>LXHY01000051.1:0-398837 GCA_002093855.1 Fusarium praegraminearum
GGATGGGGGGAGGGATCTAGAGTTTGAACTACTGTTCGATATCCCGAGAGAGATCGTGCCCTTGCCCTTGCTTTTGCTCTCACCAACTTGTTTGCTTTGCTTTGTCGTGCCTGGAATGAAAATTTTCTCTCTCCAGGGATGTCCGAAATTACTCCTAGTGTGATGCGACAGGAGTGTCTGGACAATGAAACTATCGAGGCTGATGATATCCGTATGTGGGATCCATTGGTGTAGGTCTGTCTACGTTTAGCTCTCAAAGAAAGCAACCCCTGTACGAAAATTCTTTTTCAGCCCGTCAGTTGGGGTTTTTGTTTTGACAGCGACAGTTTTAGCGAGTTTATTATTATCAATGTCCCGTCAGTTTGGTGCGTACCCGTATTTTAGCAGCTCAGCTCAGCTTACTATTGCATGTCTCTTCTCAGTAAAGATTGACGAAAAAGTAAACGTACTGACATGACATTATCGCCATTGTCCCGTCATTAAGATGCATGTCTGAGCACATCTTTTTTATTTGTATCCAGTGAGATAGGCTCTTGTCCTCTTGTGCAGGATCTCTATGATACATTGATATGGCAGGGGGGTTACAGTAAGGCTGTCAGCCTGTCAGACAGATTCTGTTCGGGTATCGGTATTGCATTCAGGGTTTGGTTCAGGCACAGCCAAGATACACACCATTCAGGGATGCATATTTGGGTATGTTTTCAGGTCAAAAATTGCCCAACATGAACATGAATCAACCCAACCGTGAATGACAGCCATGCCTGACTCTTTGACTTGTCTTTCGGTAATAAACTAGCCATGTTGCCACTGAATTGTGTTATAGTGAAGTTTCTGCACCTGTGCGGCGTAGTCTGTGTGTGTCTTGTGCCATCGTGAAATCCCGCTTTCGCCTATCTTTTCTTTAAGCTGGCTGACATCTCAGTTTATTAGGTACTCCCTACTTGTCAGATCAGTTGACCTGAAAAGGCATCCACTCGCTATCTCCAAGGGCTCAAGTTCATAGGGGACCAAACCAAACCAAACCAAACCAAACCCCTGCTAGAGTCAAACGAGACCCCCATCAGACGGCAGTAGCCTGGCAAGTCTAGATTCTGTGGTCAAACGGTTTGGTTCCCCGACACGATCCCCATATATAAAAGTCGGACCGTCAATGTTGTTTTGCTGGGGTTTCAAGGGCCGTTGGATGGCATATGCACTTTAAAAAAGAATTGGATACTACCGGGCTTGAAAGCTCTCTTCCGATTGGGTCACCGGCCTCCGGGAGGGATCTACCCGCTCTAACGGACCGCCGGACTGGTCGCCGAAGTGCTGTCTCTGTCTTTGCTGTCATGGCTCATCCTTGCCCTGTCCCTGTGCTTGTCCATGCCAGGCAGAGTTTTTTCTCTCTCTCTTTGCCTGCCCACTGGCAGAACCTACCTAACTAATGCCAAATGTGCTGTAAGACCGGTCTGCTACTGTCGTACAACGCACCAAGTTCCCTACCGACAGGACCGTGCTTCAGTTTACTCCATCGGGGTTGATGCATCTTCTATTGCCCCGGGGGAGCGGGCGAGACCCTGAGATGGAGATGAGATGCTGATTGAAACTGGCCCGGTCTAATCCGGTTGGAGCCCGTCGGTTCTTTATGTGTGGATATGTACATACATTAATCACAGGACTCTCCGTGTGTATACGCCGAATTTGGCCTTTGTACGAGAGAGAGGACCCTTAACAGTGGACCACAAGCCGGCGTCGGCTTCAACATCCTCTTCTAAAGATAGCTTCGCAAAGATGCTTTATCTAGGTGTCGGTGCCGGATGCTCGAAGTTGTGTACACTGCTAGTAGTATCCTAGCCAGTGGGGAGTAGCAGAATTAAGGGTAGCATTTCCCTCAGACTACAGCATGTCACGAGCACTTAAAGTGTTTAAGAGGTGGAGTATTAGCAAATCGAATGTTTAGTCAGTTGAGGACCTAGAGACATTAGAAATGATGACCTCTAAGCTTTAGGGTAGAGGCAAATGGCGTAGGAACCTGATCCAAAGGGTATGGGCTTGCTCATTGATACAGTTGTTGTGCTCTTAGTAGATGGGTCTCCATGATACATGCAAAAATACTCTAAAAAGAGTTTCACGGCTTGTAATGAAACTCAATTTCAAGGCTGTTCTAACGTCCACTGACCTAAATTTATATTACACTCTTTTGGTAAACTTCCAATATCTGATAGCTGGAAAGAAATGGTGCCTCTGATTTCTACTGAAGTGTCTTTAACCTTGATACATGTAGCAGATAACCAGGTAGAATTATTCCTCAGATACAAGTGACACAACTCCTGGACTCATTCTTCCCTTTCACGTAGTTGACATTCAAGAGAGGCGTTCATGACCTCGCGAGGCACACCAAATGACAATCACTCCTTGATAACACACCTCTATGACTGCAATACCATCGTGTCCAGCTCCACTGGGCACTCTTGTAATTCAGTGATACACACTTGCCATTTCTTACAAGTCAAACACGTCGTCAGGGGGAGCACGTTATTATTTATTCTTATGATCTTCTTTATAAACCAGCTCTATAGCAATGCATCAATCACCCTTTCAAGGCCCAGATCAAGGTACGCATCATCATGCGAGAACACAATCCTAAACCAGCCAGGCTTCTCTGAACCAAACCCCTTGCCAGATGCGAGAAAGATTTTCTTTGCCATCAACTTACTCATGATAAGATCCGTAATATCATCAGTTTCCAAACCAGGATGTTTTGCCATATAATACTTGCCCAGATCAATCCAGAGAAAGAAGGCAGCATTCACTCCTGGAGCGTACTTGATCTGGTTCTTCCGGGCCCATGAGACAACACGAGTGTACTGGGCTGATAGCTTCCTTTGGTTCTCGGTGATATATGACTCGACAAAGGCATCATCTTCCAATATGTTGACTGTGACATGGTCCGAGATGGATGACACTGAGCTGTACAGTCCAACTGCTACTATAGAAGCGTGCAGAGACATGTTGGCTTGAGACACAATTGTGCCAACTCGGATACCGTTGGCGCCAAAGTCTTTGGACATTCCCCAGAGAACATGTACACGATCAGCATCGATGATGTCTGTGGTGTCAATTGAAAGAGCAGACTCAAAGGGAACAGAGGGAGGATGTTCATCAACGGTGTTGGTCCAGACAGACAGGGCATAGATCTCATCGCTAATGAAATGCAGTTTGTACTTCTGACACAGCTTCATAAAAGCAACAAGAACACTTCGAGAGTAGCACCGTCCCAAGGGGTTATGCGGGTGACTGATGACCAGACCTGCAACTCTGGTCCCCTGAGCCTGAGCTTCAAGAATAACTTTCTCGTACTCGGCTACCGCGGCCTCGCCGAGGGGGTCAACCTCACCAAACGCAACTGGGAGAAGCTTTGCTCCGAAACGGGCAGTCAGATCAGGGACAAAGGTTCCGTAGTATGGCTGGCCAAGAAGGATTCCGTCTCCAGGGTTCGCAACAGCCCACGACAAATGCTCAATGGCAGCACTGCATCCATTGGTCATGGTGATATGTGCCGGCTCAATAGCCTTGAACGGCTTGAGATGTTTGGTCAGGAACCGCGATACAGTCTTCTTGACCTGCTTCGTGCCCGTTGTTCCATCTCCATAAGTGAAAGCTGGGTTTGTCAACGCCAGGTTATCGTGAATGTGTTTCCGGAGAACATCGTGCATGAGGGTATTCTCGGCAACGCCCAGACTCACGATGCCATCAGGATTGGTCTCTTGGTCGAAGAGGTTAGGTATGACCTCCCAGAGATCCATACCCTCGATGGCCTTCTCTGCATCATGAGCGCGGTTTGAAAGAGACATTGTTGTTTAGTTGTCGTTGACGTAGGGATATGTATGCAGTGTAAGTGAGGTGTGAAGCGGGAATATACTGACTGATGTATCGATTGGGTCCCGGGATAAGTGGCTACCGGTCGCCGATAGCCGCTTGAACGTACTATAACGTTACAAGAATGCCGATTTTTAATCCTGTATAAAATTGCCGGTTTAAATTGAGAGCTTATAGTTGAATTGTTTCTAATTGACATGTGTATATTGTCTCAGTGATTGTGACAATGCTAGCGAAAGTCAGATTTGAGTTATACCTTGCTTCACTCATCTGTGACGACATGAAAGGGCCTGAGAGTATGATAGCAGCTGGCAGTGAAGGAAACGACCTCAACTCAGCAATTTACTATGAGTAAATCAAGAAATCATTCCCTAGGAGTATACCTATCGTGATGTCCTACAAGTGAGACACTATGTATGCCAAAAGCTTGACGCGAGAGAAGATATGATGAAATCCCAAGAGGGGCCTGGCTTCTTCGGAGTTCAAACTAGACGTAAGAGATGATATCTGATCTTAATATAGGCCTAAAATAGCAAGAATTTGCTGTGTCTCAGTTGCTTGATCACTAATCCTCAAGAAACAACTCCTTTTGTGATATCACCACTTTGCATAAGAGTCACCTTGTCATACATTCACAACAACATGAACCAGAACAAATAATCCCTTCTATTTCACAGATTCTTATATTAACGCTTGTAGTCGTAAATGTCTATATCCTCTATCTACTTCAATGTCACAATCTCTTCGGCGCTGGTAGGATGGATAGCAACGCAGCTGTCAAAGTCGGCCTTTGTGGCACCCATCTTGATAGCGACACCAAAGCCCTGCAGCATCTCACCGCTGCCGATTCCCATAATGTGCAGACCAACAACCTTCTCCTCGGGTCCAGTTGTAATAAGCTTGTAGCTGGTAGGGCCCTTCTCCTCGGGCTCCATCATGGCGTAGTACATGGCTGTGAAGCTTGTCTTGTAGACCTTGATGTTGTCCTTGCCAAACTTCTCGATAGCCTCGGGCTCTGTCAAGCCAATGCTTCCAACCTCAGGGTGGGAGAATACAACTGAGGGAATGTTGCTGTAGTCGAGCTTGAGGGTGGAGAACTCGGCGCCACCGAACAGACGGTGGGCAAGACGGCGTCCAGCAGCGATGGCAACAGGTGTCAACTCAACTTCGCCGGTAACATCACCAAGAGCGTAGATGCTGTCGACATCGGTGTTTTGGTACTCATCGACAATAATGTGTCCAGACTTGGCAAGCTTAACTCCAGCCTCCTCCAGACCGATGCCCTTGGTCTCAGGGGTTCGGCCAATAGCCCAGATCAGGTTGTCGACATCGCTGACAACGCTCTCGTTGCCTTGGTCGTCCTTGTATGTGACAGTAAGCTTGCCGTTGGAGTCCTTCTCGATCTTGCTGGCCTGCGAACGCTTGTGAAGCTTGACACCGAGTCTCTCGTACTCCTTGGTAACCGCCTCCTGAATCATGGGGTCGAAGTTGCGGAGGAAGGTGTCATGACGGATGAAGAGGTGAGTCTCCGTGCCGAGAGCGTTGAACATGCCAGCGAACTCGACAGCGATGTAACCCGCACCGACAATGGCGACCTTCTTGGGCTGTGTGGAAATGTCGAAGAAACCGTCACTGTTGGTGCCGTACTCGGAGCCGGGAATCTCGGGAGGAATGGTGGGCTTGCCTCCAACAGCGACGAGGATCTTCTTGGCGTTGATCAGAACTTTGGAGTTGTCGTCGAGTGTGACCTCGGCCTGGTTCTTGGAGGTGAGGCGGGCCCAACCGTGTACGTAATCGACCTTGTCGTTGTTTAGGTTTCGCTCGTAGATGCCGTTCAGGCGCTTGATGTAAGCGTCACGCTTGGTCTTGAAGGTGGACCAGTCGAAGGGAGCTGTCTCCTCGACGGAGAAGCCATAGGCCTTGGAATCGTGGATGGCCTCGGCAAGGGCGGCAGCGTTGTAAGTAACCTTCTTTGGCACACAGCTGAACAACGTTAGTTTCATGGCTTAGTATAAGATTCAACGGGAAACGCACCCAACGTTGACACAAGTTCCACCAAGTCGCTTGTTCTCGACAATGGTAGCTTTGATACCAAACTTGTTGCTGGCCATGCGCGCAGAGGCAAGTCCTCCACTACCGCCGCCAATGACGAGGTAATCGGTCTCCTTGGTAACGGGAGCCATATTGCGCGCAGATGTAGACAAGTGTCGAGTAATTGAAGCTATTCGCAGCGGGGTTGTTCTCGAAGACGAAGACAGTGTTGATGAGCGTAGAGAGTGGGCGAGAGCTTGCATGGACAAAGGCTGCACCGAGGCTTGACCTTTATGAGTTGTCACGAATGGAGTAAAAGAAAGGTGGGAGGGGAATGACGCCTTTTAAATGGACAAGGAGAAGATACAATATGCGATGGGACAGTAGAAGCACGAAAGTACCTCCTAGTTAGACGTGGTTGTGGCGGGGTTATTGTGGTAGAGAAAGAGCCCTGCAGAAGCGGATTGGACGGAATTGATTTGATATGAGAGAATTGGTTATTAAGACGATTATCGGAAAACTGAGTAAGCAAACCGATTCGAGGGTTGAGCTTGGATTGGTTGATTTCAATGACGAGCTGAGGAAAAAGAGAACGATTTGAAATCCACCTGCAGCTTGATGATGATGATTTTTTGATTTGGTTTGATTTAGTCTACGGGGTCTAGAGAGTTCCACTTACACTTCCGCATCCGTTCCCGTTAGCGGCAAATAAGTAGTTACAAGAGACAAGCTCGCTCGTGGTTGGCTGCAGAGACCTTGTTGAAGAGTCCCTTGAGGGTGTCAAGTTTCAAATCAGATAAACAAAATGTGGAATCATGTTTCTAGAATTATATGATTCCTCATCTTTTTGCACGTTGGTGGCGAGTTGTCAAAATACCTGGTATAATAACAGCCTAGAGGTACCTAGTAACCAGGTGCTCTCTGTTCAGCCGAGGTTGATGACAAAGAGCACCAAGTACAAAAAGACTGCACTGGATATGGCAACTTGCAGGAATGTGTAAGCATGGTGGTTGGTATTATATGTAGGACAGTAGGCATATCCATATGTGATTGTGTAGAATATTGGAGGCTGTAGCATAATTAAAGTCCTCCCCAGAAAGATGACTGCAGACGATGTATTCCTTATACATCATGCAGCCCGGGCACGCATATGCATGCACACGCAGCTATAGCGACACACACTGCAGGTCTCAGTAACCTCGGGCCAACGCAAGTCTGCACATGACCTCATTTGAAACGCAGATAAATCATGACCATACAGTGTATGGTATTTGTAATGAAAGTCGCATTCATGTAGATGTGGTCAACATAGCCGCTGTTGTATTGATGATAGCAACGATGTGTGATATGTTCAATAAATATCTTAATATGTAAACCGTATCAAGGCCGAAACTAACTACAACTCACCAATATAGCATTATACTAACTTTGTTGTTTCTTTTGGAATCTTTTGAAGTATGACGTTCAGTGGGTGGAGCTTCGCTTCTATGGCTGGATATTGACAGCTTCCACAAGCTCTATCCATGGCTTAAACCCTTACGTAGACTGTGAGACTCGCTTCAGTGCGTCTTTAGCGGGTAATTCATAATTGCTTCTGTCAAGGTTCCCCCCTATCCCCTGTCAATTTCAACGCCTTCTGATTGGTTCTTATGTCCCCTGTCGTCATCTCCCATTTGCTCCAGCTCCCTCTTTGAGGTCTGGGCAGCACCGACCAACCCCCCATAATCGCCCAAACCGACAGACCCAGACCCAGGCAGACCCAGACTGGACCCAGGCCAGGCTGACGATCCAATCCAATCCAATCTCATCTCCATCTCCATCTCGAAGCACCAGAATTCAACCTCCTCAATAACGGTATCCGTTCTCTACGCCCGTTATATCGAGCTTTATCATCGATCGCTCTATCGACTCTATAATCGATAGCCGCGGTCCATATCCATCGCTAACCCGACAAGCATCAACTTCAACATCTCCTGGCGCTATCGCGACCCGACGTCCGTGTCTCCCGTCCTGAGCTCGTTGTAGCTTGTATACGTGATAATGGCGGCTGATGAAGGTATCTGGCTCTCGCATGGCATCTCGACTTGTTCCACGTAAGCTAACATGCTATCAGCGCCAAACCTGAACCTTTCTCCTGATGAGAAACGGACCTATGGTCAACTCTTCCGACAAGCCGATTCCGAGAGTGTTGGTGTTGTGGTTGGCGAAATTGCTGTCAGGTTCTTCCACAAAACAGGCCTCGACTCCCGTATTCTTGGCGAAGTACGTCCACCATCACATTATTTCAACCGTCAACCTTCGGCCCGCTTACACTTTATAGATATGGCAAATCGCCGATAAGGAGAATCGAGGTTTCTTGACACCAGCTGGCTTCGGCATCGCCCTACGACTCATCGGACACGCACAAGCCGGTCGCGAGCCTACGCCCGAGATTGCCCTTCAACAAGCTCCTCTTCCTCGATTCGATGGCATCGCACCTCAACCCACCGGTGGTATCCCTCCGCCTCCGCCTGTCCCCGTCAGCTCACCACCTCCTCCAGCTGCTCTCCAAGCCCAGAGCACTGGCGGCCCGATCCGTATCCCACCCCTGACTCCCGAGAAGGTTACGCAATATACCGGTCTATTCGAACGACAGCCTCTTCAGAATGGCCAGCTCCCTGGTGATCAGGCTCGAGGTATTTTCGAAAAGTCTGGTCTGCCCAACGAGGCACTGGGTAGAATATGGCAGCTTGCCGATGTCGAGCAGCGTGGAGCTCTTGTCTTGACAGAATTTATCATCGCCATGCACCTGCTCACCTCTATGAAGACCGGAGCTCTACGATCTCTCCCTAGTGTTCTTCCTCCTGGCCTTTACGAGGCTGCCTCGCGCCGTGGCCCAGTTCCACGCCAATCTTCGACTGGTCCTGGTATCTCTGCTATTCCTCGACAACTCAGTGGGACAGCACAAGTTCGCACAAACAGCCCTCTGGGCCGACCTCCCATGTCCCCTCAACAGAGCGGTGCTAGTGACTGGGCGGTGACCCCCGCTGATAAGGCTCGGTTCGATCAGATCTATGCCGACCTCGATAAGGGTAACAAGGGCTACATTACTGGAGAAGAGGCTGTCCCCTTTTTCAGCCAGTCCAACCTGCCTGAAGACTCCTTGGCTCAGATCTGGGATCTCGCCGATACCAACTCCCAGGGCCAGCTTTCGCGTGAGCAGTTCGCAGTCGCTATGTACCTGATCAGACAACAGAGGACTGGTCGTTCAGTTACTCTGCCTACCACCCTACCCGCCAACCTAATTCCCCCCAGCCTTCGTAGCCAGGTTCGCCCGCATACTGCCACATCTGCATTCGATCCTCCTCCCGCGCCTGTGATACAAGCTCCCCCTCCTCAGCCAAAGTCCGCCCTTGATGATTTGTTCGGCCTTGATTCGGGTAGCTCAACCCCTGCCCCTCCACCTCCTGCTCAGGCTCCTATGTCAACAGGAGGCTCTAATGCTAATGACCCCTTTGCCGGTGGCTCCTCCTTTACACCCACTTCTCCCGGGAAGCCATCCTTGACAGGAACTGGCGGCTCAAGCTTTAAACCATTTGTCCCGTCATCTTCCTTCGGCAGGGGGTTGACGCAACACCCTACTGGTGGCTCGACCGGCTCCGGTCAGAAGCTTTCTGCACCATCTGCATCCGAGGATTTGTTGTCAGACAACGATGAGGCTAGTAAGAACATCTCGGAAGAGACCACTGAGCTCGCGCACCTTTCAAACCAGATTTCTTCCTTGTCTAAGCAAACTCAGGATGTCCAGGCCAAGAGGACCACTACTCAGAATGAGCTTGGCCAGGCCACATCTCAGAAGCAAAACTTTGAGCAGCGTCTCGCCCAGTTGCGCTCACTCTATGAGAAGGAGGCGCAAGATACCCGTGCCCTCGAGGAGCAGCTTAGCAGCGCTCGAAAGGAGACCTCCAAGCTTCAGGCTGAGTGCATGACACTTGAAGGCACTTACCGAGATACCCAAGCTCAGCACCAGAAGACACTGGAAGCCCTGCAGGCAGACAAGCAAGAAAACACAAACCTCAGGGAGCGAATCCGTGTAGTCAATGGAGAGATTGCACAGCTCAAGCCTCAGATTGAGAAGCTCAAGTCCGAGGCTCGTCAACAAAAGGGACTGGTTGCCATCAACAAGAAGCAACTGTCCACCACGGAGGGCGAACGTGACAAGCTCAAGATGGAGTCAGAAGACCTCGGCAAGAGCATTGATGACCTGCGTCAAGCAAACACTAGCTCGCCAGTTTCAGTGTCCGCTCAAATTGCAAGCCCAGCTGCTTCCGTGTCCAGCGCGAACAACCCCTTCTTCCGCCGCACTGCAAGCACTGATATCATGGGCGCATTTGCTTCTCCTCCTCCCACTAAGAATGCCTCCGACAAGTCCTTTGACGACCTCTTCGGGCCCGCGTTCCCGCCCAGTTCTTCTGCCACTCCTCCTCCTGCTGCTCAATCCGGGTTCTTCAAGCCCCAGCACACTGGTGCTTCAAACGCTAGTGCAGGTTCATACAACACTCCTCCTGTCCAGGGTTCTCCTGTCATGAGCCGTCAAGCGACCCTTGCTGCTGATCCTCCTGCTCCTCCAGAGTCGAGACAAATCAGCTCTAGCTTCTTACCTTTCCCTGACCAAACCGACTCGCTCTCGTCTTCCCGCCAAGTGTCACCTCCTGCTTCGCGTCTTGATGACCCTCTTCACGGTTCTATTACTCCTGTTCCTGGTGACTTCAAGTCCTCAGACAGCGTTGGCAGCGTCCCGGGTGCGTTCCCCGGCGATGATCTGGATAAGTCTGAAAGCAAGGATACACTGTCTGCCCCCAATGACGCTCCTCACGGAGCCACCAAGGACGATGAGTCGAAGCCTGCTGACTCTGCCGATCCCTTTGGTGGCCAAGATGAAGCCAAGGCCAAGGCTGATTTTGAGAACGCATTTGCCGCCTTTACGACTGCCAAGACCCAAAGCAAGCCGTCTCCTGAGGTGAACAAGTCGTCAGCTTTCGATTCTGAGTTTCCTCCCATTTCAGAGCTCGAGCGTGACGAGGAAGAAGACTCGGATTCTAGCAGCGACAACGGAGGCTTCGATGATAACTTCACACCGGCCTCGCCTCCTGCTAAGCCTGCAGCTGAAGGCTCACCCGAACTAACACACGCAGCTCCTGCCAGCGCTTCCCCACAGCCCGCTCAGGAGGCCAACTCTCCCCAAGAGCCCAAGGCTGCCAGGTTAGTAACCAATCTGCTTTTGAATCAGGAATAATAGCTAATAGAAACTAGCGTCGAGCAACCCTCGTCGCCCGCCACTATCACTGAGACCAACGCCCAAAAGTCATCTGTCGACGACATCTTTGGCGCAGCTGCCACTGGAACCGCCCCTGCATCGCAACAAGCAGCCCCATCCAACCCTCCCCAGAACAAGGGCGGGTTTGAAGATCTGGACAGTGACTTTGAAGGCTTAGAAGATGCTAAGGAGGGCTCCGCCGACGAGGACTTTGCCAACATCTCTCGCTCTGGGCTGGACGACTTTAATCCCGTCTTCGACAGCAGCCCACCTGGAAGCCAGGCCAAGACCGAGTCTACCGCTTTCGGCAACGAGAGCTTTGACTTTGTGTCTGCCAGCTCAACCGGGCCTACTCAGCCAGCTGCTGGGCCCCAGCAACAAAAGGCTCCTGAGGCTCATGACTGGGATGCCATCTTCTCCGGCTTCGACTCGCCCAGCGCAGCTGCTGCGCAACCTGCTCCTGCCGATAAGCCAGAAGGTCCCGAGCCTCACCCTGGTCAGCAGGCTTTGAACCGCACTTTTTCCACCGAGTCTGAGCACGATGACCCAATCCTTAAGAGTCTTACCAGTATGGGTTACAAGCGCTCCGAGGCTCTCGATGCTCTGGAGAAATATGACTATGATCTTGACAAGGTAAGTCTTGGTGTGAATCCCCTTTATAAACAACACTAACACATTTCAGGCTGCGAACTTTCTTGCTAGTCGCTCATAATGAATACGCAACCATACGGTTGTATCCTATATCCTCGCATAAAGGGAGGGCTTAATGCTATGCTGCATCATTGGTTTCCTTAGTACTTTTCTTCTTGTCCTCATCATCATGGTTCTTTTGTTGAATAGCTTCCCTGGCAGCGAATTTTCCTTATGCGTCTTACCCCATTGGAGATGGTGTTGTTTCTCATTATCTGCCCACACATTGTAGTATCATGAAGATTACTTGTTTGTTTTGGTCATTGATTGGAGCATGTTTTGGGTCCCTCTTATACGTCGCATGCTTTGAGTCTGCAGCTGTAGAGATATTGTTTCGTGTTGTGTTGTCGACTTGATGCTCAGGATGAAGTAAGCACGGACGAGTCGCAACGATGAGGCTATATAAACAAGTTTAAATATCATTGTCGCTAAGTGGGCACGAAATAATGCCTATCATACAGATTTCCCGCAATGCCCTTCCTCTTTTATCGTGCAAACCTGAATCATGACTCGTCCCTTTGTTACTTGACTCTACTCATGATAGTCTCTGGTCCACGTTCGATATCGATATTGGCGGCCTCCTTCTTGACCGTTGCTATCATAGACCTCTCGAAATCATCTCTTGACCTCAACACAACCTCAACCCATTGAACGCTCAGATCCCAGTAGGCCGTCTTGAAAGCCACGTAAGCGTCAACGATGGCATCACGGTCTGCTGATAGTAGGCGTAGAAAGTGCTCTGTGACACGCCAGGTCTCCTTGATGGATGCACCGACGTCAGGCGATGGCAAGTTGCTGAAGCACTCAAATGCAGTAGAGATGTCGTTGAACAGCTTGTCCTGAAAGGGGTCGGTGCGACGGAACTTTGCGCCCTTGTTTCGCACGGCCGACAAGTATCGGACAAGCAGCTCCTCGGCAAAAATCTCGATAAAGATGTCCACAAGGGAGTGGTGCAGTACCTGGCGGTAGTCGTTGACGTACTCTTCGAATGTCACCACCATCTGTTTCATTGCATTACCTGTGTACCAGCGGGGTGTGAAGAAGTCTGGCATGACCGTGCTGAAATCGACAGTGAAGACAAGTTGAGCGAAGCGGGTGATACACCACGTACTGAAGTCGACGTAGCCGTCGCGCAGCAGGTTGACCTCAGAATCGATACGTTCGAGGTATGCAGGCGAGACATGCTGCTCAACCAGACGACGGAAACTGGATAGATAGGCCAGGCGACCCTCGTCTTCGTTGTCGTCGATAGATGCGATTTGATCGTTGGCCGTAGCCACAAGCCAATCTTGAAGAGCCTGGAAACCCTCCAGCTCAGGAATTTTACCCTCTTCGTAGGGGATAGCTTCGTCTTCAATCATGGCCTGCCAGGACTGTTGCCGAGTGCGCAGACGAGCAAACATTGCGTCGATAACGCCTTCGACAACGTCGGCGCGCTGGGAATTGGCAGCGGCGTCTACTTGCTCGCGCAACATACGCCATAGAGCGACAAAGTTCTTGGTTCGGAAATAGCCATACTCATCCTGATCCAAGTTGGAGCCCTCCACGTTGCGCTCTGCCAGGTCGCGCTTCTCCTGCGCGAATATCCGATCGATCCATTCGTCGAGGAACTTGATGATGAGTTCCCGGAAGTCACGTACGAGCTCTGCTTCACGGTTGTCGATAACTTGTGGCACGAGCTCTTCTTGCTTGAGCCCAATCTTTGCCATTTTCCGGTAGTACTTCTCTGGGAAGCCCACAATCTCTAGCGTGTGCGCCGATGATGCCTCGTTGCCGTCTACCATGCCAACCAGGAAGTCATGCATAAGCTGGTGGTAGACACCTGCGTATGTCTTTACAATATTCCACTTCTTGGGCATGAGGTGTGACATTCCGACCTTGACGACATTCAGGTCGTTAAAGTACCACTTCATAATCTTGTCAAGCTTGCTCGGGTCGTCGAGGAACTCCTCCTTTGCTCCATCGAATTGCTGCTCGGCGCTGAGTCGGATGGCTTGTATAAACTTGTCCTTGTAGCCACGGACCTTCTTCGCACCGTCTGTGATACTCTGGAACCGCGTAGCCATCTCCCTGTGATCCTTCAGAGCTTCCTGCAGTGCCAGCACCCGTTGGTCGCTCGTTTCCTCAGCTTCCATCACCACCGCGAATCGCACCACAAGTCCGTTGTTATCCTGCACAACGAGGTTGATGAGATTCAGAGCAATAATGCCGACATGCTCGTCAAACCAGTCGATCGTATCGTCCAGTCGCGCAAAGTAGTCGACTAATGTGGGCTCGAGGCTGTCGTCATCTGCCCGTTGTATTTGCTCCATGGCATCGTCGCGAATGTTTCTTAGTTGGGTGAGTTCGTAGTGGCACGGCAGCAGGTTGGGCATGTTGTCATTATCCTCATCGTCCTCCCTTAGCATACCCTCGACACGCGATATGCGATCGTTGAACGTCTCCAGATTGCGGCGCATCGTCTCGACGGCGCCGAAGTTGCGGTGTGCTTGTGATACCAAATTGATGCTTGCAAAGTCCTTTATCATGTTCTGTGATTCGGAGCACAGCTTGTCGATCTTGATCATTTCCTCCTTGATCATCTGGACTGTCTTCTGGCCGTCGTTTAGACCCGTCATGCCCGATTGGGTTGTCTCGAGCTGCTCTCGCAGACCACTGCGAAGCTGTCCATCTACTGCGCCCTTTTTCCGTGAAAATTCCTGCTTGAGCGCAGGTATCTTGTCCAGATCATCGGGATGCCGCAGCAGCTCTGAGAGCTTGGGCGCAGGTGTATCGTCCATTGTTGCGGCGTCGACGTCGAGGGAGGGTACGGCGCCCAATCAAACCATGATGCGGGGAACTATTGTCGTAGGTTTGTGGCCGGAGTTCGAAATCGTTCGGCGATAGCGAGGATTGAAGTCGAAGTGAGTGTCGATGTGTCTGTACAGTAAAGAGAGTGGGATGTCTAGTGTCGTGGGGAGCTATCACCGTCCTTCCCCTAGATTAATAAGTGGTCGACATTCCAGAGTGTGGCTGACAGCTAAGCACAGCCACTTTCCTAGAGGAAGTTGAGCAAAATGTTACAGCACAGAGGATGATAGAAATACATTTTGTTAATTTTTTTTGGACATATCGGAGAGCTTTTGATCGTCATTGAGACTTCAAATAAAAGTAAAGCTTTAGGTTGACTGGCATGCTGAAAGCACATTGTTCTCCCAGCGTCTATCAACATAGTAGAAATTAATTGTATTATCAGACTCGTAATCGATGATTGTCTATACCCAGGCGGTTCATTATAAGACTTTTGATCAAGTGTGTTCTCCAAACCGTTTCGAACTTTTCCAAATTTCTCTGCAATCAGTCACTGTCGCTCCCTGAGCTACTCGTGTCGTCACTGTCATCCTCCCCCAGACTCTGCTCAGCAATGACATCGCCTGCCTCAAGGCCAACGGCGCCGGTGTTGTCATCCGACTGGTCACCTTCGTCATCGCTGTTAACCTCCCCTTCTTCTACATCCCTATCCCTATCCTTGCCCTTGTTCCTCCTCTTATTCGGCTTCGTTAAACCCTTCTTACCGGGCGGGTTCTTTCTCTTGTTGCTAATTTCCGAAACAGTATCCTTGGGTCCTAGTGTACAGTTTGAGGGGAGGCTTTGGTCATGGCCGAGTACCCATATCGTCGGGAATTCGAGTACACGTGTGTTCTTGAGCACATCGCGAAGACAATCTTCCGGATCAAGCTTGGTGACAATGGGTTTGTCTGAGGGCGAGCTGTGGTTGACTAGGAAGTACTGAAACTGTCGTTTTTGAGCCTGGTCCTTTTCCGATGGCCACATGCTTGGCTCTGTGTCGTGATGGTTCATCCAAGTCTGTGAAAATGGGTCCTGAAGTGCAAACGACCCAGACGACCATGTTGAATTCGTCCAATCCTGCAATTGTCCGTCCAGGCCCGTCCGTGGTATTTTCTTAGACTGTTTTCCTTTCAACCGTTGCTCCTCGTCCAAGAACGCATGATAGGCTTGGTATAGTGGCATATCGTCCATGACCTTGGATAAAGCCCGTATTTTCTTCGACTCGGTATCTGCGTCATCCTCAAAAGTCATCCACTCCACCTGCCAATTGACCCTCATCGTCCGCCTGTTAAGCGTCGTGTTGTTCGCTCGCTGCCTGACCATGCCCGTGGGCGCACACATGATGTTGATGTTGAGCTTCTTCAATCGCGCAGCCAAGTGTCGCTCAAAGGATCTACCTTTGGCTTCACGCAAAACCCTGGTGACAAGAACTTTGCGCTTGCGCCCATCTCGTCCAGGCTTCCACTTAACCTCTTGGATCGTCATGGGGCGCAACTCCTCTTCTTGTACAATCCCGCGCTCTTCCACGAGAAGCTTCTCGGAGCGTTCGACAGAAAGTTCGATCCCATGGAGGAAATTGTAGTCGTGGTCGACACCGGCGGGTGTGCGAAGCTTCGAGGGTGCAACGTAGGCTGTCGCATCGCGTTCGCCAGAGCATTCAGACCAGGCTTTGTGTTTTTTTATACATCCGAGTGAGCAAGTGCGAGCGCCACATCGTGGGCACTTGTATTTCGGTACTGAGATATGGCAAATACCACATAGAGATGTGAGGAGCGGATCAGACATAATGGATATGGATGAAGGAACTGATTAAAGGTGAAGAATGATGCGCCGCGAGTGAATGCGCAGATGCAGCTAAGGTAAACTTTTTAATGGGTCTGTATGCTTATCTTATCATGGCCGCAGGGTATCAGAAAAATTGACCGCTGAGAGCATAAGGGATAAAATTACTAGGGCAACTTATGCTACTTAGACTAGGCTTCTTAGACTATTTATTTTTAGATCCTAGGACTTGAGAGGCTGACTTTTCTGCTACCTACTGACATAGATAGAGTCTCACAACTTTATTCGAATTTGTTTAGAACAACCTTAGAGTTATCATAGATTAAAGATTATAAGTTAGATGTGATACTTCTTAGGTAAGTAGGCTATAATGGGCCACAATGAACTGCCGTGATGGTTGATGGTGTTCATTCTTGTCAAATTGAGTGGTGTTGTGATTATGTTTTGTGTCAGGAGCTTCATATGAGAGACGTTCAGCCACACAAATGTGTTTAGTTAGCATAATTCAAGTACTATCAAAGAGTGCATTGTTACTATGTTGATGTGGGCAGCTATTCTGTCAAACCTAAGTTGTCGTGTGAGTAGTAGATGATTTGCTGAATATTCCTACATCGATAGATCAATTTTATTGTTGACAAAATCGAGTAACTTGAGACGGTCCGGGCTTCAGATGAGAGTTAAAAAAAAAAAAAAGACAAGTGAGTATTCTCAAGACTAGAAAGGACATCAAGGGCGACTGAGCAAAGTTTGGCGTCATACCTTGGGGTTTTGTTAGGTTACAGGGTAAGTTCTCTACGTTGGAAAGACATTGGCTCGAGGAACCCTTTCAATATAGTACTCAGTTTATATGAACCAACCGAAACAAACAGACGAATAAGAAAAGGCAATAATCATCACCAGAGAACATGTTGACATTTTGAACACATCACATGCGATACGCATAATACATGGGGAGATTTCATCACCTATAAGTTGCATAGGTCATTCATTTAACGTTAAAATGTGTTTCATTGTTGTGACGTCCATTAGATCAAGTAACGGAGCGACGCAGTAAATAAACACCGCTTCTCAGAAGAATACTCTAACATAATGGAAAAAATGGCCGTCAAGCCCAGGTATATGAGCGAAAGCTGCTCATCAGATGAGACAGTAAATGGTTGTAATAGAATAAGTGAAAAGGAGACATTAAACGCCGTGGCCCGCAGGTTTTGATCCAAGCATACCGCCAAATACAACGCAATTAAATAGGATATCAGATATTGATGAATATATCATCTATAACATTCAGCGTGTACCGCCAAGAGCACTGATCCTGGCGCCCGATGGCCTGTGCATCAGGGACTGTTGGTGCTGGAGCTGATGCTTAGATACGACAGATGTCTCGTGTGAGACTGTCCCGTTATCGGATCGATTCTCCTCGAAGTCCTCTTCGTCATCCTCGACAATCTTTGTGGGGATCTCGTCTCGGAGGCTATACTGCTGCGACGATCGCTCGGGAGTAGTAGCTGTAGAGGCAAAGGACATTGCTGTGCTGCTCCTATTGGGGATGAGATCCGGGGTGGGAGGGATACTGGACGCCCTCCCGGACCGCGGCGCCAGGAGGGAATCGTCCCCTGTTTCGGAAGTGGCGGCGGAGTGGCCGTCATCGCTCTGGACGGTAGAGTGCCTCGAATTCCGTCGGCTAGAACTCCCTAGTTCGGCATCATGTGCCAGCTGCAGGCCCTCGACAGCAGCCTGGCATTGCTCAGCAATGTTGCGCACAATGTGTGCAATGGCATCGGTCTTATCCTTGAGGTGGCGGTCGGCCACATCACTGAAGCTCGCTGAAGAATATCGCTTGCTTCGGCTGGTGGAGGAAGTAGTAGTGGGGCTGGGGCTGGGAGTGAGACGGCTGGGCTCGCTGGATTGAGTCTCCTCCTCGGTCTCGTCATAACCCTCTTCGATCTCCTGGGCTAGGTCATCAGGCTTGGTAAGAGACTGGATGAGATGCTCCATGTGGTGGCTTTGGCCACCAATGAGACTGCGAAGGTGAAGAACAACTCTTCGGGCCTCGTCACGCTGGCGCATGATGGTCACGTTGGTGTGCTGAAGCTGAGAGAGCTCCTTCTTGTTTCTCTTACGCTCGCGCTCAAGCTCCTCAGCAATCTCCTGCTGGAGGACGAGGGCCTCGAGAGCGTCGTCACGCTGCTTCTCAGTGCCAGTAAGACGAACAGAGAGGCGGGCGTTATCATCCTTCTGCTGATCAATGAGACCAGCAAGACGGCGGTTCTCCCTCTTGTGTGTGTCGATCTTGACCTTGAGGTCTTGTGTCTCCTTGGTGAGGGTCTCAGCGAAGGCCTGAAACTTGAGGAACTGCTGCTTCCAGCTCTCAAGCTCCTCCACAAGGTAGTTGTTGCGCTTGTTGACCTTGCTGAGCTCAGTGTCCATGCGACCCTTCAGGTTGATGAAGTCCTGCCAGGCCTCAAGAGCATCGCGCGAGTATTGGTTCCTCTCACGAACGAGCTCGTTGAGGTGGCGCATAGATACCTTGGTCATGAGGGGCTTCTTGACGGATCCACCAAAGACAGCCTTGATACCAGTGTTACGTCCAAGCTTCTCACAGACGTGATCCATAACAGCCATGACGGCGTCCTGGTTCCACCACTCAGGGTCCTGGATAGACTCGACCTCTCCGCGCATCACGATGATTTGGCCAGCAGGGACAAGCTTGCCACCACCATAAGCGGATCGGAGATGCTGAGGAACTCCAGAGGGGGTGACATCGCCGTTCAAAGCCTGAGTGAGTCGGGTAACAAACTTGTTACGCTGGCCGGGGTTGAGAGCGGTAGGAGGGCTGGATGTGAGAACGAAGTTGCGATCAAGGTCGACGACTAGGGCATCGGTGGGTGCTGTGAAGAGAGAGCGGCACTCGACAGTGATACCCAGGATGTAAGGACCAGGCTCCTGGACCAGCTCCTTGGCATGACGAGCGTGGACAACAGGAACGTAAAGACCACTCCACTCATAAACTCGGACACAGTATCTAACAGTCTCGGCAGCCATGGTGAGCATAGCAGGGTAGTGGCTAACGAAGATGATTCGGCGCGTAGGAGAGATGGCTGCTTCGATGACGCCGACAATGTTGGGAATCGATAAACAGTTGAAGAGAGGCCACATCGCGAAGTTTTGGAATCCAGTGGGCGAAGATGGGAACTGGTAGCAGAGAGCATAGTCCTTCATGTCGATGCGGACCAAATCGTTCAGGCGAGGAGCAGGGAAGCTGAGGATACGGGAAACCTCCTCGGCGTGGAACAGGTTGGTAGCCTTGTTCCAGTGAATCCACATACCTCGAAGATAATCTCCAAGAAGATTGTACAAAGGATATCGGGAGAGGAATGACAAACAGTAGGGAATCCAGTAAGTCTCATCAGGGTTGTCATAATAGTCACTCTCAGTTCTCTTGCGAAGCTCACGAATTGTCTCGGCCCTCTTCTCATCGGCTCGCGACCAAACTCGCAAACAGATGCCGTACAGAGTGTGAGATGAATCCTGCTGAAGAACAAAGGAATGGTGAACGCAGTGAGGCTGGCTGCGGCCTGTGCAAATCTCAACATCATGAGGGAAACAAGCCTAGTCACCACTAGTTAGCTGAATGAATTCAATCATTTGATGAAGTAGAAAATACGCACCCTCATCGCAGAGTGAAGCGCGCGAGCGATCTCATTGTCCTGCTCAAGGCGAGGGCTGCTGCCCAAGATTTCGGGCAACCAAAACTGACCAACGGCACCCTTCATGTGGCCAATCTTTCCTTGGGCCGGAGTAGGGGCCTTGACCCATTGCGATGGTTCACGGCCGACACCGCAGACCATATACGCATGGGTTAAAGTCTTTGGTGTTCGCTGCTGGGGCTTCATGTTGAGGGTTGAAGGAATAGGTTGCGTAATGCGCGAGTGCAGCGAAGAAGTTCGACTAGGGATCAGCAGGTTTTGGTCTGGGCCCTGATCGCGGGTGCTGGGCCTGCCATCGCGGTCGCTAGTCCGAGGACGGGTAAAGGAGGAATGGGTATTGAGCGAAGGAGGCATAATGGCGGTGGTAAAGCGAATCGGTCCCTCGTATCTTTCGTCAAATTGGGTATCGGAATAACAGTAGTCGTCGTCGAATTGATTAGAGATATAGAGCTGTTGCTGTATTTCGCAACTGCTGTTCGTTTTGTTTATTGTCGAGTTGGCGTTAACTGACTAGCAGGCTTTGAATCAGTCCTCTGTTCGCGTCGTGCCCGTTTACTTGGGGGGCTCCGCTCCGCGCTCAAGACTTCATTCAGAGGCTCGAGTCAACCGGGCTTTGAATGGAAAAGCAAGGAAGAAGGAGAGAGAGGAAAAGAATGAAACTCGAAGAACGAGGGGGAGATGGGTCAAATGTATAAGTAAAGGGAGAAGAGGCAAGAGAAACAACTGAACGGGGCGTACTGTTAGGAGGCAGGTAGGGGTGGGCGTGTGGAGTGCTTTGCTCCATCCATGGATGCAGCAGGAGCAACTCCTAGCAAGCGAAACAAGATACGACACCAATTGGGGAAGGAATGGTCATGAAGGTACCTGTACCTTTTGGTGGTCTACGCTTCTCAATTCAGTGGGAGCTCCCGTTGTCCGTTGAGACTAACGGTACCGGTACCTGTAAACCTGCTTGGCTACCTAAGGATAGTAGGCTAAGCAGGGATGGCACAAATGGCCCTGAAAAAAGGTCAACCCAAAGGCCTCTAAGCGGGCGAAAAGATGAGACAGAGAGCGGCTGGTGGACAGGACAAGGACTGAATAGGCTAGGACGTGGGCTTTGACCCTTGCTAGAGGTGACCAAGCACTGTATTTGACTCTCAATTGATCATTCACTGACTTTTTGTCTGTTTATGGACGTTATGCAGTGTAAGCAATGTGTGATGTGATTCACTGATGTGTAACTCGTGAGTGAGTGACGGACTGCAAGTATCAAACCGCCATGGCGTTTAACATCAGACAGTGACAATCTTGATTGCGAACAAAACTCTTTTTGGCTGCGATCAAGAGAAGACAAGTGAAGTCCCGTCAGCTTTCGGCTTGGGCCAGGGATGTATGTACTGTACCTACATTAGGGGCAAGATGAGGAGCAGCACAGGCCAATCCCCGTCCAGCCATTGAGGGGGCCGAGATGCTGGGGCTGTCAGGGGGAGAACCACAAGCTGCAAGGTGCTAACTGGACCTGCACGCTTCTGCAGGGGCACCCTAGTCCTGGGTCCTGGGCCTGGGCTGGAGGCTTCCAAATGGTTCCGGGTACATGGGGGCGACGGTTTTCCTTTTCATTCTCAGCGCTTGAAGCGATGAATTGATGACGGGCAGAACCAAACGGCTTAGACCATAGCACAACATGGTAACCATAAAGAAACCTCAAGGCATGAAAATAGGTCTTGGCTTGGGGGTTGCTGGTCAATATCTAGGTTTGTACCTGTACCTGTGGCTGTACCTGTAATATGAGTCCGGCTCTTTTTATCCCGAAGCTACAGAGTACCGACCTCCGTGATAAGACTACTATGTAATAGACCTGCAGTATCTGAGCATTGAAACCATGCAGTCTGACGACAGCATTTTAGCCTTTGCTGATTTATTTGCTTTGTTCATGTTCAAGCTTCTTGACGTGTCACAACTAACGCCTTGAAAGGTCTCATATTCTTAACCAAAACTGACTCACGACAGACGCAGAAACAGCAGCTAACAATGCCCAATCGCCCCTCTCCCCTCGTTGTTCTCTTTCTTTCTCTTCTTGCGAGAGATCGCGAGAAAAGAGGTTGAAGGACCCAGGGACAACTCAAGTCAAAACAGACTATTCCTCACATACAAGCATAACCTCGCCAAGTACTCTGTAGTAGTGGGTACTTGATATAATACCACCGGGACATATAACTACCAGTCTCCAATACAAGGGAACAGCTATTGTAATTATGCATGTACAGTCCCACTATCTCTTCTCTATTGCGGTATCCAAACGTTCTGGGCAAGAGTCTGACGTTCCTCTGGCAATTCGGACGATGTCACCAGATGATGACAATGTTTAAATTGTCAGTTTCCATAGTAAATTCGTCGATAAGTGGAGAAACGTCCAATTGAAAATTTGTTGCCCATGGATACATCTCCTATCACGAGCCTGTAGATGAGTAGATGGTCGTCTGTTTCTTTAGATACTGATCTCATTCCTCTACTGTCGAGTATGGACATCACCATCACTACTAGTACATGACAAATCTCAATTCCTGCGGCGATTTCGAAACTCCGTCCAGGTCTCAACTCTCTGTCATTTTGTGTCTAGATATTTCCATAGCGCATGCACCAAGATGATCAATCCCCACTCAACAGAGTGAACCCCAGCTCAAAAAGACAACAGAGCCAATGGTAAGCAAGGGAGGCGAACTCTGGCCCCCCTACCTGGAAAAGGGAAATTGTCTTTGTTTATTGTCCATGTTGAATGGATTTTGGGTTTTGAGTGGCTCTTTTCTTGCTGCAGTGTCCAAAGCTACTGTCTGCATGTCTCTGACAGATCAAGATAAAGGGAGAACCGGAAAGCAAAACGTCTTCTAGACGAGCAAAGAGAACCGCCACCGTGAAAAGATCTGCAGTGCAAGGAGAACAAGAAGCGAGCACAATGTGTTGACACAAGTCTGTATTTGGGTTACTTTGTGGCTGGCTTTGTTGTATACCGAACGGACTAAGACTAATTATGGAAATGACGAACAAAACACGAATATCTCGGCCCAGTACAGGTACATCCAAACAATTTATTGTAATTGCTTATTGTACTCAGCTCTATCTGACTAGTCTAATCAGTTTAGTGAGAGTCATGATTTTCCTGCCCAGTTAATATCAATTTCACAACTATTCCGAGGCTTGACCTTCTCTGTCCAACTCATGAGAGACTTTGACAGACGATGTGACCAGGCGCGGAAACGATCGACAGGGATGCCCCCAGGGCCTGGAAACGAAACAGGGAATCTATGCGGCCGCCGTTGGCATCATCTGGTGGGTGACTGTAGGTGAGCGACGGTGCAGTAAACGAGATCAATCCAAGGCAATAGGTGAAGCTGTTAAGAACAGTGTCCTCGATAAACGGTAAGGATAGGTTTTGGTAGTGTTTTTCAGCTTCACGCCAAGTGAGTTTATGATGCCAGTCACCTACGTCTATTCCCTGCTCGTGCTTCTCGCTTCTGTACGGCTTACCTGACGATACATGCATATTCATCGAAAGCATGGATAATTATGTGTGAAAGTTCCACCTTGGAGATGCATTTGTCCGCGCACGGGCACGCAAAGCCAAACTCTGAACGAATGAAGCGATATAGACAGGTGGCGAGCAATTGATGATCTGCTTTCTAAAATATAGTTTCTCCAATAATCAGCAAGATCATCGAATGCTGCAGATTTGTTTCAGATGTCCAAGTGGCAAGTGGTTTTCCATGAATGGAGTCTTATGCAATGACAGGAGTCAGAAGTTTGACAAGGGTCGGATACGAAGCGAGCCGTTGACTTTGGAGACAACTGTTGGATGTATATTGATACTATGCACCAAAAATAATAACAAACAAGTTATCAATGCTGTCGCCACTGGGCTGGTTCATGAAGATAACCGTTGGATAGTCAGGCATTAAGTGAACTGTCCCCCTGCTGGCTTGAGCTGAAAGCTGCATATAGACTATGTATGTAATAATACCAGAATTATACCTTGGCGACGGTCTATCGCCTGCATAGCCTTCACCTGTTTGTTTTGTGGTATCGGTGATGGATTCAAGTCCCTCATTCTAATCATAGAGTATAGATGTACCGGTACCGACACTATTATCTCGCTAAGCAACAGTACGTAATTACCGTTCCTCGTCAGCAACTATGTACCAAACTACCGGGCGACCATGGGACTACTGCAAGACTACCTCCTGGGACTAGGATTAGGACTATATCTAGTTAGATCCACTCTCTACTCTTTTCAACACGCTATTGAGTCCGCCGAGCGTTTCAAGTGTCCCCCAGATGGCCTCATTCACGAACCAACAGGCAATCTTGACATACCTACTATGTACTGCAAAGCTCTGAACCCCAATTCTTCATCTACAGACAATTCGCTCAAAATCTCTTTCTCCAGTCTAATCCTGCCGATCATCTTTACTACCGACTAAAGATATCCTTTATTATGCATCTCTAGGCTCAAGTAAAAGGGCGGCGCTCAGGCAATACTATACTCTGCTATAGCTTAGATATTACCTATCATCTCGTATAGTAGTCACCTGTGTGCTCTCATTCTTACTGATCATTCTTCGACTGTAACATCCTTGGCTAACGAGCTTTGCTTCTTCTTTTCTTCTTTTTAAGGTGGGATTAACCAACGGTCTACGCCAAGTCTGGTCGTTTGCCCCGGACCCTGTTCTCCTATCCCGTCCTCCTGATCCCCGTTTAATTAAAGCACCATGTTGATAGCATGTCCATGTCCATGTCTCTACACACATTCTTATCAACCCTCTCCGTTTCTCTCTCTCCCAAATCCCTCACTCGTCATAACGATTGATCATTATATCCATTCATTCCCTTTGGCGCACTTGCCCACGTGTACTCCAAGCTTCCAATAGTATCGTAAACCCCGGCCTGCCAAAGCTACACAGACAACATGAAGCTGCCCGTTAGTTTCTCCGTGGCTTGAGCCCCCCCTAATCGAGGCGAGAGATGAGAGAGATTGTCAATGGGGCGTGCCGCTCGGCCTTGTCTCGTCTCGTCATCAGCTAGACAGGACTTGCCTGTCGATCCTCCTCTCGCTACCGACTCGAGGAAAATTCGACATCTCACGTTTTATGGCGCTGAATGTCTTGGCCTTTGTGGACATTCGGACTTGAGCGTGAGACCTAATTATAAGTCTCAGATATTCATTCCGCATAGATTTCCCGTTTGGTTGCACTACGAGAAGCCTGGTTTGTTTTCCGTATTGGAGGATACACTGTCCATTCAATCAACACTTGTGTAAACACATTGTCTTGGCTTAACTTTATGTACATGTACAAAAAAGAAGCCATGTTTTATCTCCTGTGCCTCTTATGTGCCTTGCAAACAAATTACAGTGCTCACACAATACGCCGCATGTGTTCAACTTGCCGCATCGAGTTGCAGTTGAGTTCCGTTGTTTCCGAACATGAGACAAAACAAGGATATTAATAATGTGATATTGTTCCATCCAGGAATGCCGTTCAAGGGTAAACTGCCTAAATGGTGTTGCAAACATGTAGTGCAACCAACCAGTTCGTAACTCGTGACTCTTGTCTATCAACATACCAAACCACCCGCAATATAA
Organism: Fusarium praegraminearum; assembly: GCA_002093855.1. Lineage (NCBI taxonomy): Eukaryota > Fungi > Ascomycota > Sordariomycetes > Hypocreales > Nectriaceae > Fusarium > Fusarium praegraminearum. Next base: position 25,811 of record LXHY01000051.1, read on the forward strand.
ACAAAATGGTATCATTCTTCGCCAAACACCAATGACGATGTAAAGGAGATTTCGTCTGCTGTTTCGCATCATCACCTGGTCGAGCGCATAAGGTACAACAGCTCCTGCACAGCTTCCTGCGTAGTGTATGCTGGAGTGAACATTCGAATAACCAGTTCGATACCCTCCAAGTCGTTTCTTGTTCTTGAAGGAAGTATGGTCCCCACCGCACATGCATCCCGATAAACAACCTCGGGTCTACAGTATCCTGAGTCTCTGGGTTCAAAGTCGGCATCAACCCAGGACAGGGGGACCTTCTTACTGCGGAAAATCGACAAGATATTCTCAAGTTCTCGCCGACCCTCGGAGTTGTTCAACAGACAAGTTGCCAGAAGTATCGGGTGTCCTTCATCTGCAGACTTCAACACCTGCTCTATATAAACTGACCGCAGCTCTCGTTCGATCAGGTCAGAGCTGGCTGGCTTGCTCATGATGTAGCTGTCGATTATCTGAGTTCTGGGGTCGACAAGCTGTGACTCAAGGGCTCCAAGGACGGCGGCCTTTGTCGAGGCCGAGGCTCCGTTAAAGATCACAACCTTTCCCTTCGGCGAGGCAACTGCAGGAGCCTCGACAATACGGATTCCGAATGTCCGGCCGGCGGTTAAGTGTATGGTAGCCATGATATGGTATCGCCGGGTTTGTAGCCTTTGCAATATGGCAGTTGAAGAAGAGCACTGGTAGAGGGTGTGTAACTCGAGAGCTTGAAGATGTAGGTAAAGTGGGAAAGCTGAATACCACAAAAAATAGGCTTGTTCTTGTTTATATATTCTCCAGAGAAAGCTTCGTCTACGCGGTGGTAAATAGCCTTTCGGTTGCTGCCCGTAATCTCCATTTCCGACAGTGACTTCGAAACTTACGCGATAAACTCGTATACACTTGAGTGTTTGTAAACCTATAAACGTGTGGACATAAGCAAGAACGCATATTCATACCTCGGAAGTGCTTCTTGCTTCTCATTTTAACTAACCCTCTGACTGCTACCATGGCACTAAAGCGATATCGCCACATTAGAACGCATAACGAAATGCAAGTTGAAGCTGTAGATTGACTATATACCCAATTATTTGTAAGAGACGCTATCAGGGAAAGATAAAATATACTTTTGTGGCAAAGTTGAACTTCGGACTTGAAAGGTCAAATGATTGGCTGGGGTTTGTCTACATGAGGATGAATCGTATTTCAAAACTTCTTCTTCACCCAGCCAAAACCCCGAATTAGCCACTAGAACCTCTTCTTATGTTTAAAAAGAGGAATTTTGATACTATGATGTATCTAACTTTTGATCAACGTCTCACGTGCCCGTATTATCGTTGAGTTCCCATTGTTGAGTCAACGTGTAAATTTACCACCATAGCCTACCCTGTTGTCGCAAGCCAGGTTTCCAAGGTTGACTCGACCGTTAGCAATTCTATGTCTCATATTTTTCTCACAGCAAGTAGAGAATACGAACTATTTGGCAAAGGTTTACAATGTTTCAAGAGAAATGATGAATGGCGAGACACCCTTGCATCATGGTGAAAGAAGAAGTGATATTAACAATAAAGCCTTAGAAGAACAACAGCAAAGATAACAGTAGCTAAGTCCAGGAACGTTGCAGGGCTCTTGGGCGAGGTATCTATCGTCAAGCTTCTCGTTCATATAGTAGGAAACCATGTTTGGTAAAGCCACACCGAAAAGTTCCCGGTCACATAGGTAGAACATAGCATGTGAAGAGTATTGATAACTTCTCAACCACTAATGATCAGTAGAGTAGAATTCAGGTTATATGTATCGTCATAAGAAAGTAGTTTCGACATGTGGAATTCCATAGCTCAAGTATATCTCATTGTGAATATCAAGTATGCATAAGCTAACAAGGGATCTGTGTGCCCACCTATACTTCATGAATGAAATTTCGGCTCACTTGAAAGCCTTTCGATTGCGTGATGTTGATGCCAGTCACATGTCAAATATCATAAAAAAGAAAATTCTATTAGCTCATTTTAAGTCTTCCAAAGTCAACATCCTCCAACAAACACGACTCCCTTCCACTAGAGGTGTATCCTTTGCATGTAGATTTTGAGAACATGCCCAACCATGAAAGTGACATGCTTGGATCGGCCACCTCAGTATTCCGTCCATCTCTTACGATAGAGGATAACATGATACCCTCTCAGCGCGCTGGCAAAGTACCCAGAACGAACAATGCTCAAAGGGCGTTTTCGCACTGATGCGTCCTGCAATGAAGCAAGGCCACATCTGGGATACAAGCCGGGAGAGGCACGTGTGACGCAGAGAATAACAGGCCCAAACAGCCTTTCTGGACTCTCGCGGCATCCAGAACTCCAAGAAGCAAAAAGGGAGTAGAAATACAACGAGAAACCCCGTATTTTCAAAAACAATCCCGTAATTAAAAAGAAACAAGGAGGGTATAAATGTGCTTTGCAGCGACTGCGGTCATCAAACTAATGACGCCATAGTCGTGAGAGCGAGATGTTTACTGGTTGATCTTCTCATTGACGGCGTTGGTAGTGTCGGCCTTCTTCTGGTGCAAGAAAGAGCTCAACCAAGAGAGAGTCTCGTTGCTAACGACGAGAACGGTGGTAACGGCAGCCTTTCCATGGGCGACGAGACCTCCCTGCTCAACCTTCTTGATTTCAGAGTTGTAGACCTGGAAGACATGGTCCTTGCCCTCAAGGCCCTTCTGGAGAGGAAACATGATGAGAGCGCGGGTATCTTGGTAGAGCTCATCGGTGGGCTTCTTGACGGCAGGAAACTTCTCGTCGATGCGATCGAGGGTCTTGTCGCCTAGGTTGTCGACCTTCTGGACGTAGGGTGAGACATACTGATAGCCTCTGTAGAAGTAGGGAACGACGGGAGCAGCAAAGGTCTGGTAGGCAGCGTCACTAAGTCTGATGGAGCGCTGAGCGAGTTCGTTGGACTTTAGGGTGTGGACGCCGTCGCTGATAACAGGGTAGTTGAGGAGATGCTGCAAGGTGTTAGTTTACGTTGCAGAGAAGTGACATTGGTTTGACGTACCTGGATGAAAGCAGAGTACTGAGCAGGGCTCACGTCGCCGTTGACTTGGTGAGACATGGTGATGTTTGCAGGTTAATCGCGGAAAATCGAAGGGACGATAAGAGGTCGTAAGGTTCGAGATGAAGTCAATTGCTCGGTTGCGCAGGCACCTGATCGAAGGAACAATCGAATAGCGTAAGGTAGGTAGGCAGAAAAGCTTGGAACAGAGTTAGACCAGGTTGTGTAGGAGAGTAGAGCTTCGGGGAAGGTGGTGTAAGGTAGAAGAAGTTGGGCGACGAGGGGAAGTGGGATGGTCGCAATTGAAGAGGACCTGCAGAGACTAAAAAGCAGCAGCCGGGTAAGAGATGACGAGGAGGAGACAGCTGAGAGAAGGATTCGGGAAGCTTATGAAGGAGGGTGTGCGAGGTCAGAGGCGAGGAGGGGAGTATGGAATTGAAAGTTGGTTGGTGGGACGCCACAGAAAGAATGTTAGCTTTGGGCACTTACTAGAGCTTTGATGATGATCTAGAGTCAGGCACTCGGGAGAAGAAGAAGGGGAACAAGATGGAAAGGGTTCCGTCTAGTACTTAATAAATGCGCCGATGGATAGATGCTACCTACCCAGGGAAGTAGGGGGTCGATGAGACCGGAAAGTAACCCACCCTCACGAAAACGTCGAGGTCCAATTGTTGCAGCTGTTTTTTCGCCATCGCAAGCAGTTGGAGATGATGTCCAGGTTTGCATGTGCTAGAGAAAAACATGTGCTTGTACTAGACCAGGTATCTTTTAGAGCTATTTTGGGTGAGTGGGTACTTGACGTAGCTTGGATGGTTTTGTACCTACTTGAAAGCAATCTGTGGCTGATTCCATGCCTTGAATCATTTGTTTCTCACGAGTCTCCCTTTTGATCCGGAGGGATAAGAAGAGATAGACACACACAGAGAGAGACTGTTATCCTAGACATGTACTGTGAATGACATATCAGCCACGAGTTCAACTGTCATTATCGTTATCTCATGATAATTGCTCATTACTGAGTCCTGTACCTGGTAGTGGGGTCCATGTCCATGTTGTTGGTCGTTGGTAACACCACCAGAGCTCAACATGATGGGTCGACTCAGCCGCATGCCCTGCATCTCAAGTGCTCATTCCTCGTTTCACTTGTCTCTTTGATTAATTGAGCAGGTACGGATTTGGTTGTTACTCGCGTAAGTCGTCCCTGCCATGCAGCAGAATAGATGCAGGTGCAGGTGGAACTGGATGTGGAAGTGGTTTACATGTGAAAGTGGCTCCCACCTTCCCTTTCCCCTGCCCCTCACCCCACACTCACTTTCACTCACACTCTCATTAGCACTAGCAATTGTAAACGCTTCCCTCTTTCCCCAAACATCAAATCAAGATGCTCAATTCAAGTTCAAGCTCCTCAACAATTTATCTCGCCAAGTTACTTCGTTGCTGACATCTATGACAATCGCCACACCAGCATCGGCGCCATGCATTCTTGGCGTTGATCACAAATGAGATGAAATGCAACTGCAGTTGGCAAAAGAAAGCTGTGATCACTTTGGGTATCCCGAGAGCATGAGATCCATCAGTCCAGAGTACACTCATCTCCACAGTCGCATACACTTACAAGCTTATCAGTATCGTCAAAAGGCTCTATTGGCACATGAAGACGAAGAGAATGGACGGAGTTAAGAACTCCGAAATCCCATGGAGTACTGTACGTTACGGATACTACACAATGCAATGCAATGTATAAGCAGATAATACAATTCCATCGTCATGATGCGTTTTTATACGACGCCTTGTCCAAATTCACGTTCTCTCGCATACGTCAACAAGCGCTCGGTCGCCGGCTAATCCCCGACTGAGGCTTATCTCAAAGTCTATTAAGCTCCAACACAACAGTCTGGGTAGCAATAGCAACCAGCCGGAACATGAATCCCTGATCCGCATCGTCGGTTTCAGCCAAACAAACCCGTATCAACCCATTACCTCCCAACTTTCCTCGTTGCAGAGTAACAACCAGCACACACACGAGGGCCGCATACGTTACACAGTTGGTGCGGCCGCCCTGTAAAGTGTTCGTGCTCTCGCAAATCCAAAGTCATTGATAAGAAACCAACTATCCTGTTGTCCGACATGGCTGATGTCGTTCCATCTGCCGCGGCTCAGTCCGATATCAGACACGAGCTTAACGGATGGCCTCGGAAGCCAAGCTAAAATAATCGAGCTTGTTTCCAGAAAAGCGGCTCTGCCCCAGCGCAGTCGAGTCCCATGGCTACGAACTTGATTCCTCTTTCGAACATATTTCCTTTGCCGCATCACGTTGATGGAATCGTTTTTATTACCTTATCGACCGATCACCTGGCTCAGAGCCCCAATGATCCCCTGCTCGATGCCCGAACCGAACCCCCCTGCTACGTGGCATGCACTTCCTTCCTGTCCCCTGTCACTGAAGTCCTCAACGGCCCACTCGCAGCCACTTTCACATGTCAGAAATACAACATTGGGTTATGGTCTGTGAAATCATCAACGATTAGACATGAGAGCCCCCTTCAAAGTCTCAACCAGACTAGACGAGCTTCCAATGTAACCCTGATCGGCCTTGTCTTCAGCGTCTTATTGTGCATGGTGGGCAATGCCAAAAATGCAGGATATCGCCATATCTTAGTGGCACCGATCTACGCGCCAACATTCCTCTCTTCAAACCACGAAGACTTTTGGCAGCTGTTGTTCAACGGCACACAGCAGAGGAACTGATGAAGGATTTCTCAATATCAGGATTCATGCAACATCTCTTGTTGGCTTATCTATAGTGAGAACTCTCCTCCTCCATACGTTGCGTTTTTACGGCATGCCGTGATAACTGCAGCACACACCCTCTGTGAGTTCCGTTGCTCCGCAACTTGGTGAACGACGAACGTCCAAAAACCTCGATGCATCACATGTGTGAGGTTGATTGATCTTCCTGTCGCTACTCCTATTGTGAAAATAGCAGCTGAACCCGACAGGATATCTTTTGACTTGTCGGGAGATGTGGGTCTCCTCTACGCCTTGCATCCAATCTGGAGCTAACGTTAGTTGACAGCCCTACATAACTTATACGTTGTTCCCTTCCTTGACATCTGCAAGAGCCGCTCACCTTGGTTGATCTGGGATCCAGAGCTTGGTGGCTGTGGGTATACACATACTCGAGGCCCTCCCCCACTTCTGCCGTCTTTACCGCAAGGACGGTCCACGACTCTCGCCTAGTTTGCCGGACTGCATATTCGCGGCAGAGCCTTGTGAGCGCCTGGAACTATCTAACATGCTCCTTTGATATTCAACCGAACCTGAAAATACTCAAAGTCCCTGCGTTTGCTGACAACTTACCAACTCATTCGTGCCTTCTTGAGTTGATTACGGGTTGTTAGGATACTGGTAAAGGAACATCTCGTTTGTTATTGGGGTTGCTTGGCTGCTGACAACAGCCTCGCCCACTAACTAGCACAATACAGCGCTGACATGACGTATCATACCGCACGATGCGCACAGATTGAGTTTACCGCCGCGTTCTTATATGAAGATCTCCCAGTGTCTCAGTTGAGCGCACAAAGTCGTCATATCCATATCAACATTCAGTTGAAGAGGGACGTGTTCTACAAATCAATATGTCGGCTACTCTCATCAAAGCCCAATTGGTTGCGCATCCCTTTAGCCGGCGTTCTGTGGCTGGCTATACCATTGTCAGGTGCGAAAATTATGGACTATTGAGCTGCACGCTGTGATAGATCATCGTGGTCCTTCCTGTGTCAGTGGTTACCGCATATTCGGTGCATCACATGTGCCACCATGAAAATTAAATGTGCGTCACAAAACGTTGTTGGAGCAGCCTGACAGGTATATTTGTTGCTATATCTCACTTAAAACGCCTATCTGAGTCCTTTTCATTCATGTTTCTCTCGATTTTTGAGCTGTGAAGTGTTCATTTCTTTGTTACCTTTGGGTACTATATCATTCTCAGATCGGATCCTACCATGAAGTCTTGCAGCCTTGTCTCATTGGCGTTGATCGCCAGTCCTTCTTATTGTCTTGGCAAGGACAAAAGCATCCATCTCCAATGGTCGCTGTGTGACCGAGACGCAGCAGCTGTTCTGGAGAAACTGGGCGAGGAAGTTCGTGCGCCTTACAAACAAAACCCGATCACATATTTCGATACGATGCCGCCAACACACGCGCAGCAAGGCGTGATGTTCCGCACAAAGGTCAACAAAGGTGACCCTTTTTCTGTCATCAAGGTTCGCTTCGATGAGAAGCCCGCCCGCCTGCCTCCAGGCGCGGATTGTGTCTGGGATCGATATGGAGACTACGTCCCTTATACGTGTGGAGCGCGGTATCTGTTAAGCGACAAGACGAAGGAAATCTGGAGCGAGGATCAGGTTCGCTTCGCCGAGAAGTACGACGACATTGACTGGGATGGTCTTGTCCCTTACGGACCATTCCCTGACGGCAAATGGAAGTTGAAGATCTTGGGACACAAAGCCAAGCTTGATGATGTGGTAGCTGGAAAATTGCACCTCATGGAGATTGAGCTGTCGACCCCTAAGATCGGGTCTGAGGAAGTCTACGACAAGGTTACTGAGTACCTTGAAGAACACGGAGTGTTGCTTTGCGATCCCCAGCAATCGAAGACGGTGCGGCTATTCCGTGACCGGGGACTTATCGATGACCAGGTGAGCGAGGAGCTGTGAAGACCTACATGCCTGCGCTTCACTCTTAAGATATGGGACATCGTATTTCTAATAGCTTGAGTTTATTGAGATGTTGGAATCCGTTGATTGACTTTTCTTGCGCATTTTTTCCTGCACTTGGTTCTTCTTGCATAGCGCGATGTGCATCATCAACATCAATTTACACAGACGAGGATCTTCTATTCACAATTACGCTTAGTGACGGCCTTGACATCATTTTGGGACGTGTGGATGATAATGACAGATAACTAGCCTACCGTTTCAATTCATTTTCGTGTTCGGGGACTCTGTTGAGTCCCCATGAAGCTCAGTTTCGCATTTGACCACCATATAACCAGCTGAACTCGTGAACATCTATGTTAAAACATACCTCTCTAAAGTCCAAGTCCATCAGCAGTTCTTGGGATCTCGTTGCGTGATCTGAGAGCTTTTCGCACTTCTTGTGAAATACTGCTGAGATCTGCTATTTTTCTTTCTGTTGAGATGATAGTTCTGTACTCAGCGGCATGCTGTTTTCACAGCTTGCCACAAGTATTGGAGGTTTCTTCGAGAATAATTTTTCTCAGAACAGCGTGGGTGTATTGATTTCTTGACATCAAGTCGATTATGGGATTGTTTTCGGTGTCTGGCTGCATCACCACCTGAGCTAAGCGTGGACCTGCTTCAACTGCGTGAGATGATCGTCAGCCAAGAGTAACAAATGGCGATTGCTCACTTCTGTACTCAACCTGACGACCCTCGACGATAGCGCCTTGAGCGCAAAAGCTTGAATAATTGCTCACACAAGGTTCATATTATGACAAGGAGAGAGGCCAAGAGCTACAAGTATTGTGTGCACAGCCAAATATTGCTCGGATACATTTGCTAATAGCAATTGTAGCCAAGTGATTTGCTACACGCCCCTGAAGATACTGCCGAGGGCAAGAAAGAAACTCACACTTGCTTGACTTCACGCCTCGAGCAAGGACCTCGACACCAAGTACATATTCTCACTGAGACTCTTCGGGAAGTACAACCTTATTACACCAATGCGGCTCACTGTCCTCAAATCGTGATTGTCTTGTACCTCCAATCTCTCAGCACGATCCAGTCAAAGACGTATAAATATGTGTACTCTAACATCACAAATTTCATCACGGGCAATGTAAATCCCGCCTTTTAAGCACCAAACGAGTGTTCAGAAACTTAGTCTAGAGTTGTGGCTTGGATTTCCACTGCATTGACAGGTAATCCCAAGTTTGTTGAGTTTTACCTAGAATGACATGGACAGACTGCCTAGTATTGTCACTTATACTCTAAGCAAAAAACTCGTATCTCGGTTTAGATCGAATGAGTCCACATTCATTCATACTCCAAGTAACAACGTCTGTCTAAACTATGTTAGAGATAGTCCATGCTTATATATCACCAGGATCGGTTGGGGAGCCTAGGGTCGTCACCTTTCATAGAAAATGTGTCATGGCTGCCATATCAAACGTCATTGCGATTAGAATTCTATACCCTTCAGTGGAATTCAATTGCCTCAAAGAACTTAAGGAGAAGGGCCAAAGCCTAAGTACTCACGGTGTCCATAGTCCTGCCCTCATCATCACCTAAAAGTTACACAAACCTACACTTCTCCAGGCATATTACAGAGATGACCTCACATATAGCCTCTGGAATCCAAAGAAAAACTCGATCAAGACACTGCAACCCGGATGGATTGTTTGCTGCTAAATTATCCAATACATACTCTGCCTTTACGTCTCGTCCAGCTGCCTTGGTCCTCATGGAGTACATAATCTCAACAAATGAGTGTTTGTTCATACAAATCGATAGTAGTGCTACACAGAGAGCAAGGTGGGCGATGCAATTGCTGGCAAGCACCTGGTCACCGAGACTAAAGTTACACATACGCACACAAGTTTGCCTCAACCATTTTGATCAGGATACACTCGTGGAGAAGAGATAAGCCGAGAAGTCACTTCGTCTGGAGAAATGGCGTCTCATCGTTTCACTCTAGTCAGGCAATTGGAAAAGCACATAGTCGTGAAGAAGATTATCTATTACTAATTCTCAATGAATGCGAGAAGCAAAGTCCATCCCCGAAGTCAGGCCGTAGGCCGGGTATCACCACCATCCCAGAACCCATGTAACCATGAAAGACGACACAGGCCTTGTGTAACGGCAGCACGAGCATGCCATCTCCCGTCGTCGTCTCCCATGTCACGCCACCTCCTCGCCTCACAAACAACATCAAAATCCCATCCGTTCTCTAACATTTCTTGTCGTGTCCATTAAAGGAGAGATAAGCCGTATGCGTCATTAAAGCCTCGAAAAAACCTGCCCTGTCATGTCCATTCACCTCGTTTCCATTTCTCCATAATGTGAAGATTCTTCCGCAAACCGACTCCTTGCACCGAGGAAATATGCTAAGGGTCCCAAAAGATCGAGGTACAGGCGTGAATTATGTAACAAACATGTGCAACGTAAAAGCATTAAACGTCAAAATAGAATCCATCCTTGATTTAGAGGAGGAGCATAGCGAGACCAGCAGCGGCAATGACGCCGATGGGAGCACCAGTCATCTGAGCAACGGCCTATGAACTGTTAGTAAATGCTGGATGATATTATGAGTATGTAAACTTACAGCGTTGTCAGTCTCGGTAGAAGAAGCGCTGGCAGAGGCTTCAGTGCCAGTAGCAGTGCCAGAGTCCTCGGTGACGGTGGAGGCGTCAGTAACAGTCTCCGAAACAGATCCAGACTCGGACTCAGAACCGGTGGTAACGGTAGTAAGAGTTCGGACGACCTCGGTGCCATCAGTGGTGAATGTGGTAACCTCAGCAGAGTCGGCGGAGTCGGTCTCAGTACCGGCGGTAACGGTGGTCAGAGTTCGAACAACAGCAGTGCCGTCGGTGGTGAAGGTAGTGACCTGAGCGGACTCGGTCTCGTCAGAAGCGGAAGCAGAGGCAGAGGCAGAGGCAGAGGCAGAGGCAGTCTCGATAGGCTCGATGATGGTGGATCCACCAGAGGTGTAGGTGGTCAGGGCAACACCGCCGAGAATCTCCTTGATGGTGCTGGTAACCTCATCACCCGCAGAGTTGGTGAAAACACTGGTGTAGGTGCTGACGGAAAGGTCATCCTCGTTGCCGCCAGTGGCAGTGCCACTGATGGTGGAAACGGCGGAGGTGATTGTAGTGTCACTCTCAACGAGGGTGCTGAGGACAGTTCGGACGGCACCAGTGCCAGTAGCAGAGGCCGAGACGGAGCCAGCACTACCAGTAGTAATCTGAACACCAGCTTGACGGCAAAGGGCAAGACCGTAGGCGACAACAGCAGCGGCCTGCTCATCGTTGCAGATAGCAGCGGAGCAGTCACGGAGACCGTAGATGAAGTCCTGGTTGGTGCACAGGCAGCTAACGTCACCAGCATCACATCCAAGCTCCTTGGACTTGGCAGCGCTGACCATGTTGCCAGCACAAGTTTGCTGTGGCGAGTTAGCGGTGCGCTATTGGGTATTCGAGATCTTGACTTACACCACACTGGGGGAGGTCACCGGAGCTCTGGGCAGCGGCGGCGGCAACGAGGCCGAAAACGGTGAGGAGAGAAGACTTCATCTTGACGATTTTGGTTGATTGAATCGGAGTCTGAGCAGTGTGTTAGTTACGAACTGAGGCGATCTTTGTAGCGACAGAAAGACGGCGATGGTAACGAAGGTGGGTTTGCGAGCGAAGTAGGCGAGTAAGGGGAGCGAGAGGAAATTGGGTAGTGAATCACTGCCAACAAGGGCGGCGACCCTGTGAATAAATGAAGTGCGAGCCCAGGAGGCCTGCGCCTGAGGCATGCGAGTGATGTTTGCGTGAGACACCAGGGGACGTGTGTCACTTGAGGTATGGAAGAGCCGAGAGCAACGTGTGTAGCCCTGAGCACCTCGTAATGTGATTTCCAGTGTTTGCGTTCCGGTGCCGAATTACACAAGCGCAAAAGTTGGAATGAGGGAATCTCGCAGGCAAGCAACAGAGCCGGCAAGCAAGCAGGAGGAAGAGGGTATCTGGAACAGGAATCGAGTGATGGTGACTTACAGTAATATGTGACAACGAAGGCGATCGATCTCGTGTGAGAGTGAGACGAAGTGAGACTGGCCTGAAGTTTCTGGGGAGAGGAAGTGTGAGGTGTTGGAATGAAGAACCTTGACTGATACTGATGCGGAACAAGAGGGAGAAGTTGTTGCTTTAATAAGGGCAGGCAGGAGTGGGAGGTGGGAGGTGGGAACCAGAATCTTGATCTTGGCGTGACGGTTGTTTACGTTAAGCTGGCAGGTGCAAGGTGTGCTGCGCTGGTGGTATCCGTAAGGCAGGAGCAATTACAAGGCAGGCAAGCTAAAGCTCCCCTGCCCAAAAAAGTACAGTTCTCAACTTGGCATTGGCGGTCTGGCAGGGAAAGCACGGCACGATTTGGCCTGGGCCAACCTCCCTGTGGTTCTGTCTACGTCTACGACTATCTTGCATTGAGAGGAAACTTCCCATCACAAATTGAAGCGAATCTGCTAAGTGCGTACCTAACCTTGCTGGTTGGCTTGGAGCGACCCAGCGCGCGGGAGGGGCCCACGCTAACAGGACCCTAGTAACCGGAGCTAGAGGCCCACTTCACTGGGTACCTACAGCACCGCTAAACTAGACTGCGCGGACCGCCAAAGACACGGACGGAGGCCCCCTTGTAGGTTATGATGCTGTGCTCATCAATGGCAGAAGGACATTGTGATGAGCCTAGTCTATTACAATTGTTTTTCTTTTTTGCTCCGGGCCTAGGTCATGGAAATTGAGTCAATGCGAGCAATTCATGTTAAGATCCAGACGTCAATGCAGCCGTGAGGTACACGATGAGGTCAGACCATTGGGTGCAATGGGCTGCACAGCACAGTACAGAGTACTACAATCATGTACATACTTGGTTTACCCTTGTCAACAATACTTGACCACGTCAGTGAAGTTGATGTAAGTCTTTGTGGCGGTCTCCCGGTTAAGGTGCTTACAAAGGTAGCTGGCACTCTGGCGACTCTTGAACTCTGCGTGGATGGATCCATTGCTCCGCCGACAAAGTATCGGTATCCTAAGCGAATGATATGCTTGATGCGATTAAAAAATGTTTCAGTATTAGATTACACACATTATCAAGGAGCAATTGGAGAAGCAACAAGGAAAAGAAGAAGAAGAAAAGCCCCAATAGGTGGGTGGTTGCTGGTACCTGCTAACTTGGGTACCTGCTGGGGGGCCAGGCGGGCTGCCACGCTAGATCGCCAACCACCCGCATCGGCACCCACTTCATGGCGCACAGAGCTTTGGGATACCTCGCAAAACACGATTGACAAAGTAGGTAATATTCGCATGTAGTCTGCCTGTTCAACCCGAAACTCGATGTCCTCGTTTGGTCTAACCTGTTTGCTAAAGTGCTAGTGCACCTGAAGAACCCAAACTCAAATGTACTTGCACGCTGGACAGGCTAGCCAAAGCTTCGTGTCGCGTACAGTTGAGTCGGTCCTACCACTAACAAGAGGCAAAGACAGAGCTGGAGCTGACGAGCCACGAAAAAAAAATGGATATTACCTCTGGTCTATGACGGAAGTCTCCTGTGTGCACCTTCCCAGAGAGACGGTAGAAAACGATCTAACACTCAAGAACAGAACAGGCAGGAAAGACTTCGTACGCCGAGCCGGAATCACGGCCTCAGACCAGAATTGTGAGCAGGCATGACGATTGCCAATATGGGGTGTTGCCTGCCAAAAGTCATGCTGCTGTGGTTCCTGTCACGGAAACCGTGATCTTTACCAAGCAATCACAGTCTCGTTGCCCTGGACTTTGACCCCCAACATCACAAATACCTGGCGGGTAACCCATAATAGGTGTGATATTGCGTACAGAGTACGGCGTGCCCAATCCTCGACATCTTAGTGAGGTCTATCGTCGTCTGGCCGGTGGTGCTACGGCTGTCTCCGATTCGTCAACTACCCCTGCGCCAGTCTATCCTTGGCAATCCCCCAAAAACAAGTTCAAGTCAACTTGCTGCACTAGCCCTCTCGATCCCCTGGCAACCGGGAGGCGGAATCATGTTCTTCTTTTTTCCTGGGGAACTTTTTCTCGATTGAGATGGGATGAGTTGGAGATGTGGTGATGCTAGTGATCAGAGGGTGCGTACATGTCTCAGGAACAGATAACACAGACAGGTACAATTTGTGCCCAGTATCATTACGTCCGATTGCTATTTGTCAATACTCGTACAGCCATGCCAGATCCCAGTTTTTATTTCGCATTATTGTCTTATATCAGGTTTTCTCGCTCAACTTCCACAGCATCGCAGCATTCATCAGAGAATGCACTCATTCTTGATATTTCGGAGGCCAGCCCCACTCGAGCCAAGTCACTCACTCTATCGTTCCACTTGGACTGTACCGGTAAACATGCATCCAATATCCATTTCAACGTTCAATAGATAGATAGAGTCCTGCAATGCTCAGTTCCCTGTTCAGCTGGCTCCGATGAACTGTGCCCAGACTGGCCACGCAGCCGGCCAAGCCACTCAAGCCACAAATCGAGAGCCAAGTAGACCAGGGACCTGCCAAAATATGGGCCTTTGATGTCATGGACCGCATCATCATCGGTTTTTTTTTCTCTCGCTTGTGGCCCAAGCTTAACCTCTCTAGCTTCCATCGCGGTGAGGGGACCTTGTCGAGCTGGACCGACCTTGGCCTGGACCTTGTAGTGTGAAGCCTGGACCTTACGGTACAGTATCCATCCATCCCAACGTCACTCACCACCCTCAGGCCTCCCCAGTTTCATTTTCATCTCGACGCAATGCAAGGTAATACAATGATGACGGGACGGACTCATGACAATCTCGCCAATTGGCGATTTTGTCGTTTCATGTTTTCTTTCCCGATCGTGTGTTTAACATGATCTATATGATCTCCGCCATGGTTGAAGGTTGAAGATGCTTGTGTCGAAAAAGACAGCAAACATTGTCTGTAACAGAGTCGGAACGTCGCTCCGAGCATTGAATTTCGTAGCTGAGACATGCCACTCTTTCCAGCCACCATCTGACTTGCAGGTCGCATATCGTGGCTGGTTCTCCCTTTTTTGTCGCAATGTCTAGTTCTCCAGCAATCCCATTCGACAGATCTGACATGCTGCCAACCCTCCCTTTTAATAACAAGTAATTTGTAGTCTAATTGCGAGGCTGGTGCATACTCTGAAACCGGATTGTTCATCAGGTGTTGGTTTCATTCGTGTGCATTACGAGCTGTGTAACCAAAGCAGACAGCAATTTGTGCCCTTGCGCTGTAGGGTGGCCATGTTTTCCCCTTGCTTCGACCATATATTCACCTCCTGACTTTTGTCTCTCTTATTTGCTTCTTCAGATCTAAATGACATAAAATAGGGTTCTGCAGGATGTGGGATTGTCTGGATTGATAGATGATCGTTGGTATTGACTTTAGTGGCTGATCATTGATCACCACGTTGAACTGGGCGGGCCGGTGAGAATGCTACCGTTGAGGAGCAGAAAACTTGACCATATGGAACAAAGGCGTAGTTAGTAGATCAACTTAGGCCATTTTAGACTAAGCTCCTATGATGCTTGTTTTCTTGCTCTGATAAATCTAGAACTCAACTTGATGTTACATGAGTGCCTCAACGATAGTTAGTGTACTTGACTTGGACTACCAATTCATCTGACATCAATACAGGTACTTTTGGAAAACTCTACAATCCGGGACAACAAGGCAGGAACGAGCTATCTTAAATCTTATTTATACACTGCACATATGATGATGATCGCTTAATTCTAGACGTCATGTGCACTTAAACTAAACACGCTTACAAGGAAAATGAAATGTCGAAATGATAATTATTCAAAGCAATGCACAAACATCAGCGTACACTATCTATAGCAATTGCCACGACTAAAGGAGTGAGCCGCCAGGGTCTCAAATATCAAAAACCTAACGTACTCCATAACAAGCAGGTCCAAGAGGATCACTGCCGCCCAACATATCCATACATGACCAAGCGTCAAGTTTTAAGCCATATTACCTTTCCCCACTGTATCGTATCATGCCCTCCAAAACGTTCAACTCATCCATTGTCGTAAATACACGTGCAAAGTACATCATGCTGTCGTCTAACCACTGCACATGATGCAGGACTCGGGATCCTCAATGCTACATTGCAGGACAGCCTCCGAGTAGATATCGCGTTCGCGATCCTCGTTGTCTGCACCCTGGTCCTCAGTCTGAGGGTTCTTCTTCATACCCAGCTCTTCCTCTTGGACCTTTTCGGCAGGTTCTGTGGGAAGAGCCTTGGGGCTGTCACCCTCAGCGACATCAGCCTTAATGACGGGAGCACGGCCAGGAACTGATGTGGTGGCAGTCACGCCGTTGGCGGAGCTGCCGTTTGTTCCATTGCCCTGGGAGCCAGACCTGTTGCCATTGGTTTGACCCATAGCAGTAGAGGCGGACATCAGATAGCTTGAGCCAGCAGGAGGAGCGCGCTTTCCTAGAGGCTTGATGGAAGCAGAGTTGCTATCGGCAATCTTGAGATTCTCCTGATCGACGGTGAACTGGATGGGGGCGGCAGCAGCCTGTGTACGGAGGTAGTACATGCCGGTCTTGAGACCGAGCTTCCAGCCAGCGAAGTGCATGCTGGTGATCTTGCCCATTGTAGGGTCCTTCATGTGAATGTTGAGAGACTGAGACTGGTCGATGAAGGCACCACGGTCCGCAGCCATCTGCACAACCTGTCGCTGAGAAATCTCCCACACAGTCTTGTACAGAGCCTTGATATCGGCAGGGATGTTGGGGATGTTCTGGATAGAACCACCATCAGCAATGATACGGTTCTTCATACCATCGGACCAAAGACCCATGTCGACAAGATCCTTGAGAAGCCAGGGGTTGACAACTTGGAACTCGCCAGCAAGGACTCGGCGTTGGTAGATGTTGGAGGTGTAGGGCTCGAAGCACTCGTTGTTGCCAAGAATCTGCGAGGTACTAGCAGTGGGCATAGGAGCAACGAGCAGACTGTTGCGGATACCGTGAGTCTTGACATCCTCTCGGAGAGATTCCCACTCCCAAAGATCAGAGGGCTTGACATTCCACATATCAAACTGGAGAATGCCCTCAGAGGCAGGAGAGCCCTTGAAGGTGGAGTAGGGACCCTCCTCCTTGGCGAGCTGCACAGAGGTAGTAAGGGCAGCGTGATAAATAGTCTCGAAGATTTGCTTGTTCAGCTCACGAGCCTCGGGAGACTCAAAGGGCATGCGGAGAGCAAGGAAGGCATCAGCAAGACCTTGGACACCGAGACCAATGGGTCGGTGACGCATGTTGCTGTTGCGAGCCTCTTGAACAGGGTAGTGGTTGACGTCGATAATCTTGTTCAAGTTGCGGACAACGACTTGAGTGACTTCGTGTAGCTTCTTGAAGTCGTAGCAAGCATCTTCATAGTTGATGAAAGAAGGCAGAGACAAGGAGGCAAGGTTGCAAACGGCGACCTCATCAGGGGCGCAGTACTCAATAATCTCAGTGCACAGGTTGGAGCTTCGGATGGTACCAAGGTTCTTTTGGTTGCTCTTGCGGTTGCAGTGATCCTTGTAGAGCATGAAGGGGTTTCCGGTCTCTGTCTGGGCCTCGAGAATGGCGTACCAAAGTTTTTGAGCCTTGATAGACTTGCGACCCTTGCCCTCTCTCTCGTACTTTTCGTACAGAGCCTCAAACTCATCACCGTAGCAGTCAGCAAGACCAGGGCACTCGTTGGGGCACATAAGAGTCCATTCGCCGTTCTTCTCGACACGCTTCATGAAGAGATCAGGGATCCAAAGAGCGAGGAACAGGTCACGAGCGCGGACCTCCTCCTTACCGTGGTTCTTTCGGAGATCAAGGAACTCGAAGACGTCGGCGTGCCATGGCTCAAGGTAAATGGCGAAGGCACCGGGTCGCTTGTTACCACCCTGGTCGACGTAACGAGCAGTGTTGTTGAACACACGCAGCATGGGAACGATACCGTTGGAAGTACCATTGGTACCGGCGATGTAAGAGCCAGTGGCACGGATTCGGTGGGCATTCAAGCCAATACCACCAGCCATCTTGGAAATCATGGCACAAGTCTTGAGAGTATCGTAGATACCATCAATGCTGTCCTCCTTCATATCAACAAGGAAGCATGATGATAGTTGAGGCTGTGGGGTACCGGCGTTGAATAAAGTGGGGCTCGCATGAGTGAAGAACTTGCTTGACATGAGGTTGTATGTTTCCAAGACACGCTCAATATTGTCACCCCAGATACCGACAGCGACTCGCATGATCATATGCTGCGGGCGCTCGGCAATTTTGCCGTCAATCTGTAGAAGATAGCTTCTAGACAGGGTCCTGAAACCAAAATAATTGTAGTTAAAGTCCCTATCGTAGACAATGGCGGAGTCGAGTTCCTCTTTATGTCGCATCACACACTCATAGGTGTCCTTGGAGATCATGGGCGATGCACGACCATTCTTGGGGTTGACCCAGTGGTAAAGATCGCTAACAACAGAGGACCATTGCTTCTTGGTCTGCTTGTGTAGGTTGGAAACGGCAATGCGGGCTGCGAGGATGGCGTAGTCAGGGTGCGTAACGGTCATGTACGCAGCAGTCTCTGCAGCCTGTGAGATGGGGTTAGCTGAGGTTATAACAGTCATGGTGCATACACTACTCACAAGATCATCCAATTGTATAGTTGTGACGCCGCCGTAGACACCAGAAATGACCTTCTGGGTGATAGCAACGGGGTCAACGTGGTTCATGTCGAGACCGTAACACAGTCTCGAGACACGAGCAGTGATTTTGTCGAACTGAACACGCTCTTGGCGTCCATCTGAGATGAATGTCAGCTATCGAGATTCTTTGCATGGTTGCCATGAGTCCTTGTGTGGACAGATCATACATACCTCTCTTTCTGACGAACATGATGGCGGTGGGAGGAAAAGGCGGGGAGGTCGGTGTGAGATTGATGCAGGGCTTGTTGCTGCAGATGAAAGCAGTAAAAGGACTGAAGAGCGTCCAACAGGCTAATAGTAGGGAACGTGAGAATTATTACAAAAGCTTTGGGTGAGTTGGGTTTGCGGTTGTTGAGGAGATGAGAAATTCGAATTTGGGTGGATGATGGAGGTGGTTTTAAGGAGAGCGCGTGTCCCAGACGCGACGCCAAGTTCTTAGCGCGTAAAGCAATAATCCATTAACAAAGGCCCCGCCGGAAACCTTGGGCAACGCCCCGTTTGGACCTGGAACTGGTAGACAAAGACTGATCAAAAGTTTGTGGTTTATGTGAAAACAATAGGTTTATTAGTGTTAGAAACTTCACACAGCCTTGAACTGATATATTCTATAATTTCATACATTCTGAGCCTTCAAAATGCCATTATTCCCCCTTCCGTTTTCGATATCGCTTTCTCGCGTCTTGCGTGTCATTTTGCGTTGCTAGAGCATTGGTGGGGTTTCAGAGGGGTCACTCGACAGCGCGTAGTCACGTGAAATCAATGCAAATTATTAATTGCATGTTGGCTCGCTCTGTAAGCAAGTGGTGAAACTGCCTACAACTGAGCTTGGACACAAACATTACAGGTTGACTGGAGGATGAGATCTTGGATGAAAGCGTAGACTCAACAGCCCTGTTCACGCTCACCGATAGTAGAATTTTCTCTATCAGTCCATTGTGTTAGGCAGCTGCTGTGCCACTCAACAACCAATCAACCACGTGAATCGAAACCACCGGCCTGGTTAGGTACGCTCTGATCTAAACAGGCATCTAGAGATTACAGTTGCAAGGCAACAATATCCGCAGTGACTCACCATTGAGTCAACAAAAGACACTCAAAGTCAATGACATCGAGGCGTCTTTTTAATTGTTTTCAGTCTTCAGTCGCCAGTGTTTTCAGGACTTCAAGTCTCAGAATCCAAGCCTCCAAGTTTCGCAGAATGGCTTCATCTGCAGCAGACCAGCCTGTTAATGGCGCCAGCTACGAACCCAGATACATTGATGTATGTTAAATTCCAAATGTCTACTCGCTATATACATCTGAAATCAGATCCCGTTGACACATGAATACCAGTAGATTGGTATCAATCTTACCGACCCCATCTTCCGAGGAAAATACCATGGCAAAGAGAGACATCCCGATGATCTCGAAGCCATTGTTGGAAGAGCCCGTGAAGTTGGCTGCACAAAACTCATAGTGACTGGCTCGGATCTAGCGAACTCGCGAGATGCCCTTGTCCTCGCCAAAGATTATCGTAAGTTTTTACCCCTGCTTATCAATCAGATAATCAAACTAAATCGCGTCAACAGCCGGGACCATCTTTGGAACTGCAGGCATCCATCCCTGTAGCAGTGCCGTCTTCAGCGAAGCGGGCCCTTCTCACGAGTCTGAGCACACAACGCCATGCGACCCTGACCCTTCAGCTCCGGTCTCGGAAGAGCACCCTCCTTGTTCAACAAGGACCGAGAAGCTCATTGCAGATCTCACATCTCTTGTAACAGAGGCTCAGGCCTCAGGCCAGAAGAGCCTTGTTGCTATGGGCGAGTTTGGTCTGGACTATGATCGTCTGCACTATTGTTCCAAGAGTATCCAGCTTCACTCCTTTGCGGCCCAACTGAAGGTCGCTGCTTCGATATCTCCTCAGCTCCCACTGTTCCTACATTCTCGCGCCGCTCATGAGGACTTTGTCCGGCTCTTGAAGGAGGCATTTGGCGAAAAGCTGGAGAAGTTGGAGAAGGGCGGCGTGGTGCATAGCTTCACTGGTACAGCTGAGGAGATGCGCGAGCTGATGGACTTGGGATTGTACATCGGTATCAACGGGTGTAGTTTCAAGACTGTTGAGAACTGCGCTGTCGTTAAGGAGGTTCACCTGGACCGCCTCATGATTGAGACTGATGGACCCTGGTGCGAGGTTCGACCAAGTCATGAGGGTTACAAATACCTGATCGAGAAGAAGAAGGACGATCCTGCCCCTGAGAACGAGCAGAACGGAACTGCTGCTGTCGAGCCTGCGACGAAACCCCAAAAGCAGTCCAAGAAGAACCAGAAGAAAGAGCCCGAAGTGCCAGACAGATACAAGATCGTGAAGAAGGAGAAGTGGGAAGAGGGAGCCATGGTGAAGGGCCGCAACGAACCTTGCAACATTGAACGAGTCGCCAAGATTATTGCAGGAATCAAGGAGGTCAGTATCGAGGAAGTTTGCGAAGCGGCGTGGAAAAACACAGTAAAAGTATTTGATCTCGAGGAGAAGTAGAAATGTTTTGACATTTTGATTTGTCGTTGGGGTATCAAATAGAGAAGAAAGATATAGACCATGCGCCATATAGATCCAACACCTTTTCATATGCCAGAGCCTTTGTACCCGCGTATCCTTCCATGCCTCACAAGCCCTGTTGTTACACCCTCCTCGCCTGTCATCCAACCAGGCATCCGTTCCCCATCAATTATCCCAGCTTCCACTAGTTGCCGTACGCCTGCCCAGACGTGATTCCCCGAGAACGTAATTTTGACAGTGGGCGTCCATCGCTGAGATTGGGCTGTATCGTTTCTGCTGTCCTCCGTTGTAGCGTTTGCCTCTTGGATGACTGCGGTAATCTTGCTCTTCCGTCGCTTTTTGCTGCCGTGCTCTGCATTGTCCTGCTCGTTCTCTTCGTCTTCTGGTTCACTCAAATCCGCACTTGTAGAAGGAAATGGATCTTGTATCACAATGTCAACCTTTTCCACCCCCTTTCCATCCGTGACAATAGCCGAATCACCAAATCGAGCCTTTGCAGTAAGCCTTGCCTTCTTCGATGCTTGTTGTGATTCCGTCAATGGCGCTCCACGTTTGAGGTTGTTGACCGACGATTCTCGAGATAGTGGTGGGCTTGGAAGAACGGTGTCTAATGGTGAGACTTTCGTTGATTCGCTGGAGTAGATGCTCCAGCCACCTCCCGCAGCATTTGTGCGACCAGAACCGTTCTTTTCTAACAAGACCTCCAAGTTCTTGCTGGAAAGGCTGCTTGATTTGAGGGTATATCGTTCACGAGGACGTGAGAGAGCCTTGGGAACTCCATCGACGATTAAGCTTTGCAGACTCTTCAGATCGCCCGAAGCAACAGAACCTGTGGCCTGGGATTTGGTGATATAAAGCGAAGGCGATCCGTCGGGAAAAGCAATGTACACAGTTCTTGACGAGTCGAAGTTGGTCGCAGTGCCAGAAGCGTCTCGGCCTGACAGAGCAAAGTCGGTGTTGTAAGGTGAGTCAACAACGAATATCCGCAAGAGCAAGACAGGTATATCTTTTGGTCTGTGAAAGTGATAGTGTGCCTTGACGTCCGGTAACACATGGGTTTGAAGGTTCTGTAGGAATGTTGAGGGGTGAAATCGTGGGATTGTCAGGTTCTCCTGGTCAACCTTGAGCACTTGATCCTCACCTGCATCTTGAGACGGCTGTTTCAGGGGTAGAATCGAATATGCCGTCCATCTTTGAGATGTTGGGTTCTGTTCAAAATAGGCCATATCTGCCATGGCTAATTGGTACAGCGTTAGGCCAATCCTCCAATCGCCTTCAACAATTCGGCTAACGATATCTCGTTTTGACCCTTTTTGGTGTTGCATGTCAACATAAAGTTGCTGCAAGTCGTCAACTGATTGACAGGGAGGGTATAGGTCGTCGCTTTCTTCATCATCATCCTCATCCCTCCTTTCAATATAGGGTACGGCATTGGGTAAACTCTCATCGTCGAGCCAGTCTAATGCCAAGGAAATAAGTGACTCTCGTGAAAGTCGATTAAGACTCTTAACAACAGCAGGATTGGAAGCATCGA
Organism: Fusarium praegraminearum; assembly: GCA_002093855.1. Taxonomy (NCBI): domain Eukaryota; kingdom Fungi; phylum Ascomycota; class Sordariomycetes; order Hypocreales; family Nectriaceae; genus Fusarium; species Fusarium praegraminearum. The sequence continues at coordinate 48,426 of LXHY01000051.1, forward strand.
CTCGTATTGAGGACGGCAACCTGGCTCTTGTTGGGATAGAGAAGCGGGCCATTGTTGTTTTGTTTGTTTTGTTCAGAGCAGCCAAGTCACAAAGACTGAAGTTGGAAAGCCGGAGCGAGGCATACACAAAACCAGCACACAAGTCTCCTTCCTTGATTGGTGTTAAGATGGACCAGGGTGGTTTATTGATCTCTTAGAATAGAACAAACCCGATAACATATGCTTATAGATGCGCTCATGAGACGCGATACATTCACTTTAGAGTCGCGTCTCTAACCAGACCAACGTGGAATAGTGGTATGCACGGGCCACGATCAAACAAAGCCTGGTCGAGCATTTTATGATCACGTGATGGAACACATGACAAAGCTTGTGATTACAGACTTTCCTGAGCAGAATGGCGGTCACAGTGAGTCCATCCACCAAAGTAAATCTCGGATGGCAAAGGATACCGTCCCTCGAATCCATCTCATTTCATCCTCCGCTTTTCTTCAGGATAGGACCCTCACCAGAAAAAGGAGTCGAAACTGAAGCTCGGTTTTTGATGAGTGGACTCGGAGGAGAGTGTGGACGAATTCGGAGATGCGATTGAACTCAACTGATTGGTTGGGAGTTTCCAATGCCTCATTGCTCTTGTCAAAGACCAGATAAGGCGGTTCCACCACTGAAGGAACAGCATTCCGAGGCGCCTCCACTGAAATTCCGATTAGCGTTACCGTTGGACTTTAAACGTGACCTCGACACGATGGAGGCAAATCATTGACGACACCGCGGTCCGCCCTAGGAATTGATTTTCTGCAACGGTTCAGGACACTTTTTGCATTGGGTTTGAAGGCCCTTAGGACCCCCCACGTAAGCCACGAGCAGGGGCTATGACGTTCTGACTTGGCTTGCACCGCAGATCTAGTTCGGCAGATTTTGAGGGCTGGTGGTCACCAAAATGGACTGCGAGAACGAAGCAATTTCACGAGGCATCCTCGACAGAATCAATAGATCCGAAGTAAGGCAGAGTATCCCTCAGATCCTCGAAAATATGTGTCATAAATTTCCTCTAGTGATCTGGGGCCGTAGGCGAGCGGGTTGTTTTTCAAACCGGGGACACTTTCTTTGTTGGAGTTTGTGCGGTGGCCCCACCTCGAACGGGGAGTTCGCGGAAGATGTGCGGGTGAAAGCAAGATGATTCCGGTATGGAGACAACTTTGGAGTTCGGTTTAATAGCTTCACAAACTATTAACCAACAGAATGGCCAATAGTCTTGTGTTGGTTCATCTTACTCAGGCGCGTAAGAGAAATTAGTTCGTTCGGCCACTCGAGAGTCCATAAAAAGTCAGCTGTGCCGCATTGCAGCCAGAGTCAGCCGTGGGAGAATCCCATGAGGCTGGATCTCGTCCATGCACAGCGACAGAAAGAACATGCCTTAGTTGACCCTGTGCATGGGCGAGACGAAGATGTGATTATACTTGCAGGCCATGAACATACATATATGAGTGGGGGGCAAGCCAATAATTCAGTGTCTAGTCCGTACGATGGCAACAGATCGGCTGTTCAGAGCTGCTGATCTTATAGTTACTCTTGCATTTTAACGAGAGGGTAATCTTTGTAGAAACCCAACCTGGCGAGAAGCAAGACTTTTCATTTACCGAGTTTCATTAGTGAAAACCAATTTGTGCGCGGATTTCTTACACCGATTTTTCGGCACAGCGCAAGAAGCTTTAATTAGCGAAAATCAAAGACACAGTCTTAGAACGATGGGGTTAGTTTTGAGTCCTATGGCACGGCTGAGGATGCGAAAGTGAACCAACTCCCCGAAGCTGTCCGAATACGCCACTGTGCAAGCAAGGGTTTGGGTGGTTGTGTGACCATCGCCCACGTTCCGTAGTGTCCTACCAAGTTTCGATTTTCTTTCCTGAACGAATGAAGCACGTCGTCTGATGTGTGACACCAAATTGAGAGGCATGTGCAAGTGGGGGTGTTGAGGCTCTTTATCCGTTGTACCTTGCCGCATGAGAAATCATCACCGATTGAAACGAACCGACCCACGTTGGCTGGTTTCCGGTAGAATAATCACTCATAGGAATGGTGATAATAAAGGACACTTGTTGAATATTGGAGATGGAGAAAGTATCCATGAAATAAGAGATATCCACATCCGCCCAATATACAGGGGGCGGGGAGTTGGAATTTGAACCACACAACTCGACTGACACATGGAGGTCTTGGTGATACATACTAAATTGCCTGTCAACAAACGAGAAGCTGCGTCCTTCAACTTCGATGCATGGTATCTATAAGCTGCAGTAAATCACATATTTCTTAGCATGTGTAGCACATAAAATCAGCGGGCTTTTGCTTCCCTGGCCCGCAGCTTACGGCGCCTGTTCGAATTCCCGATTATGGTAAAAACAGCACAATGCAGGGTATTGCTGTAACTCTAGTGGTCATCAACGTGGGGCGAGTGGGTGTCATGGTTTGATGCGAGGGACTTGCAAGTCAATGACGGTTCAAGTTCCGGCTGATATTTTGAATTATTCAGCAAAATTGCCGGCCCATATGCAGGTCATCCTGATCCGAGTCGGGAGCTTGGTAAGCAAAATCTTCTGCTCTTGTTGCTCATCACGAACCTCTATTCAGTTGCGAAAGAGGAAATACGGCGACAAACTTATAGATCAGTAGATCAAAATGAGTACGAACAAAGGATACAAACAAAGATTGCCACAGAACCATCTTGACATTGACATTGCGACATTCACGGCTATTTGCTCTCCTCCTCATTCGCGGAGCCCATTCCCGGAGATGCCCCCATGTTCTAGGCCACCGTCTTCGAAAAGGTTGGGTCAGGCCCGGGCTCATTACAACTAAGCCTCTCCAGGGAGGGTCCTTCGCATCCAGTGACTGTGTTCAGTTCACTACCCACTAACCCACCGCCCACGGGCTCCCCAAACATCAACCCACTCCACTAAACCCGTATGCGTAGTGGCTTCGGCGTCAATCGGCCTTGCAAGTTGCACCCACTTTCACCTTCTGAAAACCAACTTGACTTGGCCTGACCCCAGCGCACTTCTTTCTTTCCTCCACTTCCTTCCCCAAACCTCCAGAATCGACCTCGGAATAGACTCATTGTTCATATCTACTCTGGGATACGACCAACGATACAACGAAAGACGCTCGACTTTTCTACCGAATACGCGGCTATCAACCTGTGACTGTCATTATTGAGTCATCTTCAGCCGTTGCAAATTTCAGACCCCGCCCGTCCGGACCCGACGTTGAAACATCAAATCATCGCCGATTGACCAAAGGCACTACAAAGAAGCAGTTACTGCTTTGAAAATCAATTGAAGGAGGGATTACTGGCCTTGTTTTAATCCATCAAAATGTCAAACTTCAACGGCCGCCGTGGCCCCAACGTGTCGCAGTATCTTCGCGACCTCAACGCCATCAACCGTCAGGAGAATGCTCACGACGAGCCTTTCAACATGGAGGAGGACCTTGCTCTCTTTACCAACACTCAGTTCTTTGATTTTGAGACTGGCCAGAACACCGACTACCAGGCCCATCCTGCCAAGGTCGACTTGGAGGCTTCCCAAAGCACTTCTCCTTCGGATGGAATGACCCCGGCTCCTTCTGTCGTGGGTGATATCGCTGCCAGCAACTTTGATTTCATGCAGGGTGAGTTTTCGACTTTTCTGTGTCATACGGCACTTCCTACTTCAAAACCATACCCAACTTGAGGGCATGAAGACGGAGCAACTAAACGAGAGAGAGTTGCTTCAAGAAAGAAGAACCATTGCCATTGCGTTTTATCAAAGAAGACAGAGGTTTTCTTGAACTTTCTTTCTCCTGAGTTATTACGCGTGGTCGAGACTTCATATTGAATCAGCTCTGCTATCGCTTACACTGCTCTCTTCCTTCACTCCACCATACACATGGCCACAGTCCAAGCGGATAGCCAGGACCCTTGAGTCCGGACACCCTCAAATGGGCAATGAAGGGCGTCTTACCGCTTTGCCAGCATTCAACTCTATTACCCCACCCTTCCTGGGAACCTTTGTCCCAAGCTGTGTGCCTGCATAGCGCCCTTGGACCATTTGGACAAGCTGTCCCTCGATGCAAGTCTGTACGAGTGCGGCAGATGTCTAGGGTCTTAAGCTGGATGCTAGTGGCTACATGGAGGATGGTGACTATGGCGCAATATCTCGTGATTTGCCGACACTAATCACGACATCACCATGCATCCCTGCACCTCACTACCACTTCCCAAGTTGGGATAGCCTCTTCCCCAGACCTCAAGTCTCTCTGCAAGACAGTGACTACTCTTCAACTCCACAAGCCTATTATCTTCTCCTCTACCTCAGTCATGATACTTGACTTTTCTCGACATCAACTGACCATAACATGGCAGGCGACTTCAACTTCCCCGACTTCGCTGGTCCTTATCCATCAACCCCCATGACCGCCTTTGCCGATGGCGCTCAGAACTTTGCTCCTCTGCAGCCCAATGCTCCTGCCAACTACCAGCCTGTACCACAGCAGCAGCAAGCTCCCCAATTTGCCCAGCCAGCTGCCCCTCAGCCTTCACTCGAGAAGCGCAACTCTGAGAGTGCCGGCAGTTCCGGACGGGGATCCCTGAACTTTGAAGAAGCATCCCGCCATGCTGCTGAGGAGGACAAGCGAAGGCGCAACACTGCCGCCAGTGCTCGCTTCCGCATCAAGAAGAAGCAGCGCGAGCAAGCCCTCGAGAAATCCGCCAAGGAGATGTCAGAAAAGGTGTCTGTCCTGGAGAGCAAGGTGTCACAACTCGAGACCGAGAACAAGTGGCTCAAGAACCTCTTGGTTGACAAGAACGAGGGCAACGATGAGATCATCGCTCTGTGGAAGGAGTTTGCGGCGTCCAAAACCGCCAACAAGCCCGAGTCAAAAGCCAAGTCCTCCGTCAAGGATGAGACAAGGTGATCCGACAAATTTATAAAAGTGAAGCAAAATCTTGGGACGACCTTTAATGAAGAAGGCCGACGGCGTTTCTTCTGGCTCGCTTTGCATCTAGTGGGGACTATGTGGCGTTATTTCTGATCTTTTCAACAATATCTGGGGGTATAAGGAGCATGATGATGATACATTGGGTGCGGCCATCAAGGCTGCCCGGCACGGCACATACGCAACGTAAAAAATTCTCGGGGTATAGCGATGGGGGCGAAAGCATGATGGGTATAAATACACGGTTGCTTGAAGTAATCGATAGAGACCAGTCTCTGGGTTCGGACAACACGACAGACTGGGTGGAGGTTTTTGTTTTACTTGTCATGATATCAACGGTTATACGATAAATCGTTTCCGTAACTAGTTTCTTATTCCATGTTCAACACTCTTTGGTCCGAAGAAACCACGCTTTGTTTAAAAGCTAGTGTTTATTGAGTTAATAATAGAACTCTTTCACATCCAAATATTTCTCTTTTTCGTTTACATCGTAACCATGTGTCTATGTTTTTGTTTTGTTGTCTCATTAACCAAGATTGTCTTTATGAACGTGCCTCATTTCTGCTCCTCTTCTGCGGCCTTCTTCGCTTTAAGAACTTCCAGTCTCTCCTTATTCCTCTTTCCCAATAACCTCAATGTCTGTGCCTTTTCATGCTCCGTCATGCCCGCCCAGTTTCCAATCCTGCCCATGGTTCCATCTCTGTTGACCACGAGGGGCCCCATGGAGTCGAGCGCGACGGACTCTCCAACACGTAGCTCCGTCACGCCATCCCCCCTGCTGTTGGAGGAGGCGGCGGTGTCTGAGCCTGGGGCTGGTAGTGGGAGGGGGTTCTTGTTGCCATTGGTCTCTGCCTGAGCAGGCTGCTGCTGATCGTCCTTGGACATTGTGCCGGAAAAGCGAAAGGCTGATGGTGTGTAGTGAGTATTGGTGAGACGTGTGATGGCAAAGCGCGGGAACCGCTTGAGCATAATGTGGTTTGAATTGTGTTGTATATGGCTTCACTCGGTGGATTGAGTGAAGGTCTTTTGTAGATACCAGCAGAGATGTACAAGCTCTCACTGGGGATTTCCTGGAGTTTGATGGATGATTGAAATGAGTTTTTGGTTTGTTTATGAAGTTTAATGATATTGAGAAAGTGAGAGGTTGTAAGTGTTTATTCTGTGGAGTATTTGATGGGATTTGTTTGGAGGAGGATAGAAAAAAATGGAAGCCGATGGTGCAGTTGTGAGGCTGGCCACTAAGAATAGACCCCTGCATGTGTTCTAGAATTAGCCGTGATACTACAACCACATAAGTGAACTGCACAAATGATGACTCTGAAGGGTTCCAAGTTGTGACGGCATTTATTGATTCTATTACTGAAAAAGGCCTTGGTACATTATAAGATCATGTGAAATGGCCAAGAAAATAACGGCATATAAACATTGTGCAGTGTGTGACATGGCCATTATAGCTCTTAACAATCATCTCTCATTTCCAAGCCTCAAACAATTGTACTTCACGCGTGGTCCAGTTACACAGTCCTCAGGGTTACAGAGAACTTGGTATGTATTACATGCTTGAGAGATGAAACAAAGTCAGTTACTTTATAGCATCTTTGGCTCACTATCAGGCTACCCTGTGTTTCTCCTAAGCCTGGACCCTACCCGAAAAGGGATCCCCAACGGGCGACTGCATGAGACCCGACGCTCAGCAGTAAACAAAATATGGTTTGCTGATGGAAACCCCCGCAAGTGCTACAACCGTGAGTTTCCTGTCCCTAAGGATGCATTCCTACCTATAGTACAACTGAACATTCATGTGGGAACCCAATATGCAACTACACCAGCAACAGTTACAATGGAACCTTCCATTATTCAAGGTTTAGACAACCATAATTACAATACTAACCTACTAAGTACGCTGCATTATTTGCTTCCAGTATCTCAGGAAAGGGAAGGGGGGTAGTAACGCATTCCCTAAGTTCAGAGTATGTGGGAACCCGGCTTGTGATCGGACCGGCAGGGATTGGCATGGCGAATTCTTAATAATTAGTAGAGGAAATTTAAGCCTCTGGCAGGCATCTTTGAAAAGTCACTGATTGATAACGGCAGGCCGATCGCGAAGAAGTATTCATCAAGCGCCATCCAGGCCCCTTGGTATATAGAGGGGTGTTTACTCTAACTTTAGGTTCTGACCCTCAACTCAACTTATTGGGCTCAACCATACATCTTCAATGCATGACGGTCGTGATACTACACAAGAGACGTCATCACACCTCCAACTGTTCTGTGCTTACAACCTTCGCCAGCTTCCAGGTGTTGCTTAGTTCATCTTACGGTGCCTATGCTGTGTTAGCTCTGTGTCCTGGAGACATCAACGGCATCTGTAAATACTTACTTCTGGACAACACGCTCAATGGCGTCCATTCCCATCTTGAGGACATCCATGCGAGGACCGTATGAAAGTCTCACAAAGTGATGGCAAGGGGAGTCGAAAAGGTCACGACGACGCGAAGGGTTGAGATCAAAGAAGATACCAGGCACCACAATGACCTTCTCCTCCAGACAGGCCTGGAAGAAGTTGAGACCGTCGGAGATGGTGTCGGGGAGACCCTCGAGGTTGAGCCAGCTGCATGGCGATTAGTGGGGTCTATCGAGTCCTTGCCGTGGGGTATTACTTACAGATAAAATGTCGAGTCGGGCACATACTTGATGACAAAGCCCATTTCACGGAGGCGTCGAACAACGAAGTCACGCTTATCCTGTGACCCGGTTAGTATTTCCGTGTCCTGGTTCCCGGATCTCGAAGGGCTTACTTTGAAGTGAGCTTGAAGGTGGATCATCTCGTTACGAACAAGCTCGGGCTCGAGCATAGGAACCGCAGCTTCCTGGAAAGGATGGGAAGCACCACCGTCGAGGTAGGAACCACATGAGCCAATGCTATTGTTATGTTAGTTTTATGCGCTTATCCAAGTCAAGATACCGCCAGTCAATTCGCACGATCCGGCAAAACTCCAGCACGGGTGGGAACTCACGCGTTAATGTACTCTGAACGAATTAAGTCAGCATGCTTGATTTACAGTCGGTTGGCTTGTACTTACCCTTGGGTCCCAAGATCCAGGCAATTCTCCATCCTGGCAAGCGGAAGCGCTTGGTGAGACCATCAATGATGAGGACGTCGTCTTCGTCAACATCCTCAACATTGGCAGCGGCACTCACAGTTGATCCTGTGCAACCATCCGCATAGTAGTATCCAGAGTAAAATTCATCAGAAATAAATGTCGCACGGTCTCGACACAAATCCTGGATCTCTGCGAGCTCTGGGTTGACAATAACCCGACCAGTGGGATTACGAGGGTTTGAGGTGAGGATAACGGAAGTACCACGAGCAATTTCCTCGGCAATCTTGTCAGGGTGAATATGGTAGCCGTCCTCCTCAGACAGGGGCACGGGAATAGCGGCGAACTAGGATAACCGGTCAGCACCCAATCACTATAAGATATAGCTGTTTTCGCTCGTTAAAACTCACGTTCTTGAAGAGACTCAGCATTTCGTTGTAGGCCGTGTAATCAGGCAAGAAGAAAGATACGTATGAGTTACCCAGGACGGCAGCGATACGGATGAGACCAGCACGACCACCAGGGACGATAGCAACATTCTCCCAGGTGTACTGGCTCTCCTTTCCCTTTCGGTGGGCATCGTTGTAGAGTCTGGCAACAGCCTCTCTCAGGGGCTTGATACCAGCTGTAGGGCCGTACTCGCGGCCAGCCATAGAGATGTTGATGGTCTCGGGCCGGGGAAAGCAGCCCTCGATGTCGTCCTCTACCTCGGGGGCACCCTGGCCAAGGTTGGCCCATGAATCGGGGTTCTCAAGGTAGCCATACTCGGAGGCTCGCTCTGTACACCAGATAACACCAGTGGATGATCGGCTGGCATCGAGACCAGCATGGGGCATGTGGCCTTCATGGGCGTTTCGGAACTGGCGATGGACCTTGGATTGGAATTCTGTAGGAGTCCAATTAGCATTCTGCTATCGAAGATGTGGTTTCGATAATGACGTTGTGGGGAACTGCAGCCAAGCTCCTTGGACAGCTCCAGGTAAGGCGGGTTTGGAGGGGTAACTAAGGTCAGGGGGATGAACGTGGAGGGGCAGTTCTGTGTGACAGGGATTGAGGAGGGGAAAAGCCAGCCCAGAAAAAGCAATGCTCAGCAATGCAACGCCCCATTGGTGCCGGTAGTCAAAAGGCGGGACGGTGAGGGGAGGTGAGAAAACGGTGAAGAGAGTAGGAAGGTAGATGAGGGTTTTGGCGGATGCGGGAGTGACAAGACTTGGAGTTCATGAAGCTGGTGTGCAGTGCAGGCTTTGCAGAGAGCTGAGCCCAAGAGGTGCAGCTCAAAGCAAAGTCTCAGAATCCAAGACACACCAAAGCAGCCATGAGACAGCATCGGCTCGAGGAGAGACATAGACGTACCGTTCATTGAAGGCTCGGTGGTACTGAAACGGCGCGCAAGCATCTTTGGCTTGGGCTCGCCAGTATGGCGGTTGATAGAGAACTTGCGTCCGCTAAACGACATGATGGGCGGTTGTAGGATGTCGCTTCGATAGAGGATAGGAGTATTTGCGCAAAGGCTTAAGAAATATTTGGTTTTGCGTCCTCAAACCAAATGATGATGAGTAGGTAGGAGTAGGAGCAGAAGTAGAAGTAGAAGTCCTACGTTAGTTGCAAAGTCCCCGCTAGATTTTGGGGGGAGACGGTCTTAGTCAATGGAGCTCTAGCTTAGTGAGGCCCAGTCATGCAAGTCAAGTCGCAGTAGTATTCGCGACAGTGCGAGATTGAACAGGAGAAGAAAAAAAAAGAATCGGTGAGATGAAGAGGGAAAAAGAGACGAGAGAAAAATAAAACAAGGCGGATGGATTTACGGGGTGATGGCATAGGTCTATATTATGAGTTCAAACCTACGACATGATCAAAAGAATTAGGGTGGGACCCGGGCATGGAACCTTCAGGGACTGTACTCTGTACTCCCGCCTTGTATCACCAACAAGGACAAGAAACGGAGGAAACAAAAGCCATTCAGCATCGAGCATGGTCTGTGAGTACCTCACCAGTTTAGCATTGACCTGATCTGAGAGGCAAAAGGAGGAATGCGATTGGGTTGAGCTGACTATCTCCTCAAAGCATGTGTGCATCATGCATTGGACATTGACACGGAAAACGGCATCTTTTTGGAGCAACCATTTGACAGGAGTTATTATCGTCTTGCGTAATGAGGCGAGTAGGTAGCTCTGAATCGCCTCAAAAGTCTACTATAGCTCACACCGAATGTTACTGACAGCAACCAACGTTCCCGCCATGACAATGCAATGTCAATCAATCCTGGGGTAAAGAGAGAAAAATATGTATGCCCCTCCTTTCCCCTTGGGCAATAATGCTGATACGACTTGTCAGGTTTGTTTTGGAGTCGAGACGCTTCTCTTACAAATACCAGATACAGTTACAGTACCTCTTCAGGTGTACCAGCTTCGTCCAATCATTCATCTGCCCTATCTTTTTTTTTGCTTCTGTATCTGAGGTCCTAAATCTAACCACAAGGACCTGAATCCATTCCCTTGACTTTATAGTACATGTAGATATAAAAAACTTAATCGCTTGCTTTATTCCTTAACCCAAATATTTGCTACTCTTTGAGCTTCAGACTCGCTCATTCTGCCCAATATCGACCCGATCGGACTGACATGTCCCGAGAAGGACCCGCATTGTATAATAGCAAAATGACGATCTTTGAGATATCGTTACCTAAAACCTCATCCCCTGCCAAGTTCGTTTCTCCCCTTACCCACAACGCCTTGCCCATCCAACATCCGGTCCGATCTCTACCAAGACTCAGCATCATTTACTAAGTATCAAACCTGATAACCCTCACCGAGTGAAATGTCGCGCATCCCTAGAAAAGGAAGCTCGGTGTGAACCCGAAACTGAAATACCCTAGAATCTCGCTAGAACACCTTGAAAAGAGCTGTCTTGACATGATATCGGTCAAGAAACATGCCCGGTTGGTCCCGATCTCAAGGGTCTTCAGTCAAAGAGGCTGGCGAATCGTGAGACATACGCGTTACTTGAACTCTTTGTGGGACGTTTTGCTTACGGGCAAGTTGGGAATGGACTCCTATGCTCACCGTGCTCAACTCGACTACGCCGCGGAACGGGACGGCATAGCCGTTACAAAGATAGGTGCACGGAGCTTCTTTGAAATATTCGCGCAATATCTTGTAGTATGTACAAACCGATACATGGCTAGTCTGTAGTTCGAGGCATCGTATTGAGAAACGACCTGAGTGCCAGGGACAGTTCCACTTGGTCAGAGAACGACGCCATGAGAATATAGGGTAGCGTCAGTTCAACTTCTCATTCAAACCAAGGACGGGAGGAACAGTACATCACAGTATGAAGAACGATTCTTGAAATAACATGAATTTTCATTTTAGACATGATTCTTATATGCTAGCTAATCATTTCTTGACCAAGTGGCCAAACCAAACGCTCCCAATTTTATTACTTTGAACAAATACAATAAAACATCCCACTTCAACGCCATAATAACAAAAATATATATCCAATTTCTCGATTAGCCCACCATGGACTTTCCAATCTCACTCTGCCAGTCCTCAGCTCGCTCGAAACCGTTGGAGTGTGTCTGGTAGTCAAACAGAGCCTTGGCAACGTCCTCCTTGGAAGTGAGGACGAAAGGACCGTACTGGATCACGGGTTGATCCAAGGGGGTACCAGCGATGATGGCTACTCGAGCGGACTTAGTGGCACCAGCGTCAACCTCAAAGTGAACAACGTCGCCTTCAGGTTCGAAAACAATGTTGTGGTACTGCTCGACAACACGCTTCTGGTCATCATTGCCAACAATGACTTGTCCCTCGAGGGTGTAGGCAAAGGCGTTCCAGTTGGGGGGAAGAGGCTGGGTGATCTTGCCACCGGGCTGGATCTCAATGTCGAGGAACCAGACGGGTGTGTAGGCGAGATCCTTGACTGAGTCGATGCCGTGGCTCTGACCAGAGATGACCTTTACGGTGACCTTGTTGTCGTCAAGCTTGGCGATGGGGATCTCTGGGGCCTTGAGATCACGGTAGCGAGGTTCACAGGCCTTGAGCTCCTTGGGAAGATCGACCCAGAGTTGAAGACCGATGTTGGCGCTGCCGTCGGCATTTTGCTGGGGCATCTCTGCATGCACGATACCTGGAGAAGATGTTAGTAAATTTGATACGAGATTGAGATGAGATAAAAGTGCATACCTTTTCCAGCAGTCATAAACTGAAGATCTCCAGCGGAGAGGGTGCCTCGGTTACCAGCAAAATCCTCATGGTCCATACCACCCTCAAGAAGGTAAGTAATAGTCTCTTGACCACGATGAGGGTGATCGGGGAATCCAGCACCAGGCTTGACAGAAAAGTGGTCAAGCATCAGGAAAGGAGAAAAGTTGCGAAGCTGAGGAGTACCAATTGATCGACGAACGCGAGCACCAGCACCCTCAGATTGCTCAACAGCAAGGAAGACCTTGCGAACAGCTCGATGGACAGACATTTCGGTGGCGTAAAGGTGGTGGTTGTCCTTTTGTTGGTCGGTAGTCTTGCCGCTGTAGATATAAGACAGAGGCGTAAGAGTCTTTAACACTTCAAAGGTGGAAGTTGCTGTGTCCTTGAAAGGGGTCTGAAACAAGGCAATGGCAGCTAATAAAGCGATGAATGCTGGGATGAAGATGCTTCTGAAAGATGTCATGACAAGAGAGGACGGATGGGGAGGGGGATATATATACTGCGATGATCTAGAGATGGATGAGGAAATGATTCTGCAAGCAACGACAAATCAGTAGAAATAGATGGAATATTAAGTTGAGCCATTGGGTCAGACTTGGAGGATTGTGGAGGTGTTGGCGATGTTTAGTAAATGTTACATCAGCAGCTAAACTGAGGTTTTACCGCTAATAGCCATTGTAAGCTGGGGGGACTTGCAGCAGTAGATCAGGAATTGCTAACGCTGACCAAGGCGATTGTGTGTCTAATAAGTGGAGACAATTACTAAAGGCTTATTGTGATACGTTGTCTGTCAAGTGTGTATCCGTATTTCCGATTAGCCTCAATAACCTCTTTCTAGAAGACATAGCAGACAACAGAAAGGTTGGTCCCTAAGCTTTAGAATACGAATAAACCGCATAAGCCTGGTAGAAACAGCATGGGATGGCTTGGTAATTTCGTATCTCACGCTTGTGGTGGCCGATGTACCAAGACCATATTCCGTCTTTTGGAGAGAGCATGACGACAGTATTACAGCTCATTACATAAATTCCATCAAACCAAAAGTTACATTCTTTTTACATCCACCTACTGTCTGTACCTATGTATGGAATCCTCTCAGTTACAGGATAAGAGAGCCCGGGGATAGGGAAATGACATTACGTCTTTGCTCCGACGATGAACTGTACATATACAGCAGTCTAAGCTGGAAAGAAACTTGTAAAAGGAAACCAAAGGGTGACAAAGTCGAGGCACATTGAAACTCTCAGTGTATAAAATACCCCAGAAGATGAATGAGGCTCTGGTTCTCTCACTCCTTGCCCGACGCGTTGTAAGGCTGAGAGGGACTTTATATACTAATACGATCATCCCACCAGCGGTTGCCTTTTTGACGACCTTGTATTTGCACTTCATGTCAGCTTCTGACTTGTGTCCCGCAATTGCGCAAGACATTTGAAATGGCTGCACCACGTTTGTTTAAACAGTTATAATAATCAATACAAGCTCAATTGGTAAATACAAAAAAGAGGTGACTATTCTTCTTGTGTGAATACATTTGATGGCAATGCCTGGAACATTGGATATGGGGGTTTATCGCAAGGTTGATTGATAAGGCTCCCATCCCATTACACGAGGCAGTGGACACATGCATATGCATGCAAACACTGCGACACTTGACAGAAAACTACCGAATAACAAGACGGTGCTAGTTGGCCTTGTGATTTCTGTCCACCTGGGTAGGTGTTGGGAGCGGTTCGCATAATCTGCCATATTCAGGGGCAGCAATGATTTGAGGGTGTACGACTATTGGTATCAATCGCTTTCTGAAACCAACAAAGAGGAAAAAGCAATGAAACTGGAAGATCAAACAGGATAATGCATGGGAATCGATCTGTACCTGACTGTCCTGACAAGAGAGCTCCCAAAGGAATGGTTCTCAGATCAGAAGTGGCGGCATATAGAGTTTGCCATTGGTCCCGTCACATGAATTCCCACTGCCAGGGCTGTGCTCCATGGCTGTCCATGCCTGCTGACAGGGGGCTGAGTACAATGTGGCACTAATGATGCGAGTAATTAGGACCCTGGGCGACATAACACCCTGGAAAAAATGCCTTGTAGACTGCCTGTAACGTACTGTCCTTCAGGCGAACCAGTCCGCCTACCACAATGCGGTCCCGTCCATCCATCTGCAAGCCCGTGAGGCGACTGCGCCTTACATACATCGGGGCATTGGGAGGTAACAATACCACTCATGAGATGAATGCAGACATTAGATATTGAGAATTTACCAATGTTGGCCACAAGGCGCAAAGTCGAGAAACATTTGTGATATGCCTTGTCCTCGATATGTAGTATATAGGGTCCATCAACAGTGTGTATCACCAGCAATCATCACTCAACTTCACAGAGTAATATCTACTAAACAAACACCAACACAAAGAGACTTTACACAATCAACCGGGCCGATTCTATTAGAATTTGTCACTGCCTCAAACTAAACAAAAAGTTATTCAGCTACCTGTACCTTCCAGCAAAACACTCATAAAATAAAAGAGGCACCTTCTCTCACAATGCCGCACGCAACTTCCCCTTCTTCACCCAGAATGTTCAGCCGTATCAAGGACAAATTCTCCACAAAGAAGTCCACGAGAGACTTGAAGACACATTACAACGGAACCAACATGGGTAACTCAAATACAACTCCCGGGGGCTACCCCAACAATAATAATCCCTTCCTCGATGTCCGTAAGTCACACTCCTCAGCTTTTTCGTGTAACTTGGACATTACAACTGACACTTCTGCAGCCAACGAGGCACCTCCTGCTTATGAATCATTTACCAAGTCCTCTAATCTCGATATTCCTCGTCGAGCTGCTTCTCCAGCACCAAGTATCTCCAGCGTAACAAGCGCAGAGGACAAATATGCTTTCCTTTCAACCTTTGATACCGTCTTTATCATCGACGATTCTGGTTCTATGGCCGGTCGATCGTGGAGAGAAGTCCGCGAAGCACTCAGCGCCATCGCGCCAATCTGCACATCTCATGACCCCGACGGTATCGACGTCTACTTTCTGAATCACCGATCAAATGCCGTCGGATCTGGCACCCAAGCCCCTGGAGGATACTACAACATCCGCGACGCTAGACAAGTCGAGCACCTCTTC
This sequence comes from Fusarium praegraminearum, assembly GCA_002093855.1. Lineage (NCBI taxonomy): Eukaryota > Fungi > Ascomycota > Sordariomycetes > Hypocreales > Nectriaceae > Fusarium > Fusarium praegraminearum. The sequence goes on from LXHY01000051.1 coordinate 63,849, forward strand.
AAATCTGTTCGACCCTACGGCTCTACACCCACTGGAGCTCGTCTGCACAGCATTCTCAAGCCCTACGTCTCGCACATCGCTCGCCGCGCTGAGAACATTGACTCGACCAAGCCGGTCAACATCATCATGATCACCGACGGATGTCCCACTGACGACCCAGAGAGCATCATCGTGCACCACGCTAGGAAGCTTGACCAGATCGAGGCGCCTCCTCATCAGGTTGGAATCCAGTTCTTCCAGGTCGGAAATGAACTTGGTGCAACAAAGGCTCTCCGCGAGCTGGACGATGATCTTGCTGGGCAGGGTATCCGTGATATGGTTGATACAGCCACATGGAACTCTACCACTGTGACCAACAGTCAGACTTTGACTGCGGAGGGCATTCTGAAGGTTGTTCTTGGTGCGGTTGTGCGACGACTCGATCGTCGGTCTACTCACAGCACTCCTCAGGGCCGCGCTCACTAAGGTTTCTATTTGTAGCGACACGGCTCTTTGATGCGAGAGCGTGGTCTATTTCTTTTGTTGTATGCATTACTCTGGGGTGGTGTGTTGCTTTAGTTGATACCAGGGGAGTTCTGGAACTTAGAGGTTTAGATAGCAGTCCAGGTTTACAGTACTGGAAACATTCTCTCACGAGATTCTAATAACAGACTTCACTTTACTTCACTGCCTGTTTAATGTACCAAAAAATCGATTATTACATATAAGGACTCATCTTGACGTCTCTCTTGGATATCTTCGCCTCTCTCTCCTGCTAAAGGCAATGTGTATCCCAGGACGTTTCCCACGACTTGTCGTTAAACCCCCAGAGTATTAGTGTTCCCCGAATATCGACTTCTTCCTTAAGCGCCAAAAAAACCCTTGTACTATTGTCCTAGTTTTCCCCAGAACGGAAAAAGAAAAAAGAGAGAAATGCAAAGAAACAAACTCACATGCGAGGAATATATCACCTATCATCTCAATCTCCAGAAGGGAAATGTGATTGCATATGGTGTATCCTTTCCATGAATGAAAACCCAATCGCCGATGTGAATGCAGAAAATCCGGCACGGCAAAGTAAAGAAAACGAATACTCGTGGTATGAAATATCAAAAACGCCTCGTCGCTAGTTGGTATCGACGACTGTATCTGTGATGTGTCGGTGAAAGAGGATGTGCCCTCTAGGTGCCAACGTGTCGTCGCAATGTGAAATCGTGCCAAAAGTAAAATGACATAATGGCACATCTTTGTTGGGTACCATACTCGCCATAGTCTCGCTGTGCCACAGAAGAAATGGACCTCTTCTCTCTTCATACGTTATTCTGACGAATCAACGACAGCGAGGACAACTGTTGCGATGAATTTATCGCATGCAGACGACATCAGCTACACAGACTGAGTGCGCAGAGATGTTCGTGCCGGTGTCATTACGGCAAGTCACAACAGGAGTGGTGACGAGAGCGACACGCCAGTGCTCAGCCTGCAGCTCCTGAGGATCGAGGTCAGGCCAGATTGGCAGCATGGACTGGTAAGAGTATCGGCTTCCAATCTCGGGAAAGCGGAAGTCAAAGGTCAGTCGGCTACTGAGGATGCGGCTTGACAAGGCCCAGGTGGCTGTAGCAACACTCTCAAGTTCCTTGTAGACAGTATCAGGGTCGGCTTCAGGGTTGAGGAGTGGCTCGATGATGCTGAGGATCACATCTGTGATCTCTTGGCAGCGGACCTTGCTGAACTCCTGGAATGAGTCCAGCTTGAGGATGGAATCGATGATGCTTGCCTGGCGATCGAGGATGTACTGGCGGCGAGCAGCTGGCTGACCTACAAGTTTGTTAGCACCCAGGTCATTGATGATCAATATAAATAAACATACCTTGAGTTCGTTCAAGATCCTTCTCAACTTCGACAAGGCCGTGAGTAGCATCAGTCTCTGCACCCATCCAGGCACGAGAAACCCAAACGCGGTTGACAACGTAGTCGATGATGACACGAGTGACCAAGCAGGATTTGGCGCTGGTTTCCTTGAGATGGTAGTCAAGGTAGGAAACGGCCTCATTCTCAGCAAGAGGATGGTAGGTTGCAATGAGAACAGGCCACAGACGAGTGTCGGAGAGATCCTGTGGGTTGACAAAGGTAGCCAGGTCAGCATGACGGGCAACGAACGTGCGGATAGATTGGTAGAGATCTGTGAATTGATCGTGCCAAGCGTTGACGGTCATATCGGTGATATGAATAGGAGGACCAGGGAAAGGAGGTCGAGTAGTCAGCGCACCAGGCGGGCCGTTGTTGTAGTCAGGAGCGGGAACAGGATCACGGAATCGGCTGTACTTGTTGCGTCCGCCTGAGGGAGTGGGGGGATAGTACTGGCGTGACTGGCCATATCCTCCGTTGCTGCTGGGAGATGTGGCACTCTTGTCAGGATGTCCGTAAGACTGAGGATAGAACTCAGGGGCATTGGGGCGATAAGTGCCGTTGGCGAAGCCACGACGGGGAGGAGCGTTGCGACCATACATGGACTGAGGTCCAGTGCCGTTTGAAGAAGGGGTTCCAAATCGAGACTGAGTCTGCGAAGGAGTAGGAGGTCCTCCCCAAGGGCCGAATCGACGCTCGCTTGGCGCAGTTGATGTAGGTCGGGAAGGACCGGGCACAATGTGCGATCCAAAGCGCGTGGAAGAAAGAGGACGCTGAGACTGGACAGCACCTTCGTTGGGGCCAGAAGGCTTGCTATCGCGCGAGTTCGTCCCTTCATCGTTGTCAAGGTGGCGCGACATGATGCTCTTCTGAACTGCGTCTTTGTCAGAGCAAGACTCGGTGATAGTGTCAACAGCACGAGCCACAGAGCTAAGGCTCGGGTTCTTGGTGAGCCAGAGGGAGCGGCGAGAATTGACCTGCTCCTCGATGTTCTTGATTGTTTCCCCGAGTTGCTAGAGAAATCAGTCATTTGATACCAGGAGAAGTTGAAAATCGGCCACTTACCTTGACCACGACGTCGCGATCAGGAGACGACTTGGAGCCATCAGAACCAGTGTCACTGTTTTTCCCCTTGAGCGACTTGATTTCGCCAGAGAGCTTCTGAAGTTCCTCCATGACCTTGGCGACCTCAGCTTCGGCCTCTTGACGCTTGCTCTTCTCGTTTGCGAGATCGGCACGAAGGGTGCTCAGGGTATGGGCCTGATCGTCCGCCTCTGCCTTGGAAAGGTTGGCCTCGATACTCATGCGCGCGATCGCCTTGTCAGTGTCCTCTTGATCAAGAGTCAGGTTCATGAGCGCGTCAACGAGCTGGCTCGTCTCGGTGCTTACAATCTGCCCGACTTCCTGAAGCTGACTGATGATCTCATTGGACTCCTTGGAAGAAACGCCAGGCATGCGGCGCAGAGAGGTCTGGATTTTGACAAGAATCTCCTGAGATTGGCGAGACTTTTCAAAAGCAGGCTGCGAAAAAGAAACAAGTCAGTATTTCGGTCGAGGATATGCGCAGCGCCTCAATGGAGGACGACAAGGAGGCGCTCAGTGTAAACAATGACGAGGTAATTGAGAACTTACGTGGTTGTTGGTCATCTGCTTGATTCTCTCAGATCGAGCAGCTCCCGCGAGGGGAGTCGAGAAGTTGATGCTCAACATGGTGTTGGATGGCTTGGTATCGCGACTTTCACTACCGGAAGACCACCGTGATGCGACTTGACTTTGATAGCTACCGGTGGAAGATGCGTTACTCTCGTATGTCATTATAGACAGAGAAAAGTTTCGCGATGAGAGTAAGGAAAATCGTAGTTTGGGTAGAGGTGAGAGTGGTAGAAAGAATTAGGGAGAGGTGTGTGTAAAGGTGTTGCGCGAGGTGCAAAACAAACACAGAAATCAACACCGAGACAAAACTTTTGGTATAATTCTTGCCCTGCGTTTGCACCGAGTAAGATCGAACACTTCTTTGTTTGCCAAACGTGCGGAAAATAATAGAGAAGAAAAGATGCCCCCAAACGCTAGAAGCAGAAGATATCAGGATACGTTTGCGTGGTGACCATAAATGAGTGAAGGAAGATTTGAGAGGTAGTTGAGAAGATGAGGCACAAGAGTGAAATATATTCTCCTACTCGCTTCGCGAGTGAGAAACTTCTGGTGGGAACCATTCGGCCAGCTGCCTGGCACTGACAAGCAGCCGGCAAACCAATGTGACTGGCACTCGCACACCCCTCATCAACCAAGCTCCAAGTAAATGAGTAAACGAACAGATGCCTCAGCAAGTTAAATAGCAACATGACGCCCCAATTGAATTAGAACCGAAGAAAAAAGGTACCTGAACGGCCCTGTTTGCACTCGAGATGTCACAGGTTCAGGGGTTGAAGCATATCCCACCAGCAGCAGCAATGAAGCAGCTGGATGAACTGAACCAGTGGTTAGAGAGAGAAGATCAAAGGGCGTTCATGAATATATTCAAGACTAAAAGATGATAAGAAATACAAATTAATCTGCAGCAGTACATAGTTGAGATACAGGATGACACTCCGCTCTCATCGTGTGTTAGATAAACATGGCATAGGTATATAGTATTCAATCTCGAAGACCTAAGATTGTAATTCAATAGACAACATCAAACATTCGAGGCCGATGCACTGTACAGGGTGTACGGCTGATCATAGGCTCAAAATCAAAGTCGAAGTTGACAACGGCATATACGTACGCTTGTATTTGACAGACCTGATCATAATCAGCAAGGTAAAGAACAAGTTCCATGACGTTCCCTACCTTTCAGTCTTCAAACTAGTCACAAGAAGGGCGATTATTACTTTCAATACATTCTATATTTCGAAACAAACTATTCATATGACAAACAAAGGCGCAGGTCTGGGGTGCTGCCCCTTAAATCAAGGGGAAGGGCCATCCTAGGGTACAAGACATCAGTATTGGTCCTTGCGACTGAACGAGTGCTGAACCTGGAGATCGATAATTGATCCTAATAGGGGCGCGTGCGCATCGAGTCGTCCAGACAAGGTAGGTCGGGACTAAGGGATGGGAACCTGCGACACCGTAATGGTTAAAAAGATATGCGATGCTGAATTTTGGAAACCTTGATGCATGCAATGCGAGTCGTAAATTCTTTTTTTTTGGCGGTGATGGCGAATATATCGTGCCGCGGAAACGCGTCTGAAAACGACACGGAAATTTGGAAGAAGCGGAGACTTCAAGTCTGTTGATGACCAAACTCTTAGTGATGCTCTTCAGCCAGTTCATGTGGACTCTGCTAACCTGCAAGAGTCCTAAAGAGCGTTGTTGACAAGCCAAACATTAGCTTCAAATTGCCCGGGTACGAGAGAACAAACTGCTGTAGACGGCATCTACAACAGGTGACGCGTCGATCATTCGTCCGCCGAAGTATCGGCCGTTGAGGCCCTTGATGGCATTTTCGCCGCCCTGGACTTTGTCAAATTTGAGATAGATGTCACCCTTGGAGTTCGGATCGACCGAGATGTGGACGACGTGTCCATATTTACTCTCGGCTTCTTGACGGACGTCGTCCTCAAGTTCCTTGACCCAGTCGGTGCCTTCTTCTCTGTGAATTGTTAGTAACTGCCAAGAACAATTTCAAGGGTTGCAACATACTCTTCGGGGTCAAACATGTTATGCAAAACCACACAGCGACTAGCCATGTTGACATTAACAGGCAATGGCTTCGTCTCAGTCTTGGGTTTAAGGACTTGTCGTTCTTCGTGGCCATTGGCAGGGGCCGAATCGTCCGTTCTAGCAAGCTTCCTCATCAATGCATCACGACTATAGTTGTTAAAGTTGACACCAGCGACATCGGTATCATCGAGAGCACTGGCACCTCCTGTCTTCTCATTATCTCGACCACCAGCTCGGTCGAAAGTAGAGTTTTGAGGGCCACGTCCGCCAGAACCAGAGAACGCAGAGCCCTGGAAGTTAGGGTTTTGCTGGTTCTGTCCGGAAAATCTCTGCAACATGTTGGCAGTACTCTCAGGGGTAAACTTATCGTTTCCAAGTCCGACACGAATAGGACGTCCGGCCAAATCAAAGCCATTCATCTTCTCCAATGCCTCTCGTGCCTGGCCAGCATCACGGAACCTTGGCAATTTAGCGATTGACACATGATTTGGGTAAGGTATACTCACTGGACAAAGCCGTAGCCACGACTGCGACCATTCTCGTCTTTTTGGAGCTGAACGAACTCAAGCTCGCCAAAGGGCTCAAAGACAGCTTGCAGGTCCTGTTCGGTAACGTTGAAATGGATGTTGCCGACGTAAAGGCGGTGGAACGGAATAGAATTGGGATGGGGCCCTGAAGCTTCAGGGTTTCGTGCCTGTCGGTTCTTCTCGGCTTCTGTCACCTGCACGATGACGGGGATACCTAGGAGTTTTTGTCCAGTAAGTTGAAGTGCCTGGGTAACAGATTCTTCGTTCTTGAATTCGACATAACCAACTCTGCCATTTGTTAGTGACTGTTCTCATCGATGAAAGTGTGTTGTCTTACCCCTTGGATCTTTGACTGATACGATCCTTGACGATCTGAGCCTCATTGACGGGTCCAACCCTTTCAAAAAATTCCTTTAGCTCGCGGGTGCGGAGACGAGCGGCAAGCTGCTGGACGAACACAGTGCGTCGATCTCGTTCGTCTTCGGTAAGCTGCGGGTTGCCTTCTTCGCGTTTTGTTTCCCGACGATCGTCATCCCGACCGCGCCCAAAGTCCCGGTTTCGTCGGTCGCCGCGATCTCTTCGTTCACGGGGCTCTCGATCATCACGGGGTCGGTAATGGCGGTAAGGGGAACGAGATCGTGATCGTGAGCGTCGTCCGCCACGGTAGTAATCGCCGTCCCTGTTTCGACGCGTGTGACGGCGGTCACTGTCACGGCTGCGGCTCCTTCTCTTACTCTTGTGGCTGCCAGCATCGCTTCGTGGTGTTCCTACGTCAGGGGTGCCTTTGCGGCTTCGGTTTTGGCTGTCTCGGCGGTCTCGGCGTCGACCATGGTCGCGGTCGCGATGTCGGCTTCCATCTCGATCACGGCCACCACGATCGCGCTCCCTTCGTTCAGGATCATCCCTTGTTCTGTCCTCTACAGGGCTCTTGGTCTTCTGCTCGGCGGTGTCCTTCGCAGTGGCGTCAAGGAGTGCTTCCACGTCCAAGGTAGCCATGATGTCTGCGTGTTAAATTTATCGATGGGTGTCCGAATTTGTGACTCGTAATGTGATCCAATAACAGCAGATATCTAAATACAACTTTCTGATGTGTAATTCGATACTTGCTTTCGTCAGATGAGAGGTTGGTTGAAAGGAAGTTGCCTTGAAAAGTCCTGATGGGTCAAGCTTTTGGCTAGGCGTACCATGTTGAAAGCGCCTCAGCTGCACGTGACGCGACACGTGGCGAGCGTAGAGGTAGTCACCGCACCGGACATGTTGACGAATAGAGTGATAAAAGAATTGATAATAAGAGCACAGGAGATTGGTTTACAAAGAGGGTATATTATTAAAAAAGCGACTCTGTCCAAAGAAGAGACCATATTGGGCGTACCAGTCCCAACCATTAAAACTATTTATGCTGATTCGATCCATTAATGCCAGGGCCCACCATGTTCATTACCATCCATTAATCATGACTGCTCCGTACAACCCAGTGTGCGCCAAGCACTTGATAGCAAGACATATATACAGTGCGCCGGCTTGAATTTATAAGATGCACGCCAGACTTGAAATTGCGTGCATTATAGCGAGCTTATTTTGTCTTCTTGGTGTCGTAAATAAGCTCAGTGCCGAAGATGGTGTCCCAAAATCTGCTGGTAACTCCGAAACCAAGCTCGTAATCAAGAAAGTGATGAGCAAGGTGGTACTTCTTGAGGTCCTTGTACCACAGAGGCAGATCTTGGTGGTGAAGGAAGTAGTGCGTAAGATCGTAGCAGACATATCCAAAGACACCTCCGCAGTAGGCTGCTACTGCAGCATACCAGTTGTGGCAGAGGATGCTATGAGCTATCCACCAGAAAGGAGTAGCCAAAAGAGCGAAGAGAGTGGGTGGCATAACAAGACGGTACCTGTCCATGGGAAGATAATGGTGGATACCGTGGAGGACGAAATGCAGAGTGACTCCTACGCGGTTATCAGGCAGATAGCTGGTAGAATTAGCATACATGGCCCGGCAGAAATGGCAGAAGAAACTTACTAGTCAAGGTGGAACAAAAAGCGGTGCAGAACGTATTCAATGATAGTCCAGAAGAAGACACCAAAAACCCAGTAACCAAGAGTGTAGAGCTGGTTGTCAAAGCCTTGAGAAGCGACGTGAGTGCCATATGCAATGCAAGGCAGCCAGATCATAGGAACTATGTACCAAGCGGTCTTGGAGAGAGGCTCAAGGAAGTTTCCAAACAGAGGTGCTGACTGGCCGCCCTTGTAGTGGCGAGGACGATGGACCTGATCCAGGTAGAATTCTTTAGAGAATCCACCAAACCAAAGTTGAGGGAAAAGAGGTCGGTTCAAGTCAAGGAACTTGTTCTTCTTGTAGTCCATGTTGTAGTCTGTTTCCCTGCTCAAGTCCTCCTCGCAGGACATTCCGGTTCGAGGATGGACTGTACCATTGGCGTCCCCGTTGGACAACTTCGCATTGCCATTGCCGTTGGCAGTTCCATTGGCATGTCCGTTGACGGACTTTTCGGATACGAGGAATCCGACTAGGCTCTCATCGAGGATTTCGTAGGCAGAGTCAGAATGTGTGTGCGAATCAGAGTCTTTGAGGATCTTTTCGATATCTCGGCCGGCATATTCGAGAACGTATTCGGGACCGCCAGGATGATCCTCAATAAAGTCGGTGATATCGTAGACCTTGTTGCCAATGGTGACATAGCAAGAACCCTCTGAGTTGTGCTCTTCGACCTCGGCACGGGTGAAGGTTGGAAGTGTAAGTCCAGGCATGTTTGTTGAAGCAGCGGTCGGAAGTTTGGAGTCGAGTCGAGAAGGCGGCTGGAAGACCACAGTTGAATGACGGTGCACGAATAGGAGTGCTCCTTGTGGACAACCGGCAGAAGAGGAAAAAGGATGGAAACCGAAGGAGAGTGTAGGATAAGAGAAACCGAGAAAAAGTTGAAACCTAGAGAAAAGGGTTGACGGTTTAATATCAAAACCCAGACAGTCAAAGGAACCTAACGAAAGGGCGGCGCGAGCGGCGAGTTAGAGTCGCCGCACAGGGGTCCATCCAGGGGATATTTTTTTTAATGAGGATCCCCATTCCGCGTTAACAACAGAGTGGCGCTACAATGACCATAAAACATGCCACGAGGTCCGGGATACAGAACCTGATATTTGATTATGGGAGGTTTAGCAAGATGATGTTGTTTATTAAAACTGGCGGTGCAATTTATTGTCAAGACTGAGACTGAAGAATGTCATCTACATAGGTACATACTGTCGGGAACAGTGACTGCTGGTCCGGTAAGTAGTACTAACAGAGTTTAATTTGTAAGGGACAGCTAGCTGTTAATGCCATGGGACGATCGAGATTTACACGCCAAAGCTGCACATGACGATTAGAACATAAAAAAACAATGGTGTTATTGAATCTGGTAAAGTAATATTCGTATCAACCAATACAGATGTACATGTCAGCAGCATTCAAGCATTGCAACATCCGTCGATGCCGTGTTTCTCTCCCTGATAACCTGGGGCCAAGCAATTTATTGATCAGCCGATCAATGGGCTTATGTGATGGATGCCGATAGATCCAGACTTTAGGATACATACAGAACAGCGGAATTTCAGTCTTCCGTATGCTCCGATCGAACTTTCTAATGGCAGGGGTTATTCTCCGAGGAAGCCGGATCTCCTTTAACTAGCAGTTGAGCTCCACCAGCATCAGATTTTATAGTTGCTGTAATCTGTTTTATTTGCACTAATTTAAAGCATAGACTGTTTGTTTCGTTGGAAGAATCGCAACGGAATAGAGAATTCTGGCTTGAGACACAGTGTCTGTATATGTAGTAGAGCCTGTAGCTGGAGATTTGCATTGGCGACTTACACCACTATATCGTTCATGTTACAGTGAACAGGAGCATTCTCTCCTATTTTCGGACAGACTGAAGGAAGTCTTCTATCCTTTGAATGCACATACAAGCATGTACATTTTCAAGTACCCTTAAGAGAGCGACTTCACAAAGGCATGCTCGCTCCCTCTCGCTTCCAAGTTATATATATATATGTCTTCGCCTCACATCAGAAACAATCTTCAATTAAAACGCCAAGGCTTGTTTACGTACCGCCTCAATATCAACTGCCAAGCCACGAGTTGTGGGTACAGCTTCGCAATCAGCTGCAAGAAAGACAATGAGGTTTGAGAGGCCTCTCACGCTGCGGTTTCGCAATTGCTGGGTATGCCCAACACTAACAACTTTTGTACCCAATCTAAGCACGAGACAGGGTTTAGTAAATGGTCTTGCTTAGTACAAGTGCTTTAAAGCAAATCTGACCAGTCCGAGTAACGCCACATGCACATCAAACCTGAGAGCTGACGGCTACTAGAACCGCCCAGCCACATTAAAACCCGTCATCAGTGTGACCTCCTCCAGATACCAGGTACACTATCAACTCATCCTTCCCTTGGCAGATCAAGTTTTTAAACCTCCTCTTAACCTTTACCAATATCCTTCCTCCAACCTTTTCTGTAAACCTCACCTAGGTACTATACTTTGGATAAACTTTCTCACCTACTACCTTATCGTGTTACTCCCTGCTGTAACCCCGCCATAGGGCTGCATCGCTAATTCGCCATGCCGTCATTTTCCATGCCGCGGGGCTCATGGTTGCTGCTGATCGCAGTTTGCCTGATTCTCCTCCCTGGCAAAGCTGAAGCTTTTGGTGCTGGAAATATTCCCTCAATTGCTCAGGTTAGTTATGAAATTCGTATACAGCTCACTCGATTCCTTCTATTGACATGCGCATAGGTCGAAGGTCACAACTGGCGCCATGGAGGTAAGCTACCCCTACCCCAACTGTGTCGCATTGTGTTGCTCACCTAATATCTAGACATCGAGGATATGCTCGAAACCATTGCGTTTCTTCACGGGAAGAAATGGACCTCAATGCTGATCAAGCGTGTTTACTTTGGAAACTGGTTGCGCGACTACTCCCAAGCCGTTGATATTGGCAGTTTGAAGGGCGTCAATGGCGAAACGATCCGCATTCTGGTACGAGCTTAATACATTAAGTCCCAAGCGATCCATCGACTGACATTGATAGGTTTGGGTTCTTTCATTTATGGCTCACGGTTACGCCACTGGCGAATTCGAGGTCACCGCAGACAGACTCGGCGTCTATCGTCCAGAAGAACATATCGATAACCCCCTCGGCTATGGAGATGGACTCGATGCGCGAACTTTTGATAAGCGATTGCGCGGTCCCGTCGAACCGGTAGAAACCGAAATTGATCCACGTACAGGCATGAAAAACTATATCGCCAACGAAAACGGTGGCTGGGCGACCAGTGCAGCCTACCTGCGATACAGTTTGGCCCGAAGCGTTCACTATGGTCGTCTTTACACCAGCGGCTCCAGCAAGGGAAATGAGGATGACCTTTGCGAAGCTTTGAGATGTCTAGGACAAGCACTGCACACTCTGGAAGATTTCAGTGCTCACAGCAACTATTGCGAGCTTGCCCTCCGTGAGCTTGGATATCACTCTGTGTTCCCCCACTGTGGTGAACACACCGAGATTAAGCTTCACGGCAAGCGAGTATACCCCCTTGTCACTGGTACCTTTGGAGCCGTTGATTTCTTGCACTCCGTTATTGGAGAAGCTTCGGACCACTTCACTCAATCTGAAGTCGACGAGGTTGACGTTGCCCTCAAAAACGCCGAGGGAGGATCTGCCAACCGTTCCAGCGGTGGTGGCGAGCGATCACTCCTTGGAGGCTTCCTCGGAATCAAGTCTACCCCTGGTGACTTTATCGGCTTGGTGTCGAAGCTCCCTGGTGTTGGTGATGGATTCGCATCTCAGGCTAGGGACCTCAAGGCCAACTCCGAGGCTCAAGAACAGCGTAACCGAAGCTATCAGCAGAGCCGTGGTGATATGACTCGCGACAATGCCAACCAAGTCCCCGGTATGAGCCCCGACTTCGACCCTGTTGATACCGCTCGCAAGATCTACCCCATTCTCGAGTTCCGTGACAAAATCGTCAAGGCCATCAGCCGCGGTATTTCCAAGGTCCCTGGTCTGGAGAAGCTTCTCGAGAAGATCAGTGAGACTCTTACTGCTTTCATCTTGGGCCTTCTCGCCCCCTTCATTCGACCCATTATCCAGCAGGTGTCCAAGGTCCTCAAGGACGGTTCGTCCAGTGTCATCACTGCCAGCGCCAAGTCTCAGTATGAGCCTTGGGACAACCCTTCATGCTCCGACCCTACTCACTCCATGTTGTCCAAGGATCATTTCACAAACATCCTCAACTCATGTGCTGGCCGCATCGCTGCCACCATTCTGCAATACACAGTTCCGTAAGTCGACGTCTTCAAGTAAACTTGTTCACTTATTAACTAAAGAATCCAGGCGAGTCTTGTATGCATGGGAGAACACTGGTGTTTCCGTGGATGAGGTTGTCAACGATGTCCTCCGAGCATTCCACCACCCTGCTGCTCGCGACGACCATGTCGAGATTCAACGAGACATGTTCAAGACCATGAAAAACTGGGCTGATGAGCACCCTCGTCGCCATGAGCTTGCCCACCTTCTCTCTTCCGAGTCTGTCAGGAACCACAAGAACCACATCCTTAACCAAGTCTCGAGCGAAAGTCGTAGTATCGGTGGAGGTGGCTGCAACCATGGCACATTTGGTGACATGTCCAATGCAGGACATGGCAAGGTCGCAGGTTCGCTGTGGTCACAAGTCAAGACTCGCGACCTTGACTCTATGGAGGGCAAAGATGGAAACCCAGCGACAGGATACATGTCCAACTCGCCTGCCCCGCCTAGCCAGACCTCCTTCGACTATGGACAGAATCCCAGTTATGCAGGATCAAACTCTGGATACTCCCAGCAAGGCGGCTACAACGCGCCCCCACAGCAACAATCCTACGGCGGCTACGGCGGACCTCCTCAGCCTCAGTATGGAGCTCCTCCTCCAGGACAGTACGGCGGTCCCCAATACGGAGCGCCCCCTCCTCAGCAGTATGGGGGTCAGGGCTATGGAGCGCCCCCTCCTCAGTATCCTCCATACGGCCAACAAGGTTATGGCGGACCTCCTCCTGGCAACCAGCCTCCCCCTGGCTGGGGACAGTACCCTGGCTCACGTCACGGTTACTAAAGGAGACAGGATGTTTAATAAGAGCGTGCTATGATAAATGAGATCACTGAACTACTGGGATTGGATAAGAGACCCTGAGGATTGGTCAAGGACAATGGCTGGAATGGATATGTAACGGCCGCTTTGATATCGGATACCCAGAAGAGGAGGGGAGGGAAAGGCAACAGACTTAGACTAGTCAAGACGTATTTCTTTCTTCAATGATAAAGAACTATCGCACATACTTTTCAATGCAGTGCTTACATATGCCCCAGCCTCTGGGATCTCAGTGCGGATGACCTCCCCTAAGCGCATGCTATGTCGCTGTCTGTTACTCCAGAGAACTCCTGATTCCATGCAATACAAATACCACCAAAAGCAATAGTATAAAAACATGAGTATTTGTGCTCCCACGAGGTCCTTCCACCTTCAAAGCTTCAGCAACCTCTATCCAAGCAATATCAGTCTTCTCGTCGTGATCGCTCCAGTCAATCACCTCTTCCCTCGTCGTGGATCTTGAGCTTCTGCAATGCGGGCATCGCGGACCTCCTTGGTTCCAAGACTGCCTAGTCCACCTTCAGATCGACGCTCCCAGCCACCTAGACGTACCACTTGGCATGTTGCGTTGTCGCCGTCATTCGAAACCTCGGTAGCATACTTGACGATGTTGCGAGCTCCGTCTTCGGGCGTACGAGCCTCTTTGACAACGTCGACGATCTCCTGATCGCTAAGAGTCCCAGAAATACCATCCGTCATCAAAACAAGGAAAGAGTATTGTGCAGGACCCATCTCGACCCGTGTGAGCTCTGGTTCAGCTGAGACCCCAATGCGCTTGCTCTTCATATCTCCAAAAGCGCGACTGTTGGCTAAGCCAGCAATACGTTCCTCACCGAAACTATCGCCAGAAACCATGGATCCAGCGGGTGCATATCGTCGTAACCGGCGACTCTCAGTCGGGCTACTGGGGTGGTGATCAGATGTCAAGGGCTGAGCTAAACCAGTAGCGGTATCGCAAAGAAGTATACGACTGTCTCCAACATGGGCGCACAGTAACGTACTCTGGGCTGCTGGATGCCAAAAGGGGGCAGGTGTTGGTGTAGAGATAAGGGCTACAGACGCAGTGGAACCTCCTTTAAATCTTGCCGGACCTCCTATACCATGCCCAGAGGGCGTAGACGGATGGCCAAAGACCTCATCGTTGTTGACAGGGGCATCATCTAATCCTTTCATATCTTCAGGGTCGACCTTTCGTGCCTGGGCAGATACGAAGTCTAGATCCGCTCGCAAAAAGGCATATGCAAGCACCGATTCAATCGTGATCTTGCGTCCTTCTACTGCGAATTCATCTCGCGAGAGAACAAAGTGTTCGGGGTGAAAGCGCCTGAAGTAACCGCCGATAGTGTCTCTGTATTCCTTGACCAAGTTCTTCTCCATACGAATTGCTTTTGCAAGGTCCGAGACTTCAGCGGGCGGTGATGTTGCGCTGTGAATTCGCTCTCCATGTACTGGCTTTTCAGAGATAGCGCTTCTGTTTGAGTCAGGCACATTCATTTCTTGCCTGACCTCATCTGGCCCTTTCATGTGGACGGCATCAAGAGCCTCGCGTTTCGTCGACGGAGTATTCGCAGGCTGCCCCGATTGGGGCGTGCGAGGTTGTTTGTGTTTGTGGTCATGGTGGTGATTGTGTATACCTTCACGACTTGTTTTCTTCTTGCGCAAACTGCTCTGAAGCCCGAATTCTTCCGATGCCTTCTCAATGTACCCCGGCAGTTCTTCTCGGATGAAATCAGCACATTCACTGCCTCCGTGTCCGTCGAAAACACCAAAGTAAAAGATTTGAGGATCTCCCCAAGCACTATCTGCTGCTGTGGCCTCTCCTGGGTTGTGCTTTACGCTCCTAGGTGCCCTCTTTGCAAAGGCTGGAAGACTGATTGTGCCAGCCTGTTCTCGATCTTCGTTGTACGGACGGCTTCCTCTATCTGTTGCGACTCCCAAATGATGTTTTGCCCTCCGCATTGGAATTCGTACCACAGTCAAGTCTCGGGTTGACGGGATGTAAGGCGGGGCGACAGCGGGGACAGGCCCAGCACTTGGAGTGTGAGGGGTCGCAGCATCGCGAGGGAGCTTGTGGCCGGGTCCTATCGGGCGAGAATCGGGATGAACAGAAGACGAAGGCAGATGTGTTACAAAGTAGGTATGAAACTCTCTTCGATTGTGTGTTTCGAGTGTCGACAGGGATAGTTGGCTGGGCTGCGACTTCGGACGTGTAAGCCGAGACTGTCGCGATTTGTCGGACGAACTCGCGCAAGTTGAGTTTCTTGTTGAGCAACCGGACTGGTGCAAACAACGAGGCGTATTCAATGTCCCGCCTTGCGCGTCGCTTCGCAGGTGAAAAGCGAGGCGGTTTGGGGTCACTGAAGGTCGAGCCGTGATCCTAAGGAGTTGGATTGCAGGGGCAAGTGTTGAATCGACAGCGGCGCGAGTAAACGATGCCATTGTCGAGAGGTGAATGTGTGTATGGTTTTGTTCGCCAGTCTTCACTCATCAGCGTCCCTTGAAGAACTGGAGCGCTGTGCAGGCTAAAGTCTGCAATGCCATCGGGCGAGTTGTCGAAGGTTATATGGATTTTCGAATATAGTTCGCCAATCGTTGTCGTTGAGACAATACGTAGGAAGCTTTGAGCTTTATTTGTAGACGTAGGGCAGACCAGATGATAGAGAGTTTGCTTTGGTGAATAACGTGTTCCTGTGAGTGAACAACGCCATCAATGTGGGTGAAGGACAGAAGATCCAGGTCTGCCCTGTTGGTCGGAAAGTGACGATGGATGTTGGATAGACATGATTTCCCAGGTGGATCTCTCAAAGCCGGGTTCTCTAAGATGAAACCTGGCCAATCAAGCAATCAAAAGACCAGGCTCTAGGCTGCACCACGAGAATTTGGCGGGGACCCCATCGGGAGTCAGGGGCGGGAAGCCTCGTGTAACCGCTAAAATTAACGACTGATGCCCCTGGAGCCCGCCCCAGGAACGTAGGTCGCAACCAAGTGGCGGGGTCTGCCAGGGATGCGAATTCGGAAAGAAGAGGTACGTACTCTCCAGTTGAACGTCATCCCACCTGCAACCTATGAGATGGGAGCTTAAGATCTTATCGTTTTTCCTATGAAAAGACTTTTACTCGACTGAGATCCCATCGTCTACTCACTCGCGGCATCTAGCCTATTCATAATTGGGCCTCTACACAGGCTAACATCTCCATGTCGATCAACACCCAATACCTAGCAAATGGGCGAGTCTGGGACTGCAGCATCCGCCGAGGCGGACGGGTCAGAGGCTTCTAAGAAAGATCTGCCTTCTGTGGTAGAAATAGACCCTGCCGGCGATATCGTCTTGGATGTAACCTTTGAGACTTCTGCCAGTACTCTCAACAAAACCCGCAAAGCCGAACTTGCTGCCAGCAGGAAAGCTGGTACTCAGCCCCCTGACCGCTCAACTCTCAAGTCAAAGGTCAGGGTGGGATATCGAGTTAATCTCGCGGCTTTGAAGAAGCACTCAAAGTACTTCTCAAATCTGCTTTCTAATTCTCAGTTCAGAGAAGCCAAGCTGATCTCGGATATACACGAAAAGCTTGCTCAGCTGAAGATCAACGCCAACGAGGCCGATGTCCAGGACCTACCCTGGATTCCAATCACCGACGATGATGACGCAACTAAAGCTGCTGGACGTGAGAACGCCATGGAGGATTTACTCAATATCATACACCAACAACCTACGAAAACGTCTCGTGGAACTATGCCATACATCACTACTCTGGCAATCGTTGCTGATCGCTTCGATTGTGTGACGGCTGTAGCTCGTGTTTTGAATACAGATCTCAAGTTTAGGTGGCCATTGACATCGAACAAACCTCTAAGAAGTGAGGACGGACGAGCTACAGAGACAGAGCAAGTGTTGCGCCAAAAGATCCTGGTTGCATGGCTGCTAGGACAACCCATGCGCCTACAGCAGGCAACTCGGGAAATCATCATGAGAGGATCGAGCCTTTGGAGCGAGTTTCACGATCAGGATACCACTATGACTGCTGCATGGTGGAACCTACCCGATGGTCTAGAGGGTAAGTAAAGACTCTAGCTGTATTGCGAATATTAGCAAGAGCTGACTATTGTGTAGAGGAGCTTCGACATCGACGCGAGTGTATTCTCAACACCGTCTCTTCTGTCCAACGCCATTTTCTCGCCCTGTTCTCTTCTCGCGAAAGACAGTGTAAACTCGGCTATGACTCGAGTGCGGCATGTGACTCGTACCAGCTTGGTCAAATGCTCAAGTTTTTCGTGAACAAAAACTTGCTGTTTCTCGTGGACTACAGCCCGGCGTCTTTGAACATGGTACCAGACACTGCCATGATCGAGATCGAAGAACTATTGTCTACACTTCAGCAGTGCCCGAGTTACCAAGTCGATAAACATCACACAAACTGTGGTTTGCGAACTCGCCTTGAACCAATCTTGATCTACATGCGGTCTATGCTTTCAGCAAACGTCATCTCAATTCCTTATGCCGACTGGAAGAAGCGACCGACTGAGATCTCGTGGCTGGCCCAGAAGGAACATGAAGCCGACGACAGAGACAGCGCATCTAAGAAGTTTCAGTTCACACGAGCTATTGCAAACGATCAGAGGTTACGTTACGAAGGAGCTCTGTATGTTGATAAGATGGCAAAAACTATGTTCTTGGCAGATGAATGGGATTGGACTCCTGAGACCTGAGCCGATAGAACGAGGCTTGAACATTAGACTTTATTGGATTGGATGTAGACTAGACAAACTTATCACGCCATTAAGGCGACTGAAATGTACAAAATTCTTCCACTAGGATCAGACTGATCTTTGTCCTATACTCCCTCTCGTAGTGATTATGCTGTTGTGGTCTTCTCACTCGAAACATTCCTTGGAGAAGAGGTCGCGTGGCTCTCAGCATCGTCAACGGCGTTGACAGGAGCCTTTGCCTTTCCGAACGGGTACCTGCCATGTGTCTCTTTGAAGCGCATGATAATGAAGCCCGTCATGACACAAATCCAGTACAGGTTATAAGAAATGACAGAGCCATATGTGGCCGAGTTTGTCCAGCCTAGAATAGCGTTGAAGATGCCCCAGCCATTCTGGATCTTATCGGTAGAAGTACAACACTGAAAATTATTAGAAAGGAAAGGGGGAACCGGATGAACAGATGGTGACTTACGTTGACGTGCCAGACACTTTGATCAATATCGTAGGAACCGGGTCCGTTGCCGAACTCGTCTGCCTCACCACCGATATACTCGTTCCATTTGGCCATCTCGAAACTCCACACAGATCGAGAAAAGAGACCTGCGCCCACAAGGTACAAGAGGCAGGTAGACACAACAAGGAAGAACTGGAGTTTGGTACTCGCACCACCCCTAGAATTATAGTCAGCATCGGAGGAATCATGTATATGGAAGGGAGGTATTACTTGTACAACAGATAACCAACACAACAGCCAGCAAAGAGGCCGACAACTGTAGGCAGAGGGATAGACTTGGCCGAAGCTGAGAAAGATACTCCTGCAACGAAGACAACAGCCTCGATACCCTCTCGGAGGACTGTGACAAATGGTAGGACAAACATCGCATATCTTTCAACAAATTGCTTGAACCAGCCCTTATTACCAGTTTTGATTGGGGACTCGAGAGCTTTTGCTAACTTGACACGCCACTTGGATTGCATCTTACCGATACGGAGAAGAGCGGCGCCCATGACAGAGATGATGAGCGAAGCAAAGAGGCAGAATGCGCCTTCATAGTAGTACTCGTGCTTTTCCCAAGAGTTGCTTCCAACAGTATAGAAGACGCCGATAAGAGCTGCAGCAACGACGATACAGATGAAGAAGCCAATGCCCGTTCCGAGCCAAACCTATAGACAAATTAGTATTTTAAATGAGAAGTGTTGGTTCTGGATGATCTACCTGGCGTTTTAGTTGCTTGTACACCTTAACATCACCGTTGGGTCCGTCGAGGGTCTGCTTAAGGAAAGCAAGGAGAACGGAGACGATGATGACCGTCTCGAGAGTTTCTCGAAAGACGACAAGGAAAACGGGAACCGCAAAGACATCAACAGCCATGGTGTATACTGGCCAAAGTGAAGCTGCTTAGTCGTTGCAGAGAGGTGTGTTGAGCTTCAGATGAGAGTTGCCTTAGCCAACCTCGAGTAGTTTGTAGTACAAAAGAAGGAACAGAAATAGAGGTAGATATGGAAGTGAGAAACAGGATGCGACAACGGAGAGTATTGGGCTCTACGTTACACTTGCTACCTTTTGGAATCGGAGTGGCTTGTGAACCCTCCGAGACCTCACATGCAGCGGATCAGATAATTGTTTAGCTCTTCAGAGGAACAGGGGTCGGGAGACAACATGACTTGATCTAGCATTATTGTTACACAACCTTGGAAGCTACCTGCGTTAGCTGGTATCTTGAACAAGCTTCACTTTTGGGATAGTACATGGATCAGCAGGGTGAAACCGCGGAATGAGAGAAATTTAGGGAGGCCGGTAGGCTTGATTGCCGCAGCGATGCTGAAGAACAGCCCATGATCGGGCTTGCTTGGACTGCTGGATGGTTGGTGGCTTGTTGCTAAGTCACATTAGTCTGTTGACGCTCGGCAAGGAATTGCCGCAACGTGGAACGTTGGTTCCAACCTTGATCAAGGAGGGGTGAGCTTAATCAATCAATCAATCTGATAACCTTGTGTGTGACTGCAACCTCCTCTTTTTCAATGCGGTTTGTAGTTGCTCACCTTCAGATACGGGATCCATCTGGAGAGTGACATTGCCTAGTGTCGGTCAAGTTAAGTTTGCACTTATGTGAAACATCTGAAAAAAGGCTTTTAGGCACTGCAGCTTTTCCTTCGAATCTCTGAGTGAAGTAACCGTAGTTCAAGCTTAGATTCCATCGTGCTTGTCACCCTGGCTCCACATCCCACTTCGACCGACAACTAGTCAAAAGACCAATGCCGAGTCAGACGCTTGAGCTTGTGTAGAGTGTGCATAATGGCGATCCTGGCTGGCTTCAAAGAAAGTGATAGACCTCTCTTACATGAAGATACCAACATCATGCCACAATATTTCGCATCTTGGGCGGGGCGAATTTGGAATTATCAGATGGATGGATGGGCTTCAAACCGGCGGTGCTCGGCTTTGATGATTGATTGGTAGCGACAGTTCAGCCGCACCAGAGATCGGCTGGACGAGAGGAAACAGCCGAAGGTAAGGGTTGGTTGTGACCTGCCGATTCAGATCAAAGTTATCGTATCAAAAAGATCAGAAAATTATTATTATCTGATCCGAGGCAACTTGCATGAGACAGACAGGGATAGTTAATATGCCGCAGCTGAAAATTCCAGGTGGCACGCTCCGTCATGTCTTGTCCTCGCTTGTGGGTGTTGTGTCTCTTTCGGAAAGGCCTTTTTCGTTTAGCTGTCAGGCCACTCTCTCTGGTTGCTGCATCCATAGATTGGCTTCTCGACCGTTGAAGGGTCCACAGGAGGATGTCTCGCCTGCAAATTTGCGGCGGTCGAACCGGCTTTGACATGCCGTAGGATCCTCTTTTCCCCCATGATCAAGGTGTCTTGGCTTCAAGGCCAGGTATAGTAAGATTTGCAGGGATCGCTTGTAGTTTAGGACAGCAAATGTACTGTCGGTATTTCGAGGAAGAGGCCGATCGCCAAGACGCTCCAGCGGGTTTGATAGCTGTGGATGACCCGTCTTGGCAGGTCAGAGTAGTTGGACCCTTGAATGGACCATTTTGTACAGGGCAGTCGGGAGTGACTGTGCCGAAAAGGGTGGCATCGGCTAGTCAAAATGAAACTCAATTGCTGCTGGTTGATTCATTTACCAGGTATTGAAAGCAAATCATACCTTGTACGAGATTAGCGGCAGAGAAAGAGAGAGAAAAACACGAACAAGAGGTTGCGATTGATAAGATGAAGCTTAAGTGGGGTAAGTCTGTAGAAGGAATGCACTTGCCCGAAAAAGGAAAGGTGCGTTTTGGACACTTCCTTCCACTTCCACTTACACGGGCGGCAACAGCGACCCAGAATCAGAAGACTCGATAGCTTCAAGCCTCTGCAAGCCACAATGGATCAACTCCTACTTGTCTTATCCATCTACACCCTAACACTGGCTCGTTCAAACCACCTTTACGCTTTAATTCCGCAGAAGTGGCTCACTTTTTGCCGATGAGCTGATCAAAAACATCAACAGCCTAGTTTCAACCTCGACTAGCGTCATTAGATTGCCTGCTCGACTGTCATTCTTCCGAACAGACTCTTTTCTCTTATGCACAGATCAACAAGGATCATGGGCTAGCGATAGTTTAGTAAAGTCACTGGGATCTTGTCTTTGATTCGGCTCTCGGTTGCTAAATCTCACTCTGCTCTTCTCGGTGTCAGTGCAACACAAACTCTGGCTGGCTCGTGATGTTACAGTACATACATCCCGCTCCCCCATGCCGACTCGTGCCATGGCTTGATCATTCCACCAGGGTCCGTATTGGTCTCAACCCAGTTCCAATTCCTATCATCTAATCTGATCAATCTGATCTTGGCCGTTTCCACACTCACCTCTCACTTCTCGCGGGCATCATAATCTTGTTCCTACAAGTGTCTCACAAGCTCTTGTTATCTCAAACTGAGAGGCTGTCTCCCCTTCTTCTGGCACCGACTTACTCCTCCCTTCCCATTTCATATCTTCATCCTTTTCAAATTTACTTGCCTAGAGTGTCGGTTCTTTCACATCCAAGATGCGCCCCAAGCTCTTATCAGTTGAGGCAGCGCTGCTACTTGCTCTCCCCCAACTGGCTCGGGCTGCTACCAGGAAGTTCGATTTCGAGATTGGTTGGGTCAGAGCCAATCCTGACAATGCTTTCGAGCGCCCAGTTATTGGAATCAATGGCCAATGGCCCATTCCTACCATCGAGGTTGACATTGGTGACCGAGTTATCATCGATGTGCATAACAACCTAGGAAATCAATCTACCTCCCTACATTTCCATGGCCTCTATATGAACGGCAGCACGCACATGGATGGTCCCGCTGGTGTTAGCCAGTGCCCAATTGTTCCTGGAACTAGCTTTACATACAACTTCACGGTAAGAATACACAAAATAGTACTTCGATCCCTAAATTGACATGTCATCCACAGGTTGATCAACCCGGTACATACTGGTATCACAGTCACACTGCAGCACAATATCCAGACGGTCTTCGTGGGCCTTTTATTGTCCATGATAAAGACTTCCCGTACGCAAAGAAATACGATAAAGAGGTTGTCTTGACACTTTCTGATTGGTATCATGATGAGATGCGATCCCTCATACCACAATTCATGGCCAAGTCAAATCCTTCAGGCGCCGAACCTGTGCCTAAGAATGCACTCATGAACGAAACCACAAACTTCACCATGTCCGTTCAGCCCGAAAAGACATACCTGTTTCGGGTGATCAATGTCGGTGCTTTTGCGGGTCAATATCTCTGGTTTGAAGGGCACAAAATGCGAATTGTTGAAGTTGATGGTATCTACACCGAGGAAGCTGAGGCAGAAATGGTCTATATCTCGGCTGCTCAGCGAGTCAGTTTTCTACTTACTACTAAGAAGGACACTTCCAAGAATTTCCCTATTGTTGCTAGCATGGATACAGTAAGTATAGCGCCCATAAAATTAACACCTGAAAGTACTGATAACGTCTTAGACTCTCTTTGACGTCCTGCCTCCAGATCTAAACTACAACTCTACCGGTTGGTTGGTCTACGATAAGAAGGCCGAGAACCCAGTTCCAGCTACTGTCGAATCACTGGATCCTTTCGATGACATGACCCTTGTTCCATATGATAAGATGGAAATTCTTGGAAAGCCCGACAAGGAGGTGGTCTTAGATGTCAAGATGGATAACCTGAAGGACGGCAAGAATTACGCCTTCTTCAACGATATCACATATACCGAGGCCAAGGTCCCCACACTCTATACGGCACTCAGTGCTGGAAAAGATGCCGAAGATCCTACTGTATACGGCACTTACACACACTCCATGGTCCTCAAGAAGAACGAGATTGTCCAGCTTGTCGTGAACAACCTCGACTCAGGCCGCCATCCTTTCCATCTTCACGGTCATGCATTCCAGTCTGTCTATCGCTCCGAGGAAGAGGCTGGTGTCTGGGCCGACGCGAATGTCACAGAGAAGAATCTGCCAAAAACCCCTATGCGACGTGATACTCTGGTCATCTACCCCAACGGCAACATTGTCATGCGCTTCAAAGCGGATAACCCAGGTATGCTCGAATCTTGATCTGGATGTGATACCAAGAACTAACATTTGTGTCAGGTGTCTGGCTGTTCCATTGTCACATTGAGTGGCACGTTATCTCCGGTCTCATTGCTACTTTCGTAGAAGATCCCCTTGCCCTCCAAGAAACCATTGAGATCCCAAAGAACCATCTCGATGCATGCGCCGCTGCCGACATGCCCACCAAAGGAAATGCTGCTGCCAATACAGAAGACTTTCTTGATCTTACTGGCGAGAACAAACCTGCCAAGACTCTCCCGCCTGGGTGGGTTACTCCTTCTTCCATTCTAATATCATCGCTTGCTGACTCTAGAGTACAGTTTCACACCTCGTGGTATTGTCGCACTCGTTTTCAGTTGCATCTGCGGAATTCTCGGTGTGGCTGTTGTCGCATGGTACGGGTTTTCCGCACCGGTTGACTCAACCAGTGCTGGTGCTCTAAGTGCCGGTCTCGTTGAGAACGACTCAGGAGATGTGCATTCAGCCCAGAAGGGCCCCCAAGAGACAGTCGTTTCACCAACAGGCGATGCGAGAAGTCACTAATAAAAGGGGCTGTGTGATGGCGTTTGTTGAGCCCTCAGATCTATTTTTAGATGGTTCTGTGTACTTGTTGATGTAGATATCACTGGTTTTCTTCGTGTCATCGAACCTTTGTTATGACATCTCGTATTTTATTGGACTTTGGTTTCGAACTCCAAACAATTTGCACATGGCTGAGCAGCCACAATGAGTTCCTGTCCCAAATTCAAGACGAGAACCAGCAAGCATGCCATCTCAGTCAACGAGCAGCGTTGCTTCCAAGCAAGATGAAATTGTCAATTTATCTTTCGTCTTTGGTACATCCCGTTCCAAAAACCAATCCCAGAGCCCTGTGTTCTTCTAACTCCCATCCCTAATCCTATCTAGTTAAATTACGAGCTAATCAGAACCTCACTCGGGGGGTGCAAATTCGGTTCTCTAGTTAACATCAATATTCTTGTTGATAAACTTGGTGTTTGGTGGATGCGCTTCCCTTGGGAATCGGCAATACTGTCGTGTACACATGCCGTTAAGGACATTCGGGCACTGCGGTGGTCAGTAACGTAATATGAGGGAGGCCAGTAGGAGGACTTACATGATGACCATAAATACAATCATCCACGTCGCAATCTTGACCCGCTGTACAAGGATTCTGACGTGACAACATGGCGAGCGCGAGCAAGTCGTCTTGGGTGGCCTTGTAATTATGGACGAAAGGGCAAGCTTCGATTCTGCCACATGGTCCACGGAGATAATGATTGTTGCAAAGTTTCTCGCTTCCGGCTCGTCGTTTGATATTCTCCATAGCCAATGCACCAACCGTAATGGTAGGATCGATACCACGAGACCCGGGGCTCCAGGCTGGCTGTGCTGGTGCTGGTGCCTTGCTGGCAGCAGTCCTGCTCTTGCTCTGCCTGGGGGGCAAAGGCATAGTCAGTTGAGGTGGTGGAGTAGCGCTCTTTGTAATCTTGGCCCACGAATTATTTGGAGGCGACAAGGATGCAGTGCTAGTCGCAGGTGTCAATACAGCTGCCTGTGTTGGTGGCATGCTGGTAGTCGCCGTGGTGTGGGTTTTGATCGGCAGTGTGCGGTTCATTGCCAGAGCTGAGGTTTTGTCGCTAATAAGCTTAGTTGGGCGAAAGATGTCGTCAAAGTCAATAACGTTCAGTTGGAGTCTGTCCAATTCGCGCACAAGTGGCGGCCCTTTAATTAAAGACATACAATGGCGTGACTCATCATCGTGAACCACTTCTTCAAGGAAAGGGGCGTATCCCGCATCATGTCCAATACCTAAAAGGATATGCTTGCAATTTTGGTTGCCCAGATGCCAACGTGCCGTTTCTAACAATGTTAATCAGGGGGTGCCTTCAACATGAATGCGAAGACCATACCTCGGATTTTGGCATCAGCTCGCTCTTTGCCAAAACCAACATCAAGGAAGTCGAAAGATGATTTGGCTTGTGTAAAGCCTTGAGTGAAATCTCTAAACTGGTTAGGGTTCTCAATGCAGCCTTCACTCGTCAGTGCCTTGCTGAGCCCCCCAACGTTGGCCACAACGCGACAGATAATCTCTAATGAACCAGTACGTTCATGGCTGCAAAGCTCCGCTACCGCAGTTCGAAGTGCGCGGGCTGCGAGTTTTCCACCCTCGAGGCCTTGCTTGGTAAATCTGTCATCGAACTTGACTTGGTCAGCTTCATGACAATAGCCAAGTTATGCCTGGAAGGAACGTACCAAGAGACCATCGCCATCGATCAATATCAAAACGTAAGAATTGGTATTCTGAAGCGTTTAGCAGTTGCGCTTGTGCAACATCACATCAAATTCGTCAATATACCTTAATCTCATCATTTTGGCGCATAACCCATTTGACTTGTAACTCTGCTTCCTCGAGGCTCTTCTGTAAATCTCTTCTGGTTTTGGTCGCTGCTTTGAGGTCGAGCTCTACTTCGTTCAATCGAGCTTTAAGCTTCATGTTCTCTTTGTCGGTGTTGGATTCTATGGCTTTGCAGTAGATGAGAACATCCTGTTGAATGGTTAACAGTGCTCACGGATCATGAATTCCACCAAAGGCAGAAGAAAACTTGAGGTTCGGGCAGAAAAGGGGACGAATTGGCAGTACAGTTTTGCAGATCCACAAGCCTGTGGTCTGCCTTTTGTGACCTTTCTGTCGTTTCGCATCTCATGGTGTCTGGCACCAAGTATTGTGCTATGTCGAGTCGGACGAAAGGAATCATGATGTCGGCCGTGCGCGCATACCTGTAGGAGTTTGTCTTTTGAAGCTTCATAAGTTTGGATATTGTTATATCGTTGGATAAAGTCGTTAAATGAAGATGTTTCCATATTGAATGGTTTGCTTGCTTCTATCGAGAAGCTAATCGCGAAAGAGGTAGGCAGGTAGGTAGGTAGGTGGGTGGGTTGGTGAGTGGTGGGTTTGCGATCGTGAAAAAAGATGAGAGGTCGAGATTAGCACTGCAGGTGCGCAGTGTGGATATTATAAGCAAGGTAGGTAGGCAGGTTAGCTGCAGATCGACTAATGCTTTGCTTTCTCTTTTCTCTGGCTAAAAAGGTTGCTTGCGGATGGGTCCGATGTGCAGTTTGTGTGCACAAAGCGTTTTCACTTGTTAGCTAGAAACCGTAAAGGAAGAAAAAGCAAGAGGAGAAAAGCTAGACCAGTTGGTGGTCTTTGTTCCTCCCAGTTGCAGTCTGCACACCCTCCTCTCTTTTGGTGGGTGAAAGTGCACGTTTGGGGGAGATGAGACGACAGGAAGTGCCCTGGGCGCGTCGCGTTTGCAGGGTATGGATCGAATCGCACTTTGCGCCCCTTGCGGAATTAGAGAGGGTTTAGCGTTTGGGTAAGGGAATAAGAAGGATAGAAGAAGAAAAACGACAGCAACACAAAGAAGATGACGTTGGTGCTTTTTATATTGCCTTAAAAGTTTATGATATGAAAAGGTTAAAGTTAGGATTTTGGTGGGCGGCCATTTGTAAAAACTTTTTTCCCCAGAGGTGGTAGGTAGGTGGTTGTGGTTTTTTCCCCTGCGCCTGCCTTGCCTTGCCTAGGTTGTCTCTCTAAACTCTTGCAAAAGCCGAAGCTGGCTCCTTCCCGTCAGTGATGAAAGGTGCTAGCAGCCCCCAGTTTTAGGGGGGGAACAGAAAAGTAAACCTCTAAAAGTCAGGGTGTAAGAATTACTGAGTGAGTAACACGGCCTGTGATACCACAGAAATGGTTAAACTATTTCGCCTCTCTTTCTCTCTATCTGTCATCCTTTCTAATGGCCGCAGACCTGGGGTCAGGGATTTCGAGCACAGCTGCAGATCCACAGTGGAGTCGCGCGCCAAAGTGTGAAAGAACATCTCGAAGCGACAGGGAATCAATCTTAAAATAAAGATGCTAATACTAATATTGGCTGATATTTGATACGGGATGCATGCGGATGATTTGCGAAAACTAGATGCCCAGTTTGAAAGAACTAAATCTAGTTCTTACTCAACAGAGTCTCTCTCTCTCTCTCTCTCTCTCTCTCTCTCTCTCTCTCTCTCTCTTCAAAGTCACAAACACCACTAAGTTTAACTCACTCCTATTTAGTTGATGTTTGCTGTCAGATCTCCGAGATCTTCTATTCTTCTTAGTGGAGGATTTTATCATAACCCACATGACCCCATGCCAATTCAGGCACAATCCACTCCACTATTTCTTGCCGTTCTTGCGGGCAGTAAAAAGAGTGACTTCTGAGCCGTTACCTACAAAATAAACAGTCTAGGATTGCAGGCATAAGCAGCATAAACTGATTTATCAATTTCGCTATCGTTTCTTTCAGTTGTCACCTTTCTGTCATCATAAAGCTGTTTCAAAAACGCCTTGTCATAGAGTTGACTGAGCAAGGGATGAATGGATAAATAAAGCACAACGTAAATAGCTCCGAGACAAACCAAAACAGTAACCAATTCACGACATTCGGTCAAAGAAAAACACTTCAAACTACCTATAATTAAATGCAGGATATCTTCTAAGACATTCTATCGGCTTTTCGTCAATGTTACGTGAATTGTCTCGACAAATTAAAGATAAGAGCCTTTGATTAAAGATGACAGGTATCTGACGCCTCTAATCTAACTCAGCTCTCTATCACAAACACTCCCGTCACGCACAGTATCCGATCTGAAAGAGACACTCTGTCCATTTCATTTCTATTCACTCTGATTCTATTCGCCAATACAAACAACCTTTCTGTCAGTCGTCCAGTCGACTTGGGAGAGTTGCATATATTGTCTGGTCTTGTATTGTAGCACAAGAGCCCAACGTTACAATGCGCCATCGGCTCTTGAGGCCACCTAGTCACCAACAGAACCAGTTAGTCGTCGCCTTTGTGCGAGTCTGCTCTCCGCCCGAGGTCCTTCATCCTGATCGGATCATGCTACAGGCCCGCTGCAAGGTGCATGTTCCGCGTGTCAAAGATATTGCTCCAAACAGTCACATCCAATCAATCCATGTTTATATCGCCCGTACGCGTGCGAGTGCATCACCCAGAACGCCTTGCCAATACCGTGCTCAGACGAGGCGTGAGGCAAGTTGCTTTGTCTACCTAGTATCCAGTATCCGCCGTTAGTTTGTAACACAGTGGCTAGTATTTCGAGCCAACAACTATCTGTGGCATGAACGTTGGTATTAGGTTGTCTGGGGACTATCAGAAACCCTGGCCTCTGAGTTCTGATGTGTAAAAAGCAAATCGCTTGGCGATAAAGCAAGTAGGTAGCTTTATGGCATTACAGATAAGATCCTTTGACTCTCGCCAGTCAAGCCAGTTCCTGATGACCCAGAGATTGGTCATTGTGACGACTACCAGCCTGGTCATACTGTTGGGTAGTAGTATATCAGGCTCGCATAATCACACTGTAGAATACTCCAGGCCTAACCAAATTACACATTTCGCCAATATGTTTATGCAGTATACCAAATCTGGCGTGTTGGCAAGCGATGGCAATCACTGCGTTTATCCGTCACTCTTCGGAGGAGAAATGCATGTCCAAGTATATTCTGATATAGAGTTTTGTGATTGATGATGCAGCCAAACACATTCACTGTTTGCATCCGAGTACGCACGAGAGTTTGCTTTTGTGCATTTTATCTTGTCTTCGAAAACTATCCTCGGTTGGCTAGTCAAGACAAAACTGTAGATAAAGACTATTAGTTTTTATCCCGATATCTCATAAACTATAAAACAAAATCGGGAGCACCAGTCTCTGTCGCAGCTGGGAACTGATTAAGCACTTGCCAAACAGTATCATCTCCCCATCCGCCCCCAAACTGCCACATTGAATCATCTCCCTGGCCATCTGCCAATGGTAAAGAAAGCGTCTCTGGATCAGGTCCCGCTGTAAGGTCATTATAAACCAGATCACCAGTTGGAAAGAAAGGCGCCATCATGTTCATCTCATCCAACCACGCCGAATCCGTAGTCACCAGTCCCGAAAAGTCGCCACTTCCTAAGGTTGAGTTGCCTGGAGTAGAACACGTAGCTGTCTTGGTTGACCCCGTTGTTGAACCTTCGGTCATACTTGGCAGTGAACCATCTCGGGCCTTCGACATGGCTCTTTTGAACCGGGCAACAATGGCTCTAAGCACGCCTTGGGCGGACCTGGCCAGCGGATTACGCTCCTGGATTGCTGAGAAGCGCTCAATTGTCCACTGAAAATGCTCCATCGTCTTATCCGTGTACTCTGCGTGCTCTTGAGGGAAGAGGATATACACAGATGCGAGCAATACAATTGCATCGAAACTTGCAAAGAAGAGCATAAAGTTCCTCCAAGAGTCTTGCGGCAGTCCTTCGAACGTCATTTTCTGAACCTCGAGGGTTTTTAGACTTGCATGTATAGCCTCTGCCCTGCTCTTGGCGCGGTTGAAAATGAATGGCCGATGCAGAGCCATCTTGCTGAACTCATGCAAGGTTGCAAAATAGTATCTGTTTGCCGTGTACCATTGTGCTTCAGGGAGGTGGTCCCATCGTGTGTCTGGATTGTCCATACAGAAGGAAGAGGGTATCATCTTGTCCAGATCCTGTATGTTCTGGTGAATTTGATCAATCTTCTCGGAATCCAAGGGATATGAGCCCCGGACTTCGAGATTCTGGATAGCTCGTAAGGGTTCGCAAAGCCGATAGTTCCACAGGAGTCGGGTCACAGGCGTAGGGTGGTCGTCTTCTCCTCTAGGAACAACCGGTATTTTCCTGCGGCTCTGCGGTATAGGTGCATCGACTGGGGGTGTAGGAAGAGTCTGGTTCCAGTCAACCGTTCCGGGGCGTCCAAGAATCATGGCGCAATTCAAGTCCCAGATAGCAAGTAGTATGTAGATTCTTCTTCGCCGCTGTATCAGCCATTGGTTTTCCAAGATGCTTTCCACGCTTGAATCTGCAGCTTTGGGATCCAGACTGTCGCGATGCATCCCCAGGTCTTGAGCGTCACGAATCGCTACAGATATTGTATGCCACTTTTGAATGCGTTAGTCGCTATTCTTAAAATACTTCCGAGTGCTACTTACTGCATCAGTTACCTTGGCTGTAAACTTGTGGAACGATGCCCGGAGAAATTGTGCTTGAACTGTTGCCAACGAAAGGTGTTTCTTCCCCAAAAGATCAACAATCGCCTGTCCCGACTCGCTGTATTCAATGGCCAGATCCTCAAAGCTCATACCGCCTGCAAATTTGAGCGAGTCGAATATTGGATCTGTTCGTTCTGGCAACAAAAGTAGTGCGGTCGCGATGATCTGGAAGACAAGAGCCGGAAATGCTTGCAGCTCGGAGTTCAATCCGCGAGGGCCAACATCCGAGAGGACTGAGAATGGTAGTGAGTTCCATTCCTGCATCTGAGCATAGAATATATCCGGGTCGACAGCATAATACTGCCAATTGAAGCTTTGCAGATACATTTCCACCAGTTTGTCAATGTAATCCCTGGCAGGTAATTGGCGAATAATGGCCTTGTACTTCTCCCTCAAGGCAAGCTCTTTACCAGGCGATCCAGCGGTTGTGTCCCGAGACTTGGCATATAAATCTGCAGCACTCTCTTCATCATCGGTGAGAGTTTCGATGCGTTTAAGGATGCCCATAGTAGATGCACCGTTGTGGGCGTATCCCCAATCGGCAGCCTTGGACGACAAAGGCTCGTTGGGTCCGTTGTCAAGCGAGTCGCTAGATCCAGACGGAGAAGGCTCAGTCTTCTTTACTGAACCAATTGGTAGAGTCGGTGAATTTTCTTTGATTTGGTGTTTGTGTTGGCTATGCTGGTTGTGCTTAGCTGTTGGGGCGCCTGTCTCGTAAACACACGATGACTCTTTGTTTCGAGACTTGCAATTCCCACATGGAAATTCACGATCACACTGTATAAGTTAGTTAGTTTCGAAGTTTTCTTCCTGATTCGAGCAGTTCGGTGTGAGGATATCAGGAAAACTACGAACCCGCTGCTTTCTTCGATGACATTCAGTGCACGATATGACAATTCGTCTTCTCTTCTTCAGACGAGGACCATCCTCAGTCTCGGGTACTGCTGTCATAATTGATCCGGGAATAGTTTGCAGATAGTTAAGTGGTTGTAGAGGATGTCAGTAGCGTATAGATCGATTGAGGAGATTGAGATTCTGTGTTTATTAATATGAGAAAGTTTGTGATATCGATCAAAGTCATGGAAAGTTGAGGGTCAGCTTTTGGTTCTCTTAAATCCGAGCTTGCAAGGAATTGGATCGCTTCCTAGGTATGGCGGGGTTACATATCGCCAGTCTAGACTACCTAATCTGGCTTCCAGCCTGCCACGCCTTCATGTCTGTGCCTCTTGACAGGATCGGCGACATTGAAGTAGGAGGTCATACATGCAAACTGGAATAATCAAGCACGTTGAAGCATTGTTGATACAGGTGGCGTTGTTGAAAGATTTCAAGGCTTAAATGCTATATGCCGTGTCTTATTTAAAACTGAATCTCATAGAATCATGATGCCCGGGTATCATTGATGTGGGCGACGAGGTGAAACCAGGCTTATGCAGTTGGACGAAAGCCTAGTCTAGTGCTTATGATGTCCCAAATCAGGGATCATATTCTTATTGTTGTTGTGGGTGAGTTACTTCCATGGCTGCTCCCACGCAGTCATGATAATGGTACCGCCTTCATGTCAGACCCCCGCTTGATGTCTCAATAACTCCAGTCCAGCATGTCTACCGCGCCAAAAAAGAAAAAATGACAAGGCCAACCCGACTTTTACTCAGAACGGTCCCTCAGCGAACGCGTTCTGTGTAAGCCTTCCATGCTGCGGATCGGTATCGCTCAGCCTCCTCCTCAGGGTCGCCTGCCTTGATAATTCCACGTCCGACAATGGCAATATCAGCTCCTGCAATACCAATGATCTTCTGCGGTGTGTTGTACTGCTGGCCCTTGCCATCTCCCTTGATAGCCTCGTTCTCATCCGCGCCCTCAGGAGGCAATTGGCAACCTGGGGTCATGTGAATGAAATCATCATCAGGTTGTGTGTTGAGACACTCCTGTGAAATAAAACCCATAACAAAGCTCTTG
Organism: Fusarium praegraminearum; assembly: GCA_002093855.1. Classification (NCBI taxonomy): domain Eukaryota; kingdom Fungi; phylum Ascomycota; class Sordariomycetes; order Hypocreales; family Nectriaceae; genus Fusarium; species Fusarium praegraminearum. The sequence goes on from LXHY01000051.1 coordinate 96,504, forward strand.
TGTTCCCGCGCGGCCTCTACACAAGCTTGTGTGTATTCCTTGTTCATGAAGTTGCCCTCGCTTGACATTTGTGCTAGGATGAGCAGACCTCTCTCGATAGGTGCCTCATCAATGCCGGGGAATACTGTCTCGTCGCCCTCGGGAATAGTCTTGACGAGGCGTGGTGAATCGGCTGACTCGTACTGCTGTGTGACAGTAGTAGTAGAAACGATACTGCCTTTGCGTCCGTTGTCGCGGCCGATTTCAGGTGCATTCTTTTGGTTCTCGCCATCTGAGCGCTCACTGTCCTCGTCCAGTTGACTGGCCGTAGGGGTTCCAATGCTGATGGATGTCTTGACCTCATAGTGGTATCGTTCCAGCCATCGGTTGGCGGCGTGGGCCAAAGACGTAACAGAAGCCTTTCCGGGAACCATGTTTACGTTGACGATGTGTGCCCACTCGATAATACGTGCAGCACCGCTGGTGTACTGCAGCTCGACCGTGTTGCCAATGTCACCAAACTTGCGATCCTCAAAGATGAGGAAGCCGTGCTTGCGGGCTAGCGATGCGAGCTTGGCGCCGGTTCCAGTTCGGGGGTCGAAATCCCAGCCAGCCACCATATCATAATGAGTCTTGAGGACGACGATAGAGGGGCCGATCTTGTCCGCGAAATAGAGGAGCTCGCGAGCGGTTGCGACATCGGCGCTGAGGCAAAGGTTCGAAGCCTTGAGGTCCATAAGCTTGTAGAGATGTCGGCTAAGAGGATGAGAGACTGTCTCAGCTCGACTGGCGAAGGTCGCCTTAAGGGACGGATGCGACGGCATGATGCTGGAGTTTGACAATCAAATCAGACGAGTACGAAAGATGGCTGCACAATGGTGATATGTAGACTTCGAAACCGCAAGAAATCCGCCGTCTCGATACTGGTTCTCGATCAATCCGTACAGAGTTTCTTAATAGATGAGCTGGCGCAAGTGGCGGTTTGATGGAGGGGAAGCCGGGGAAAATTGAAAAAACGGAGCCAAGAGCCTCGAGTAGGAACGAGGGGTGAAGATCCTATTAGCTTAGCCCGAATGGGTCTTGACGGGTCTTGTCTTCCGGTGTAAAGGAAGACGATTTGAGAAGGAGTATGTGAGTTGATAGTGTAGAGAACGAACGATACTCTGAGAGAGGAGAAGAGTACAAGAGATGAGTAAATAAAAGAAAGAGGTGGAAGAGGAGGTGAGGAAGGTCAAGTACCGGTAAGCGTTTGGCGAGAGGGAAGGGGATACGGATACTGTTACTTGGATCAGGGAAGGTCCAGTCCAGGTCCAGGTCCAGGCAAAAAAGTGAAAAGTGACGATCCACAAGTTACAAACCGACCGACCGTCTCTGTGAGGCGACAACCGACAGGGACAGGACAGGACGAGGCTACTGCAGGCAGGGGCCCTGAGATTGATTGGGACAGGGCAAGATATGTAGTCGACGACAGGGACCTTTAGTGGCTGCCGAGGTGTGTATAACAAATAGTTTAGCTTCCTTTGCAAGCGAAAAGCCTACTGCCGTACTAGGTAGAAAGAAGCTAAGGTATTTAAGGCTCGAGGCTTAAATCCAGGGCAAGAGATGAGAAGAGAGGAGAGGACGAGGCCTAGACTATGGTATTGTTTTTTTGCGTTTGGAGGCACAGTACGCTACAGGCTACATAGAGCAAACACACCGCATATATGAGAAACTGACATGGATGATTTGTGACAGCATACTGAGGAGAAAAGAGACGAAACCTTGATGCTGACATTCTGACCGTCTTGGCCGATAGTCGGAGCATGAAATAGACGACGATCTTGGAGTGTTGAACATGGCCGAAGCAATGACCTGAGCCACAATTGTACGGCTACTGTAGTGCAAATTTGAAGCTACTAAGACGTGCTGTAAGTGCTATTAGATGCAGTACAGGGCGTCGACGATAAACAGTCTACTAATACTAAACCAAGTAAATCGATTTGACAAGTCAATATGTGCTTTATTAAGAAACGCATCGGAATTGATCCGATATGTTGACTTGACACCACCACCTTGTGTATCGATCCACGCTGTAAGCGTATTCGTCCTCTTAACACTCGTCTCAGCCAAGCCAACATCGAAAGACCGGCACACAAACAGCACAGACTGTCTCTCTCTAGGAAACATTGATTGGTTCAATGCCAGCGGGAATTGAATTGTTTCCCCCTAGGTAGCCCTAATAATAAGGCCTCCAGTCTGTTTTCGCAATGTCTAAGCCCCATAGATCCATTTCACTACCAGTAGTGACCGTGACGTGGGCGTCGTGGGGTACACTAAAAAGGCAGAGCTGAGAAGCCGATTCGGACAATGACAAACTACCTAAAAGCTTGGGTCAACAAAATCGTCCGATTTTGATGTTGCTTGTCCCAATATATCAACTTGCCATCGAGACTTGGGCAGTGCCGAGGTCTTGGCTTTTAGCTGCACCTAAGCCCGGCGATCAGGGATCAGACCAAAATTCGAGGTGATCATTGCTAACATGGGCTTAAATGATCTGTTCGGCTTCAGCCCAGAGGCACGCTTTTAATGCCAGAACGGATATGGCACGGCACTACAGAGTGCTATGTAGACTAACAACTTCGCTAGCCCTCTCTCTCACCATCGGAACTTGGGTAGGCGCAGGTGAATGTTGGCGTTCTGCTTACAACGGGCCCATTCCCACTCCCATATCCACAAAGGCGGACTCAATCAGCTGCCGAGCCTGCGAGCTCAAGGAACTTTGGGTCTACTACAACGCTGTGTTGATAAGCAATTGGCAATTACAAGTAATCACCTAGCTTTGTTACACGGCATTCAAGCTATTGCCACAAACATCCGTGTCCGCGTACTATCAGCAGACGTCGCAGCCCGGAGGAAAGGCGAGCTGAGCTAACGAGGCAAGCAATCAAGTATGACAACTGATGGAATTGCGGCATAGATCCACTGGGTCTACATGCATGAATTTACAGCAGGTTGGCTGTCTCGAAATGCGCCATCTGGAGTCGGCTCGTAGCCAAGCCGTTGCAACGACGAGACGGCAGAGTTAGAGACAAGAGGGACGGGACAACGCGAGAGGGTATGTCGTTGGGTTTAGTACCTGGTGCACATGTATCCCAAGTTCAACTGACTGTCCGTCTGGTAAGCATCCGACTGGTAGGCAGGTAAGTAGTACATTGACTGACCCGTGACAATGACATACCTACCTAGCGTACGGGCCAGTGGATAGAACCTCAAAACATGTTGCATCGCATACTAGTCGGGCACTTTTATCCTGTAACGGATCAATCGGCAATGGGATGATAGTGCCGTGACCAGACTTGAATATGCAAGGCACCACCGTTTCTCACAACAATTACCACTACCCAGATATCGGTGAACAGCAGTTTTATAAAACCATGGCGCCATTGATGGCTTTTGCTAAGAGCTCCTAGTAATATTAAACAGGTGACGACTGCCAGCTGTGCCTCCCTTAGGTTCACTAGCAACTGCACCAAGCTCAAGATCAAGCTCGGGTTCTTGCTTCTGACCGTCCCGGATCGTCGCCAGGCTTCTGGGTTCTTCACTGACCAGCTATTCAGTATTAGGTTCTGAAAATCATGTACAGAAAACGACCACAAAGTACAGAGTACTAAGCAGCTACATGGTATACATTCCCTTGCTTGTAGCCATGGTCCGGTCTACATCCGGGGGACCCTGTTGGACCAAGCTCTTGGGTTCCAGACGTTCCATCAGGTGTTGAGAATATTCGCCAGGTCAAAGTCACTGATTTGTGAATAAACTGGCAATTCGAGGAATATCTACTGTCTGTCACACAGACTCTGGTAGACTATACTGACCTTCTTCATTAAACGGATTCTCGGACTTCCGTCATGCCTGAGGCAATTACAAACGAAACATGCTATGTATGTAAGTGAACCCTTGCTGCTACATCACACCTGAACGCAGGCACTCAAAGCCATTTGGCCAAAAGCAGAAACCCAAAAAGCAAAAGCAAGGGTCTCATCTGCCTACTAACTCGGTTGGCGTCTCGGTTATGCCGCAGGACCCTCTCCACTCTCCGGCACTCCCGTACAGATCATATTCGGACAACTTTATTGACTGCGTCGGACAGCTTTCCGAATTCTGCGGAGTACAAATCGAAATATTTGCAGCTGCCCTTTTCTGCCATAGAACGACACCACCAACTCCAACTGAAGCTTTTTTAGACTTTGACGATGCCCATCCCAATTCATCTATCTGATATCATAAACACTCTTGTCCAACCAGCTAGCCTCGGCAGGGGACTGTAGTGACATGTCGGATTCACATCAATTGCCGGTGGCTATCTTGACTATTTTGAAGCTTAAAGTCTTGCAGGCTAAATGTTAGCCTACCGCCACAATCAGGCAATATGCAGTGTGCATTGAGTTTTCTGGCTTAACAGATAGGCCGTATTGCTTGGCATTTCATTGTCGACAGCCGGTTGTGGACAACGGGGGCTAGATCTGGAGAATGATATCCTCACTGAACCACAGAACTATTGGTAGTGGCTTCTTGTAGGATTCACCTGGATCAGCCATGACGTGTTATCGTGAAACCCCGCGTGCATGATTTATTCAGAAACAAAGTCAAGTTACAATGGTTGATGTTAGGCAAAGATATGCAGCTGAGCCTTGGTTGAACATAAGCGAGATCAAAGACCAGCTAGAACTGCATTGATAATCAGTTGTGGTGTTTGCTGTCAGCTGTTGTTTCAAAGTCAGCTTCCGACTGTTCATGGGGCACAAGAAACAGAGATGCGTATCGAGACTAGGATAACAGCAGTCCTTATTAATATGCTGCATTTTTTTGTCTTGAAATTGGCCAAGTCGTCTCAGACAAGATACCTGTTGTCGACACAGCTACATACACTGAGACTATCCCTGCTGCCACATCATGGCCCATTTATATGCAAAGATACGTATAGGTAGCCTTCGATGAAACCCCTCCTCAAACCTGCCTCGCCTTGATACAGGGCTACCCTATTGATTCTCGTACGGGATTAAGCAACTCAAACATGCCTCGGCGTTGGTTTTGCCATTGTCTGGCTGCTGTGGTATGTCATGCTACACTGTAGTCCGTGCTGTAGTATGCTATACCATGGCCCTGAGCTGTCATGATAACCTTAACCTTTCCTAGGTGCTTGTCATGGGTGATTGGCCGCTAACGCATTTTCTACCAGATGATTAGCTCTTTATTGTCTGTTCTGGGTTATTACACTCTCCTTTAGATGCCAGGGCTAACCACGTAAAATGGATATCTTGTATATTGGTAATCGGAGTCATGATACGCACCACCAGAACATGTGCTGCCAAATTCTCAAGCCGATGTTAAATTCCTTCTCTGGCAGATACCCGACATTACAACAGTCTTGAATCTTGGAATTGCCAGAGCTAAATCATACGTCTTCGGAGTTGTTCTCTGGCGGCTTTGCAAAGAAACCTGTCTTGGAAAGTGGGGTTCATCCCTCTTTCCATTTCCCAGGATATGGATGCTGACAATTTGCCATGAGCGGATATCATTTCAGGGGACCGGTGTCAATTTCAGCAGCTCTTGGTCGTGATGCAGCAGTTAAATGACACGTCTCGTCCGCTAATTAGCACACAGCCAAGCTCTCAACGGGCCGTGTAGCGTGTCCGAAGCTACCGAGACCCCCCTGTAATTCACTTGGCGGGAGCATCTCATCCAAAGAAAAGGGAAAGGGAGCCTCTAAACCTGACTTGCGCCTACCTAAGCTTACCTTGCCTCACTGCTGGGTGCCTGCCTTCTGCCGTCATCACACTTGATGTAATTAACTTAACACTTTGCTTTATCCACAACGTGAAGCTCCCTATTTACAGGTTTCTCTTTTTTTCCCACCTCCTCCTTCACATCCACTCCTTTTCGACATTAACGGTTCTTGACTTTGAGAAACCCTCTTCTTTGTCATCCCTTCCATTCCCCGACGCCGACTACCTGGTACCTACGGATACTTGACTTGACTGCAGCTTCAACAGCGCCAGTGATCCCTGCCCCTTTCGCAGAATCTGCCGTTATCTCGATCCAGATCCAGACCCAGACCCAGACGATACATGATAAGCCACACCACTTTGGTATCGCGACAACTTGATTGAATCAGAAACTTAATTAATACAAACAACCCTCACCTTCACAATGAGCCCACGAACTCGTCGACAGGCTGGAAAGGCCTCCAATGCCTCTTCTTCTGAGTCCGAGCCAGAAGTTAGATCCAACGGCAATGGTGTTGCCCATCGCGCTGCGGATGTTTCGGACGATGCCCCTCGCGAGAACATCTTCCTCTTCTACCCCAACATCATTGGTATGATAAGCTCAACTGCTCCAAAAAATCTTGTCACAAATACTAACAAACAGTCCAGGATATGCGCGCATCGTTCTCGCCATCGCGTCTCTATACTACATGCCCCTCCATCCTCGCACTTGTTCCTTCCTTTACAGTGTGTCATGCCTTCTCGATGCCCTTGATGGCTACGCCGCGCGTATCTACGAGCAATCGACCCGCTTCGGCGCCGTCCTCGACATGGTCACCGATCGCTGTACCACAGCTTGTCTCATCGTCTTCCTTTCCTCAGCTTTCCCTCGATGGGCTATTGTTTTCCAGGGATTGATTGCTCTCGACCTCGCCAGCCACTACATGCACATGTATGCCACTCTTGTAGTTTCGGGCAGTAACGCCAGCCACAAGAGCATTGATGAGAGCAAGAACTGGCTTCTTCGCCTCTACTACACCAACAAGGTATGTACCACTAATACCATTACACTCGATTGTTATTTGCTAACCATCACTAGGGTGTTCTCTTCGCCCTTTGCGCCCTCAACGAGCTCTTCTTCATTGCACTCTACCTTCTCTGCTTCTCGTCTCCCCTCGTCTCGCCATACCTCATTAAGCCTATCGAGATTGTCGGTGCCGAACTCCAAGCCGGTGCTCAAGTCAACACCTCGATCCTCGCTCAGATCTTCCCCGATCCCTTCAGCCCCGCTGCTCTCGAGCTTGCTCGTGCCAACAAGATGGACTCTACAGTGCCATGGATCATTGCTGGTATCAGCTTCCCTTTTATGTTCTTGAAGCAACTCATCAACTGCGTTCAGCTTTACAACGCCAGTCAAGGTCTTGCCGAGATTGATTTGAAGACTCGTCGGGAACAGGGTCTTCCTCGCCCCAAGCCTAAGAAGGCTTAAATTAAACAAGCTCATGCTCCCATTAAATCCGATCTGATTTCGGGAAACGGTTCGAGTGGTAAGACCTCGATTTTTGTCTGCGAGTTCTACTTCAGACCTTACCAACAATCGGTACATGTGACTAGGAGACATCTTATTTATAGCTGTCTACACGGTCTTTTTCAACTTGTTCCTTAACAGAGGGGCAATTACTAGGGTATACTTAGGGTGGGCATTATACGGATTCCTCCTATACTGCATGGCTCGGCGTAAGAGGTGCGGTTTTCAAAGACTCTGACTCCGGAGGGAAGGAGACTTACTGGGTAAAAGTATTGGGAGAAGCGGCGTCCTCACAACGATGTGGAGGGACCATATTAGCTGCTAGGGGCGATAATCACGGGAATCTTGCTTCACTGGGATTTAGCGGGTGGAAGGTATAGATTTTGTTGTCTTTTTTCTCTTTTGTGTTCTCTGGCCATTCGTTTTTCTCGTTTCCTTGGCCTATATTTTGTTAATAGTAGACGAACGTCGAATACACTCGCTGGAAACGAATATGATTCTCCACATTTGGTTTGGTAGCCTTTGCACAATGCTGAATGAACTCTCTTTATCTAAACATATAAAGATCTAACAATAAACAAATGGGATAGCGGGTGCGTGCAAACTGTCGCCGAGCTGTTGTAGATATAGGAAGAATGATACTTCTAAAGAGGTGTAGAGTAACCTTGTCCTTGCGATGTGGTGCGGTACCAACCTACTGTCAAATCTTCAAACATGGAGACTAAAGCTTTGCAAAATATATAATTAAGCCTTGTCTTATTTTTTTAATATTGTTTCTTTTGCTATATACCTAAATATTGATCAAGTCATCGATATTCGTACTTACTGCAGGTCACTTTATTTGTCTGCAATTTACCCCACATTGAGGCTCATCCCACATCCATTCTTGACTTCATCAAAGTGCCACCTTCCACGTCCCACTTGTACCCCATATCTCTCTCTACCTCACCTCGACCATCACCAACGCGAGTCCCTTGACCTCAATTCTTGTTTCATAAGGGGGTCTGGCTTTCATCGCATACGAAGTTATCACCGTGTGCATCATAAGGCCTTGATCGAATCTTCCTCCCGTCTCTTACCCCTCCTCCTCAACTCATCAAAACCGCAAAAATGTCCCACCCAAGAATAGAAGAGGTCTCGGACAGCGACTTCGACTCTGACCCAGCCGAGGCCGACATCGATGACTTTGCCGACTCCGATATCATGCGCCGCGTCGAACCCTCGTCCGCCCCCATAAAAGCTCCCGCTGTTCCTCACCAGGAACCTGCCATCGTCCCCGCCGATGCTCCCGTCGGAGGCACCATGCCTGCCTCGGCCGATCGCTCTGCCTACGCCGACTTCCAGTGCCTTTACCCCGTCTACTTTGACGCCTCGCGGTCTCGCGGCGAGGGTCGTCGTGTAAGCGCTGAATTGGCCGTCAAGGACCCTCTGGCGCGAGAGATCGCAAATGCCTGCTCGCGACTACGACTGCAAACGCTGTTTGAGCCTGAAAAGGTGCATCCCAAGGACTGGGCCAACCCCGGCCGTGTCAAAGTCGGTCTGAAGAAGTCGTCTGGTCACCCCGTCAAGAACAAGCACCACCTGTACCGCCTTGTCGCCGAGCATCTGCGCGACAACCCCACGACCGAAGACAGCCCCGGTCTGCGTGTCCGCATCGGTGGCCAACTGCAGCCCGAGCCCGGAAAGCCCTACCCCAAGCCTGCTGCGCCGCGAGGATGGAAGATGGGCGAGCTGGTGCCGTACCTGAGCGCTGCCATAACAGGCGGTGGTGTTTCGGAGAATCTGTTTAAGGATATGATGAAGGAGATGCAAGGTGGTGGAGATCCCATGTCAGCTCTTATGGGTGCGCAAGCAGGTGGCGGCGGTGGTGAAGAGAGCAGTGGTGGCGGCAAGAAGAAGAAGGATAAGAAGGGCAAGGGAAAGGCATGAGAGACTGACATTTACGGCATGTAGAAGGGGCAAGGAAGATGCTATGGTCTGGGACGTTAGAGATACCCAGGGATCCAGCATGATCACATATGAACAAAAAGACGAAATGATTCAAGAATTCAACTGAAAAAGATCCCTTTTTCTGGGAAATGATTTGACAAAACTTGCTACTATGTGGATTTGCTATTCGTTCGCTCTGATACGTATAATATCCATCAAAAAAACTATTGAAACCAATAAATTCACCAACAAAAGGGGTATGTAGTAATTCTATGATCAATCATACAGCCAAACGGCCCTGTAGAGCCTCCCACTCAGAAGAACCCACGATCTGGACCTCGCGTCCCGATCCGGGGACCATCTTTCCATTAGCGCCAGGCAGCTTAATATGTAGACGAGCTGCCGTGGGTGCCTTCTTTCTCCTCTCAGCATTAGCCGCCTGGCCCTTGAGGACATGGGCCTTCTTGAGGACCGACTCTTGCCAGGCTCCCCAAGCGGCATAGTCTTCGATCTGCTTGGCAGCATGGTACTGCGGTGTTGATCGAGTAGGCTTCCAGGCAAGCTTGTCTTTAGGCAAGGTGGAGAAGTCGTACACCGATGCTGAGGATACCATCTTGACAAGCTCGCCGAGCACATCCTTGCCTTCTGTGGCGATCATGTTTCGGCGCTGCTCGGTGACAGAAGCAGGCTTCTTGAGCGGCTCAGCCAGCCACTCGTACTTGTGCTGCTCCGATGTGCGGGCACGGCGGTTATCTTCACGCAAGTATCGGACTGCCGACTGAAGACTCTCGACGTCCTTCTTGAGGGCATCCATCTCGCGTGCTGTTGCCACAGCACGCTCTTGACCAGCCTTAGCGCCAGCAGCATCGGCACCATCAGCGTAAGCGCGGCTATCGCTGGCAATCTTCTTCCACTTGTCGCGCTCTGATTCGAGGTTCTTAAGCTCACGGTCTTGCTTCTCGATATCCTCCTTGAGGCCTCCAATTTCTTGGCCGGAAGCCTCAAGCTCTTCCTGTAGCTTAGCAATGCGGTCGATGTTGGCCTGAGCGTCACGCATTCTAGACTCGAGGGTCTCGATCTTGAGAACAGCAGTGCTGAGGTGCTCATCACGCTGGGCGATCGTGCGACGGGCCTCACTGTGCTCCTCCTTGATGCGACGGAGCTCCTCTTCGGCGTCAACAGGGATGGTCTTGAGAGCCTTGAGCTCATGTGACCGCAGTCGCCAGGGAGCAGTAGCAACGTCAAATTCTTGAACTTGGTCAAGGTCAGTGGCGAGTGATGCCAGATCTGAGATCTGGGCAGTAACATCCCGCAACTTGGATAGGTAGGTGGAGAAGATGTCGGACTCGCTTGAGGTGCACACCGCGAGAACGGTCTTGTGGACAGAAGACTGAACCTCAACATATGTGAAGGGCTCATTTCGGCTTTCGTCGGCGTGGAACAGACTGTGGAGGCCAAGTCCGATTTGTCGTGCCAGATCAGCAAGCTCCTGGGTCGCTTCACAGCATTCGTCGAACGCCTCATTTGTGTCAGGCAACAAAGACAGAGATCGTGTCCTCAAGTCCTGGAGAGCTCGTACAGCCTTGGCAGCGATGACCTTGGCACCCCGAGTGTTTGTGATAACTGCCTCGGACTTCTTGGAAAAGTGCTGCGCAAGCTCCTCATCGTCGCCCTCTGTAGGAACCACACGTTGGACAAGACCCCGAAGGGTGTTGAAGGTGACGGCTGCAGAGTCAAGGTGGCTCTGCATGATGTTGGCCTTCATGTGGACATCATCCGCATAGTTGGCCAGGCTGTTTGAGATATGCACCTCTCCAAGGTGAGAAAGAAGGGCGATAGTGCGGTGAAGCTCATCAGCGCATGTCTTCTCCTTCAAGTCATCCCGGCGCAAGCCATCGATCCAGACGTTGAGGGCTCGCTCAACGGGCTCAAGTTCGTGCAAAGCGTTCTGGTACTTGGAGAATTGCTCGATGGTGCAATGCGTCATGTCATTGACAAAGCGATCACACATGTTAGACACCCAGACAAGCTTGTCCGAAGCATCGCAACCAGCGAACACATCGTCCTCGTGTCCGGGATGAGGCTGTCCGTTGAGTCGTTCTCGGATAAAGCTGTTGAGGAGGTTCGCCTTGAAGGCAACACGGCGGAAGCGAAGCAGAGAAAGGACAGAATCCTGGTCCTCCTTGTAGGTGTCGGGAAGGAAGAGCTTCAGAATCTCCAAGTGCTGCTCAGCTTCCTGAGCTTCCAATCGTCGAAGCTCAAGATCAATTGTCTTGACCTGGGCCTTGGATGCTGAGATCTGCAGCTTCATGTTGAGATCCATCATAGCGCGAGATCGGTCGTTGAGCTTCTCTGACTCGCCCTCTGTGACAGCCTGTGAGGCTCTCATGTCATCCAAGTCGCTCTGCAAACTCGTGACCAACTCCCGGAATCGCGAAAGAGTGTACTCCATATCTTCCAGTGCTTCTTCTTGTTGGCCAGCTCGTCGAGCCTGCTCAGCAATGACACTATCCTTGAAATCCATTTCTTCCTGCATCTCCTTCTCGTTCTGGACGTGATTAATCTCCAGCTCATCGTTGATTTCCTTCAGGCTTTCAAGATCGTCAATGACAGCCTTGAGCTCTTCGATCTGCTCAGACATGCTCATGTTTCGCTCTGTTAGATCTTCGATCATGTCTTCAGCACCAAGTGCATTATCGAGTTGTTGGCGTAGATCTTCAACCGCAGCCTCTGACTGTCCAAGCTTTTCTCGGCAGACGGAAAGTTCCTCTTTCATGGTGCTAAACTCCTTCATATCATCCTCCAATCCTGAGATTTGGTCTCTCAGTTCCTCTTCAGAGGCCTGAGTGAGGTCGCGTAGTCGTAACAGTGCTTCTCGTAATCGTTCGTTTGTTCGTTCCATTTGCAACCAGCCTGTGCTCGCTCGGTCCTCAGGGGTCATACCCTTGCTGTATTCTTCGTTCTCTTCCTTCAACACTTCGACCTCTAGCTCCATCTCTTCCGCCTTCTCCTTGAGGGCATCTAATTCAGCCCTCAAAACCTCTGCCGTCTCCTCTGCCATCTCACGATCGAGAGTGGCCAGTTCTAATATACTTTCATGCTCTGCCTGAAACTCTTCGATAGACTCTAGCCGCATTTCCGCTTCTCTCAACAATTTCTTCAACTCAGCGTTCTCCTGTTGTTGAGGCTGATACTTTTGTTGCAGTTTTTGTATAACGCTCTCGAATTTGTCCCTTTCATTTTGCACGGTTTCGAGTTGCTTTAATTTGTCCCGGTCCTCGGCTCGCTTGCGTTCCAAAACCTTGAGCTTAGCCTTGAGATCCTCAATTTCTCGACTTGCCGCCGTGCTTGCAGCAGGACGCGCCGCGCCAGCTGTGCTGGTCGATGAGACTTTCCGTGATGTAGGCGGTGTAGACTGTCGTGATGCTGGTCCTGCTGTGAGTTTCTCGAGGGCTTTTGTTCTTGCTTGAACTGGGCTTCTGGGTTGGGGTGAAAGAATGTCTCCATTATCATTAGGGGGCGGCGAAATAACGTCCTCCCTATCCGATGAGCCCCTTCGTGCTTGAGAATCGACAGATTGTCGTCTAGCAGCGGAACCTGGGCGCGATGGTCCTCCCAACGACATGCGACTGTTGGTGGTCCTCGGCGGCGCTGCTCCAGGTCTTGATATCGTTGAAGATGTAGATACTTGTCTTGTTGTTCGAGCGATGGGTGGTGGAGGGCCCATAGGTGTACGACCTCCTCCAACTGAAGCGCGCGGCTTGGCTCCTACAGATGGGGCACGCGAGCCCGAAGGCGTTCCTGTTCGAGAGACGGAATTACTCGATACACCACTTAGTTGCTTCGTGGGAGACTTTGTGGGAGACTTGACGAACGTTAGCATTCAACTGAGCAAGTATACAGCAGTACCTACTCTTGCAAGACTCGTCGGCCGGGCCGCCCTAGGGACCGGACTCGGGCTGGGTGCATTCAGACTCTTTCTCCTACCCAAGCCTGCATCTCCCGCCGCGCTTGACGCCCTTCCCGAAGCTGGGTTGTAGCTACTCGGCCTTGAGGGTTTTCGAGCTGGTGGTTTTGGTGTTGGGGCTTGCGCTATAATGGTAGCCATCACGGGCTTGACAAACATGCCATAGCCCATGGGGCAATCGAAGTAACGCTCTCCCTGAACACTGCCATCGTTTTTGCCCGACTTGTCCTCCAATTCGACTCCTATCCACTCGCCGACCTGAAAGTGTGTAACTCCAGCGAAGCGGACAATGGCTTTGCGGCCATCGTTGAGCTGGACAGTCTGCCCAGGCTTGAAATCTGGCATTATGATATATTGTGGAAATCGTGGGGCATCGTGCCGACGTCGCTATTATATGGAGTTCTCGTCGCGATGTCGTTGAGCTCGCCGTTGGTTGTTGCTATGTACGGTATGGAAGTCTCCTGAGTCGCGTATTGATTAGAGGGGACCTACCTCTAGCTGTGAACGTAGCGTCGGGTCCCTCAAGTCGGGGCGCGTTTACCTTCGGATAAATTGCTTCGGCGGCAATCACAATCATTCCCGGCGGTTAGCCGTTTAGGTACGTACCGTGTATGCAGGGGTAGCTGAACTCTCACTCCACCAGCTTACAGGGGGGGCCAATAACTTCAACCATCATCACTTGTAAGACGTCAATTGCAGGACAAAGCTTTACAAGATTTCTTTATTCTCAAACTCTGTTGGTTGCCAAGCTCGTATGTTAGCTCGAATCCCATATTTAGTTTCCAGTAAACAATCATCGTTAGAAACCGTTTGATCAAACACGTTGAGTTTATTGACTCTGCCAACTCCAATCCCCCCCTTCCTACCTACTAAGATATGTATGTACTGTGCTTGAGATGATGAGGAATGCGATACTAAATAAAGCAAATTGCTGGCTCGCCCTTCTGCCTTCCGGACCTAAGAAGCTGTTTTGTACTCTTGTATGTTGCCAAATGCGACCTTAGCAATAAATGATCCCTCCAAATTGTGACATGCCAACTCCAAAACACCACGACTCTCACAACGGGGTGCAATCATTCTGTCTTGTCGCGACTCTCGCGGAAGCTGCCTCCTCTTACCCACTCGACCACTTCAAAAGCTAGACGTCGCTCAGTGGCCTCGTCCATGTCCTTACCCACAGCGATTCTAACAATCATAAGCCCGACCCGTACATCAACTGATCCACATGCCGCAATCTCCTCTTCCAGACTAGGCTTCACGTACACCACAAGATCGGGGTCAACAGTGCCACGCCAAAGTGTGGCCATCCATTGCCAGTGATCGACGGGTGCGTACGCGTCAGATATGGGCACTGTACAAGCAAATTCGTCTGAAAGGGTGAGACTGAACCCTTCCTTGATCAGTGCCACAGGCGTCTTTGTCCTCGCGCCATCGTCTCGGCTCCTCTTTGGAGCATTGCCCTCGTCTACAGAGCCACGTCGAGAAATTGTCGGTGACTCGGAGTCCCTCTCCATCTCGGAACCGGACGGCGACTCGATGTGGCCGGCGATGTGCTTTACCATCTCTCGTGATTTTTTCTGCCAGTGGATCATGGTTTCGAAGCATGCTGTGAATCGAGTTTCGGGCTCCAGTGATTCTTCTTCGCTTTGTGAGCCCCGTCGCTCAGTGCTTGGCTCGTCGTCCGTCTCCTTGCCCCATGTCTTGAGTGCAACTTCGTTAGATAGCAAGAGGGTTCTTTCGACTAGAGAAGCAATCTGCTTCAAAAGTCGCGGCTTTGGTCCCTCAATCGCAATCACGGCACCTCGCTTCTCTGCTTCATTGCTGCCAGGTTTAATCGTGGTGCGATTGATCTTGGAGAGGACTTCCAGCTTGCGATTGAATGGGATAGACATAACCATGGCCTCGACGCTCCTGGCTTGGGGATCCCGAGGTGTAGAGATCCCAAGCCCGGTAACTGGGGTTTGTAACTGGCGGACATCATCTGGTGATGTGCTGGGCGACATTGGTCCAGCAGTCTGCAGAGGAGGGAGTCGTAGAGACTCATCGTAGGGTTTTCGGCCACGGTACTCTTGGTCCCCCCATGGTCCTCCAGCTGCAGGTCGCGGAGGAGGCGGCATTGGGCCAGACCTTGATCGAGTAAAATGCGGCTCGGGGAGAGGAGTAACGGGATATGGCCGTGGATGAGCCGCACCCATCGACATTGTTCGTGCTCCGGGTGAAGACAAAGCTTGGTACCCGCCTGTTGAGTTGAAGCGACGTCTCTTCATCTCTGGAGTCTCAGGTTCATAGTCGTCCATGTCTCGGTAAGCAGGTCGCTGTAATGGAAGGCGCTGTCTCATGAGAGGCAAGTTACCATAACTTCCACGGCGAGCCGCCTCTGCTTCCTCACCTCGAAAGCCTGGCGTGTATGGATAGGGAATAGCTTTGTCTTCTGGTGCTGACAGTGTAGGAAATGGGGTAGAAGGTGTTTGGGGAGTCACAATGCAGCGCAGGTTACACCTAGGACATCGACCAGAGTCATCTCCGGGCAATGAGCCAGATCTGAGCCCCTGAGCCTTGTTTCCACGTCTAGGTTGGTAGCGATAGTCAGGGTACTGTCTCTGATGGCGTTGCTTTTCTTCGTCTGCTAAGCCCTTCCAGTTGTCTTTGACCTCTTGGGGCTCGTCTTTCCACTGCTCTCCGATGATCTTTGAGATGTCAGGGTTAGAAAGATTAGGGTTGCGAGCAACAACCTGAGCTTGATGATGTTGACGATACAGTATGAATGCTACATATATCATGTTAGTAAAGGGAAACTATGTATAGACAGAGCAAATTTGGTCTGAAAGGGGTGCTGCCACTATCCACAAACTCCATACAATCAACATCGCGATGATTCTATGAACTCAACAAAGAAGAATGCAACTCACCATTTCGAGGTCTTGGAATCTTTGGTACCGGAGCACAGAGACAAATATCTCTTGTCCCTTCACTACTGGCCATGCTGGTAGGTGTGCTCAACTGAAGCCTCTCGAGTCGACCGTAACTTGCATCAACGGTGTTGATGGAAGCGGCACGTTTTCTACTCAGACCAGAAGTGCGAGGACTAGGTGAGTCCGGAGTATCGGGCAAGGCACGAAACCGGGGTCTGCCGTAGTCATCGGAATCCATGGGGGAGGAGTGGGCCGGGGTCATAGCCTGGGACGGCGTAACCAAAGAGATGACCTGTGTCATTTTTGCTTTCATTGGGGGCTGGCTGTCTGTATATGACAAACTAACGGGAAGAGAGCAGGTCAAGCAAGGTACCTGTCGATTGGGGATATGCTGACCTTGTACCCCTGGTGGCGTATAGTGAGTAATGTCGTCGAGCAAGCAGAAAAGCTGATATATGAAATGATATGAGACGAAACGAGAGTTGATATAATGAACGGATAGCCCTAAGCATAGGGCAGATTATAAGAAGTGATGAGGCAAAGGCCTCGGTCGACACGATGTGCTCCTTGTTCAATAAGATAATTTCGTCCTCTTTTTCCCTCTTTTAGCTCAAAGAAGATGGGCCGGCAGGTAGTTCTGGATGTGTTGGGAGCACAGTCTGTGCAGTGCCAAGCTCTTTGTGTGTTAAAGGCAGCCCATTCAGTAGCCTCTGGAGAACAATGAAACTGCACCAGTCTCTTCTCTGCGTTTCTTTCACGGCCTAAACTTGGAAATTAGGCGCGTTTTCATTATCGTTTGCTCTCTTTGATCTGCCACTTCTCGTCTCCCCTTCGTTTCGTTTCTTTTCTTATCACCTCACGGTCCTGCTCTTGCGGCGACTCCTGTTTTTTCCTTTCTGTCTTCGTTTGAACCAAACTCTCCCCACGGTGTTCCTTCTGCCGAATTCAGAATAAATTAAACGTTCAGATGAGTCCGTGATTAATTAGAGTGAATAGCGTACAGCACTCATGCATGTTTCGGTACTCTGCTGTTTGGACTGAAGCTTGGTCCTGCGTTTGATCTGTCGGCAACTCTCCGCCAACTCATCCACTAGGAATCATACAGCGGCAGCAGGGAACAAGGTATTTTCCACAGTCGGGAGCGGTACCTGGTAATGTAGGACGAAAAAAGAGGCAGGGTCTATTAGTGAGTGAAAGGAAGTGAGCGTGAGTGTGAGTGCCAATGTGATAGGACCCAACGAAACGGAACGGGAGGCAAGAAAGGCACAAAGAGAACCATGACCCACGGACTTGCCATGATATATCACCTTTCCTCCCTTTTCTCCCTAGTTGATCTTTTTGTCTTCATATGTGAAGCACGTCCTCTTATTATGATGTGGGCGAATACCGTCCACCCGAATGGTCCGGGCACTCACTCTCATCCTTACCCCTTGTCTAAACTCAGCCTCTTTTTAACCTTAACAATGCTATGATGTGTCTTCTGTCCTATCTTGTGATGTGCTATGCTATGCAATGCCGGAATGTGGACTATGTCTGGTCTTGGTCTGGGGCTGGAATGCTCAAGACTGAAACAAAGACAATGTCGTCTCCGAAATGATGTACGGTGCACGTGATGAACAAACTGACATGTACCCCTTGTATCTAACCCAATACAGAATACGGACCAACAATTCAAGGCTTAGAGACGGCAGCTGAAATGAGATGGGATTGGTGACGCAGGATTGCTGCGGGTGTGTCCCCCAATCCCATCCGGCATGTTCCTTGGCCTGTGTTGAAAGATCAAAGGGCTTGTGGAGGGGTCACTTTGTTGTTTAATAGGAATCTGAGTCTGGGCTTAGTTAGCATAGCATAGCATAGCATAATGAACGGACAATACAAGGGAGACTTGCTCAAAGGGAGCTAAACTAAGGCAGGGATTTGCAGATGGCATTCTCGTTACGATGTTGTCAATATGAGCCAGCCCGACGCCAAACCTCTGTAGTAGTATTCCATGGTTCCCTATCAAGTACACAATAGCTAGAGGTCAGGTGTTTTCCCATCTGCCAGTAGCCTCCTTTAAAAATAGTAAATTATGACACGTCTTCCCTCACACCCAGCGCCTTTCAGACCAAAAATTCAGCTTCCTCTAACTTTGTGGTCGTCTACGCGAGGTATCCTCGTCCGGCCTCGCTGCTGAGAAGGGCGGCGCTTCGGCTTGCATCAAGGAACAGGTCCTCACACTCAGCAACATCCTGCACGTCGATTTGCGAGCGGCCGTTGGCCTTGGCAAGAATGCTGTTTCTTCAGTCAGTCATCATGTCTCAGATCAACTCGACTCAGGGTCTCCCCTTTCGCCATAATGACTTGGCTTACCTCGAAGGAGTTAGGAGCTGCAGACAATACCGCAGGCTGATGCGGACACCGTGTTCAGAGATCTTGTCAATGGCAGCATCTGACACTGAGACGCCCTCGGTTGTCGATCGTATCCGGACAATACGCTTAATTTCTTCTGCTTCATAGGGCGTTGTGGGGATAATGAGCATTCGTGCGAGAAAGTCAGAGGGGATTCCGTGGGCTGCGACAATGTCATCAGTGCCTCTGATGGTACACATTCCCCGGTTGGAAGCCAAAACCACGATGGGGGCGATGGGCGATTCGAGGGCTCTGTTCAGGTAAGTGAAACACTCCACATCGAGCATGTGTGCCTATTAAGCAGATTGGTTAGTTATACAGTTCCGAGTTTGAAGCCAGAGGGGTGGGAGCCTTACCTCATCAATAAACAAAACACCAGGCACAAGTTCAGCAACACCCTGGTCGATGTACTTGCTGACCACTTTGTTGATCTCGCCACGCAGCTTGTCCGTGATCTCCGTCATCTTTGGCTTCATCAGCTGACCCATCATACTCATAATGTCTTGGCCGCCTTGGGGACGAGAATTGGCCACGTCCAGGTCGTGCAGCGTAACATCCTGTACGATTTCCTTCTTCTTGTGCACCTCACCCTTGGGAATGGGCACATACTCCTCCGCCTCGAGGTCGAATTCCGTGGCATAGGCGTCAGATCGTCCGACTCGTTTGCAGGCGCCGGTGTTCGCTTCGATATAGATAACATCGCCGACTGTCACTCTCTCCTTCTGGATCGCCTCGTAGATACTAGGGTCGAGGCGAAGCTTCTTTTGTCCCTTTGCGCTCTTGAGTCCGATCAGCAGCGTGCTGATGGTCTTGCCGTAACCGCCTAGAGGGTTTTCAGCCTCCTCAGGTGTGAGTTCTGTGACCTCTCCTTCGTACACCTCCTTCGTCTCTCGGACCTTGAGGCCAATGGCTCTTCGGAAGTTCTCCATCAACATCTCGGTCTTTTTCACTTCGGTCGAGTAGATTTCGCTGCCGACAATGGGGCAGAATGGGATCTTGGTACCCAGTTCTTGGCTGATGGCGAGCGCCAAAGCTGTCTTTCCGGTTCCAGGACCTCCCGCGAGCAGAACACCTCGGCCGGCCATCTTGTGAGATCGAATCAAGTCCACTACAACACCACAGGACTAAATACAAATACGTAAGCATTGATTAGTGTAACTCGCATGCTTCGATCCTTACCTCGCGCGCGGCTGCTTGGCCAACAAAACCGGCCGCCTGCTTCTCTGCGTATCCATCGGATTTCAAGCCCAAGCCCTTGATGTGAGTATGGGCAGCCGTACGGTTGTCTCGCTTGTTGCCCTTGACCTCGCTGATTTGTACCATGGTGCCGACGGGTGTCGAATCGATCGACTAATGTATATTATTGTATCGGTTTTATCGGCGCGGTGATTCGGCTTGTAGGAGGATGTTTTTTCTTGCCGGGTGGTTGAGTTTAATGGTGATGGTTGGTGTCGCGAAAGCTTCTAAATATTTGCGACAGAAGCTGAGCCAACGAGCAGCTCTCAATACCAGGCGCGTCCGCGCTATGACGATCACGTGCGATTATTGAGGCGATACCTACCCGGTAGTTCCACGCATTAGTCGTGATTGTGTATTAAACCCTTTGCAATACACCTAGCATAGAATTGATCTTTCTCTTATCGTATAATTTTAAGCCTTTTATTCTGTTGTATTCTCACTAAGTTTCCAGATTCGAACTATGGCGGGACAAAGCGCAGTGTTGACCACTTTGTCTACTGATGTAATACACGATATCTCTTGTGCATTTAAGCGGTGTTAAAACAAGTTCCACATGCATCGCACACTGTATTTATGATTAAGTAAAACTCTGCTTTAGATAATTCACTTTACTACTATGTATCTTTAGTATCCATTTAAGACACAGATCATGATGGTGTGAGGATCCTAAACACATGGATTAGACTGCCTTCATGATGAATGTTCTAAATACGAAACGTAGGAGGATCCCAGAAGTATCATGAAGTACTTTATCAATGGTTTCTAATGTTAGATATAAAGACAGTAAATACTCATGTTGGTAATTTAAACTTAATATTTCAGCTCAATGAATCGTCGGCTTAATCCAACTTGCCGTATTACTATTATATCTCGCGACTTTTAGATGTTGTTAGAGGTATGTAGTTACCTGGAGGCTAGTGATGGCATCCACGTAATCTGTCAGGAACGGGCATCTACCTACGTTTAGCTACCTCTACCGCCACGCCCCACCAAGCTACTTGTAGGTACTTTGTTCATGGGGTGATTGCCGTGTTTTACGAGGTACCTGCCTGAACCTCTAACTGGTAGTGGGACATTTTTGGAGGTTGCGCCTCCCAAATGACGCTTAACTATAGCGTACTCAGGCTGCGACAATGGTAATGCTCTGGTCTTGACATAATCTGTCCCCTTATGAGCCAAGCAACGAGTCACCATTTCTCAACGAACAAACACCTGCCGTACAAAAAGAAACAACAACTGGTTTCTATTCCACTTTTTGTCATATTAACCAACCATACGAGCTCGCCAGCAAGACGACCGACCCGTGGATCCCTTTGCGACTTTGACCCTGGAATAAATGCGACACGGATAAGAGACTCCATACCAAAGATTGACGACCGCCAACGACACGACATACAGGTGGATAATAGAGACATAATCACACGCCCATACTCGGCAACGAGAACGGAGGAATAACGTCTTGAAAGACGAAGAATACCAATAAAAACCGAAAAATACAGCTCTGTTGCATCACCGCCACAGCATGTCTGCGGAGCACTGCTAGCTGTCCATCTCCCATAACTTCACCACTCCCACACAACACATTCTACACCTCCTTATCACCAGGAGCGTAGTCAGGGATGCCGCCCTCACAACAATACCGACCTTCCGACCCACCCGATTCGCCTACGAATGACTCGGACTCCGATCTCGATCTCGACATCCAGGAGCTCGACCCAATATCAACCACACCAGCTCCAAGTGCTACCAAAGAGCATCCTCCCACCGAGCCCGAGACTTCGCGGATAGCCCTGCGAAACCTTCGTATGGGTGGACTGCGGCGTGCTGGAAAGCGGAATCGGGGGTACGGTGACCTTGGTCGGGATAGAGATGGAAACGACGAGAACTCTGAGGCATTGTTGGGAGACCGTAACAGCAGCACTCCCCAATGGTCAGAAGGGAATGGCTACAATGAGGATGACCAGCCGTTACTAGGAGGTCAGCCTTCACAAGGTCGAAGGTCCATCAACTCGGATAGAATCTCCTCACGGTTACGACTTCCTAGTTTCATGTCGAGTTCCAAGAAATCAGACACAAAGGACGCCGAGGACCGAGAAGACGATGACCCCTCTTCATCCCGACATGTTGCTGTGGGCTCAACTCAGCCCGTACGCTTTCCGAACAACATTATCTCAAACGCCAAGTACACCGCCTTGACATTCCTCCCAATCACTCTCTACAATGAGTTCTCCTTCTTCTTTAATATGTACTTCCTTCTCGTGGCACTATCGCAGGCGATACCTGCCCTGAGAATTGGTTATCTGCTCACATATATCGCTCCGTTGGCATTTGTGCTTTGTATCACCATGGGAAAAGAGGCGTTTGACGATATTGCTCGGCGGCGAAGAGATACTGAAGCCAATTCGGAGGAATATAGAGTCATTGTCTTCCAGGATGCCGATTTGACACAGACACCCGTTCGCCAAAGGAAACTGCTCAAGTCAGAGGTGTTGCAGAAGCATTCAAGAAAAAAGTCCAAGGGGGCTCGGGAGAATCTCTCTGATATTCTGGAAGAGGAGAACGTTGAGGTGCCACCTCCATCTTCACGAGCCATTGAGGTCAGCCGCAAGTCTAAGGACTTGAAGGTTGGTGATGTTCTCAAACTTACAAAGGGCCAACGTGTACCCGCCGATGTTGTTATATTGAAATGTTTATCTGCCGAAGTGCCTGCGCCTGCACCCATTCCCGAGGAACCTGTGGAAGAAGAGACTCTATTAGCATTCGACGGCGAAGAGTCGCAAGGAAAAGGAAAGCAACCTGCTGAAGCGGCTCCAGAACAAGAGGCGGAAAGTGGACCAGGAGGTGAAACCTTCATCAGGACTGATCAGTTGGATGGTGAGACGGATTGGAAGCTCCGACTTGCTTCACCACTTACGCAAAATCTACCGACCGAGGAGTTCATCCGCCTTCGTGTTACTGGCGGAAAGCCAGACAGAAAGGTCAATGAGTTCTTGGGTACAATTGAGCTGGTCGAGTCTCGGAAGGATGCATTGGCACATCATGCGACAGTAGGGGAGTCTGATGCATCTCATACGGCTGCCCTGTCGATCGACAACACGGCTTGGGCCAATACTGTCATCGCCTCCCAGGCCACGACGCTGGCTGTCATCATGTACACTGGTCCTCAAACACGATCTGCCCTTTCTACAGCTCCCTCTCGTTCCAAGACTGGTTTGCTGGAATACGAGATCAATTCCTTGACGAAGATACTGTGTGCACTAACATTGGCTCTCTCGATTATTCTTGTCGCACTCGAGGGTTTTGGTAATACCAAAGATAATGTTTGGTATGTCAAGATCATGCGATTCCTAGTTCTTTTCTCTACTATTGTTCCCATCAGTCTTCGTGTCAACCTTGACATGGGCAAAAGCGCATATTCTTGGTTCATTCAACGTGACCCTGGCATGCCTGGGGCAGTCGTTCGAACAAGTACCATCCCTGAAGATCTCGGCCGCATTGAATACCTACTCAGTGACAAGACTGGCACATTGACCCAGAACGAAATGGAGATGAAGAAAATACACGTTGGAACGGTGTCCTACGCAAACGAAGCAATGGATGAAGTGTCGGCGTATGTCAAGCAAGGCTTTTATGTCCCGCCATCGACAGATCATGTCTCCCAGAACATGCTCATTACTCCTTCGTCTACGTATTCCAGCTCTGCAAACATGGGTACGACACGTACAAGACGCGAGATCGGCACTCGTGTTCGTGATGTCGTGCTCGCTCTTGCTCTCTGTCACAACGTCACGCCTACTGTCGATATCGAGGACGGTAAGGAGGTCACTGGATATCAAGCATCTTCCCCTGATGAGATTGCTATCGTCAAATGGACCGAATCAGTTGGTTTAAAACTAGTGTACCGTGATCGCAAGAGCATGGTCCTGGAATACGCCAACAGCAAGAGACCGGTGGTTCGCGTTCGGATTCTCGATGTTTTCCCTTTCACTTCTGAAGGCAAACGTATGGGTATCATTGTTCACTTCCATGAGGATGCCAGTGTTAAGAACCCTAGCCTGTCAAGTGGTGAGATCTGGTTCTTCCAGAAGGGTGCTGACACAGTCATGAGCTCTATTGTTGCGTCAAACGATTGGCTTGACGAAGAAACTGCTAACATGGCACGCGAAGGATTGCGTACGCTTGTTGTTGGCCGCAAGAAACTCTCATATGGTCAGTATCAAGAATTCGCTGCTCGATACCAGACAGCATCGCTTTCTATCAGCGGACGTGATGCTGGCATGCAACGTGTGGTCTCTCATTATCTTGAAAATGAACTAGAACTCATCGGGGTCACCGGTGTAGAGGACAAGCTTCAGAAAGATGTTAAACCGTCCTTGGAGCTTCTTCGCAATGCTGGCATCAAGATCTGGATGTTGACTGGTGACAAGGTAGAGACTGCTAGATGTGTGGCGGTTAGCTCCAAGCTTGTGGCACGCGGTCAATACATCTACACGGTTTCGAAGCTCACGAAGAAGGACAATGCTCAGGAGCATCTTGACTTTCTCCGAAGCAAGACGGATGCTTGTCTTCTTGTGGATGGTGACAGCCTGGCCCTCTTTCTCACGCACTTTCGCCTCGAATTCATCTCTATCGCCGTTCAACTGCCTACTGTGGTTGCCTGCCGTTGCTCGCCAAACCAAAAGGCCGAGGTTGCTAAGCTCATCCGCGAGTACACCAAGAAGCGCGTGTGCTGTATTGGCGATGGTGGCAACGATGTATCCATGATTCAAGCTGCCGACGTTGGTGTGGGTATTGTTGGTAAGGAAGGTCGACAGGCCAGTTTGGCTGCCGACTTTTCGATCGAGCAGTTTTGTCACCTGGTCAAGCTCTTGGTCTGGCATGGCCGTAATAGTTACAAGCGAAGTGCTAAGCTTGCGCAATTTGTTATCCATCGTGGTCTGATCATTGCTGTATGCCAGACTATGTACAGTATTGCCATCAAGTTTGAGCCTGAGGGGTTGTACAAAGTAAGTTTCATTTCGCTGTGTCATTCTATTCACATGACTAACATTTATAGGATTGGCTTCTTGTCGGCTATGCTACTTGTTATACTGCAGCCCCTGTGCTGTCACTTGTGCTCGACAAAGACGTCGACGAAGACCTCGCCAACCTTTACCCTGAGCTTTACAAGGAGCTCACAACTGGACGTTCTCTGTCATACAGGACCTTCTTCGTCTGGGTGTTGGTGTCTATCTACCAAGGCGGCATGATTCAGGGATTGTCACAGATTCTCACCGAAGTCGATGGCTCTAAGATGGTCGCTGTCAGTTATACCGTCCTCGTCCTCAATGAACTTCTTATGGTGGCCATTGAAATCACCACCTGGCATCCCATCATGATCATCAGCATTATTGGTACTTTCCTTTTGTATATTGGTTCCATACCGTTCTTGGGTGGATACTTTGACCTCGAGTTCTTGATAACTTGGTAAGTTATCTCCTTCCTATTTTCAGCTGCACCTTGCTAACGCCATTGTAGGGGATTCGTCTGGCGTGTGCTGGCCATCGGCGCTATTTCCCTAGTACCACCCTACGCTGGCAAGTTGATTAGGAGGACAATGAAGCCTCCGTCTTACAGGAAGGTCCAGAATCGTTAAGTCACCATGTCATGGGTTTGGAGTTTTGTGCTAGCGTTGGATGATAACATAGACGGCGCCACTGTTACCACTAGTATTACGGGTTTTATTTGTACTATCCCATAGATGATGTCTATGCCTCTTTATTAGCGTTTCCAATTTTACTAGAGATTATCCATGCGTTCTATTTTACAGTATTTTACATCTTGAGAACTAACCAGTCCCTTGCCAAAGCAGGGTTTTGCCTTTGCAAGTGCCCAGCTACTCCTGCGATTGGTCCTTGTGTTTGGCGTCCACCTAGCCAAATCTTGGGTCCAGCATAATGCTCGATGAAGCCATCTGGACCAGAAACGATAAACAAGTTCTTTCCGGGCGTGGTTCCTGCAGGCGGTTCGCAGACACAGCCAGGTCCCTCGGGTATTGCGAATTCAGAGGCATGGACGTGCATCGCTTGGTCGTGGAATCGACAGCCCGCGTTGAAGGAAGCTACAGTTCCAGGAGAAACTACAATGGCGCTGTTGATGTCTTTATCCTGGAAACGTGTTCCCTCCTCGTCAACAACGACTTGAATCCTCAGACGATCACCATAAGTCTTCTTGAGATCCCGTAGACGCTTAGTCACGGGGCTGGGATTCTCAACCTCGACGCCCAATGCTGTCGGCCTCTTTTCCTGCCAGAACTTCCACGATGATGAACTTGGAGAAGCACTGCTTTGTACTTCCTCTCGCTTTCTCACAGCCCAGAGCAAGTCAACACTTGACTTCTCATTCGCTTCCAACACGGCCTTTGCTGCTTGAATACCTGGAACAACACCCGTTCCGCCAGCAAGAAAGACAAGGCGAGAGTGCTCTCCCAACCGCTCAGCAAGCTCAAAGCCCACGTGAGGACCGCGCAGGAAGACATCATCGCCGACTCGTCTCCGGCCTAGATAATTCGACATTTCTCCATCGCCAACAGCGCGGATGTAAAAGCGCAGTGTACCATCTGTCGGATCCTCGCTGGACAGCGGCGGGAGAGGCGTGTAGTGTCGCGATATCTGCACCTCGGGCTGCTTGAACTCCACGGACCAGAGAGGGTTCTTCCATTGACTGTCTGAAGGGTTGAGATAAGGCAAGGAAGGATTTGGTGTGCGCGGCACGGCGGTTATGACGAATGAGGTTGGTGAGATGGCCTCACGGGCTGTGATGGCGTAGGGAACGAAAGTTATGTCATTGAGGGTGTTTGGTCGAGAGGGTGGAGTGAGGAGATAATAACCGCCGCTGACGAGAACTATTCCAACGAATATCAACGAAGGGAATATTCGTGCTTGAAGAGGAGCGGAAAAGTTTGGTTTGTGAGAGGCGTATCGTTGGACTGGTGTGGTGGACGGGTTTGGTGATGTTTTGAGAGTCCTGGATGAAGCAGATAGTTGATTGTATGTTTGGCGGCATCGAGTAAGATTTATCCCAGTATATGTTCCAGTTCGTGAGAACCCTGGGAATATCCTTGTTGTAGCTCTCATCATGTCGAGCCTTGATTGAAAGCCTAGTTTTGCTCCCAGAGGCTTTTCACGCAGCTAAGAAAATCTGATACTGGAGTTGAGAAAATCAAAAGTCCAGAAGAAATAAAATAAGTTTATGTTCTCGGCAAGGCTGATTTTTCCTTATGGCCGAGATGCCGTTGAATATCAAAAAGCATCCCTAAGATTCTTGTTACAAAAAGTCAAGATGAATTTCCGATTTGGGTCACGTGGGTCCTTGAATCGCCCCAACTGATAGACATCGTCATTGATGAACACAACTTATGAATCAAAGCTGAGAATATTCTGTATCTAATAACCCTGTAGATGTGATTAGATATATAACTCCATGTTGCCAGAGTCTATCGTATGTCTACAATACCTGGGTATTCTATCATCTATGCATAACACTATCTTACACTCATATCCTCAGCATCCTTCGCTGAGCATCGATTCCTCCTCTAAACATATCCGCAACCACATTTCCCTTCAGAATGGTCTCTTTCACGATACCCTCAACGTTCTTGGGATCTACCCTTCCATACCATATCCCGTGTCCAGCCAACGGATGTGGCTCACTGCCCATCTTTAGGTCAGGAGGTAGATAGATGATAACATTGCCTGCAAACTTGTGCCCTCCAATATGGCTGATCATACCAATCCTGGCCGACGTCTTTTCCTCGCCAGTTTCGCCTTGTATTCTCTGCGTTTCATTGAGATTGATCGGCACAGGCCCATGCTGAACATCAAACCCCTCTTTCTCCAGCTTCTCCTCAAACTCAGTCGCCAGGACAGGCGCCATGATGCCGCATCGCGCATCTCGCCCTGTGTGTCCACATATCAGCACCAAAACGTCGCGGACATCTTGGACTCCAGGAAGAAGTCCCTGATAACCCTCTTTGCGGGTCAGACGGTCTCGATGTATAGGCGAGAGACCGTCATGCATGCGGTGAAGCTTCTCAGGGAGTAAAAACCCCTTGACCAGAGCTTCTACACTGTCGAATGACACCCGTGGTAGGAACGGGATGTATTTGAAGCTCGGTAGTAGATAAGCAGACGATGTATGGAGTTCAGGACGTGGTGATGTAGAGCTAGGGAACGAAGAGTTGAGAACAGAAACGTTATGAAATGGCTGAAAGAAATTAGCAAGATAGTTCGCATATGGAGCAAAGGAGATACCAACATCACTATAAGTTCCACCCCGACCAAACAGCTCCTTGATATCCGCAGCGAGACAATCACCGTCATTATCATCCTCTATCCTCGACGGCCAGTCTGCATTTCCAGTGCATACGAGCACATGCTCGGCATACTCAGCAATTGCACCTTTGAGAGGCCCCTCACGATCAAGAGGCAGATCATCAGGCATCTTGGGAGGCTCAGGACAACCACATGTTGGCTCAGGACACGTTGGAACAGTGTTGAATGGTGGCGGAGGCGGAGGGCGTCTTGGCCTAGTGCTTTGGGCGTATGCTCTCCGAGGTATGAGAGATAACCTGGAGATGCATCTCTGTGTGAGATTTATTGACGGCCTTAAAGACATGGTAAGAATATGGCAAAACGGGGCTGTTGTCGTGTGTCTTGTGAGTGAAACTTCGTTATCAAATCCGTGTGCAACTAAATAAGAAAATGAATAGACCGAATATCGCGGCCGGGGTATTACGATATATACAACAGGTACATCATCATTTTTTCGGAGGCGAACAAGATATAAATCCCCCACTTCCCGGAGGATTCGGCCCCCCACGTTTCGACGACTAATACATGCAAGCAATCGATGTTCCCTCAACCAAAGCTTGAATTGAACTATGCAGTTGAGAATGAACAATTTATGTCGCTGGAAAAAGCATGTCTTGTATAATGAAACTCGAAACTAAACTGGCTAATACCCTCCAATCCAACTCCCATCACTGACCATTCCAAATGCTGCGTACAATCTATTCATTAACACCGCAATGCAAGCTCTTAAATATGCAATGAAACCCTATTCAAAACACTGTTATACCAAGCCTTGCGGCTCTCTCACCTCTCGACCCTTACTCCACACCATGTGTTAACAATGAACTAGTCAAAGTCTTAGAATCCCGGCGCACCCTTCTGGTCACAGTATCCCGGATGCTTAGGATCAGCGGTGGCCCAGCTCATCGCAGTAAGAGTTGTCGCATATGCCATCGCAACGAATCCAAAGATGCAAAGCGCAATATCGGCCACTCTCCAAAACTTCGTACGGGCAATGGCCTTGTAGTGAAGCATAGGCTGAGAACGTTAGCAAGGTACACTCAAACGGCGATCGGTTTTACTTACAGGATAGATAAAGACAAGAGGGATACAGGCAAAGTTACCAACAAGCGCAACGAACTTGTCCAGATGGTCGGCTCCAAGCCAAGCAATGGATGCGCACAGCATCACAACAAAGAAACGGAAAACGTTCTTCTGCCACTTGACCCAAGGGTTGTACTTGCCACTGCGAGTGAAAAGCTCTGTCTCGGCAATACGGATAGCAGGGAAGATTTGCAGTGGTGTAGACAGAAGGATGGCAACAGAGTACAAGAACTGAACACCATTGACCATCTTGTTGTCCTGAGGCAAGTTGAGCAGTACGACAGTCTCAGTGTGAGATCCATATGCGGCATATGAGATGGCACC
The DNA here is from genome assembly GCA_002093855.1 of Fusarium praegraminearum. Lineage (NCBI taxonomy): Eukaryota > Fungi > Ascomycota > Sordariomycetes > Hypocreales > Nectriaceae > Fusarium > Fusarium praegraminearum. Next base: position 125,951 of record LXHY01000051.1, read on the forward strand.
CATGCCGATGAAGAGAACTGTGATGATGATCATGACAATGAGAAGAACACGAGGGAATTTTTCCGGATGTCTCATCGACTCCTGGACAGGAATGATGAGTCCGATTCCTTCGAAAGTGAAGATGGCGGTTCCGATAAACAGAGTCCAGTCCTTCTTGTTGAACATGATGATGTCGGCAATACCGTTTTGGTTGAGGGTCAAGATATCGTAGTACAGAAGATAAGCCAAACCAATCAGAATGAAAGCGTCTGCGACCAGAGCAGTAAACGCCAGCTTTCCAATGTCTCGCAAAAGAGCAAAAGGCAGGAAGATGACCATTTGGATGAGGATGAGCCACTGGATGCTGATGGAAGATTTGCAGTCGGAAACAGCCCGCACGAAAGCCTGCAGGTTGGCAGCCGTAAAGACAGTATAGGCCGCTACGAAACCAATTTGACTGATGACAATGGAACTTAGGATGAGAGTACGCATTTTCTTGCCATACAAGGCACCGCCCAAGTCACCAAAAGAACCGCCAATCTTGAGTTGTGTCTTGACGAGAAGCACGAAGCAGTAGTAACTGAGGGCAGCGACTCCAAAAAGGATCAGGTTGCTAAAGAGCATGCCTCCGTTGAGGTAGGCGCGAGGCAGAAAGAGGACACCAGTGCCAACAAAGGACTTGAGAAGCAGCAAAGCAGCGTTCATAGGACTGTTGTTACCACTACCGCCACGAACCTTGCGCTTACGTCGGCGTCGTGACGGTGTCAACAAGGCACTGTCTTCCATTGGCTCTCGCTCGTCATCGGAATTGTATTCGTCGGTATCTTCTCCAGATGAGAAGTACTCGTTTGGTCCAAGGTTTTCGTCATCCTCTTCCAACTCTTCACCGGCAAAGTGTCCATAGATGGACAGGAACTCGAGGAAACTCGACGTGAACAATCTTTGCTGTCCGGGTGCCGGAGAGTTGTGGCCATCCTCGAGATGACCATGGGGACCAGGGCTTTGGACAGACCGACGAAGATGGTTTCTTCGGAAACCACCCGGGACCTTTATCGAGTTTATGTCGAGTACTTCGGCTTCTGGCTCAGGTCGTCCGAGATCGAAACTTTTGCTGCGGTTGTATTTCGCTCGTGCCTCTGCCTGTTCAGTCCACTTGTAGATGCCTCGGGTGACATCACCTCCTTGTAGGCGCAAACTGGAGAATTCGTCTTCATTCAGGCCGGCGCCGCCAATATCGGCTGGCTGCTTTCCCTTTGTGTTACCTTGGATCGAGGACTCTTCTGAAGTCGGGTTCTCGTCTGAAGGCTGAACCAGGTGGCGCTTCACAATCTCAGGATCCTCATAAGGCGCACTAGTACCCAGCGCATTTTGGGAGCGTGAATTGAACGAGCCATAATTTGTTGGCGTCCCCGAATTGCGAGCACCCAAAAGAGGAGATTGCGAGCGAATCGGAGGAGTGCTAACACGAGCAGCAGGAGTGCCGTGTCGTGGAGGGGATTGGCCTAGAGAGTTGGAAAGAGCGGCAGCAAGAGCAGACACACCAGGACCTTGCATACTGGTTCCTGTCCCGGGCAGCTGGCTCAGATCATCGAGGTTATCGGAACGTGAGGCAGCATCGGGTCGAGGAGTACCTCCCACAGGAGGCGTAGTTCCAAACTGGTTGGGAATGGGAGAGGCCAGACGCGCTGTCAAATCTGCTCGAGGTACCGAAGCGGAAATCGATCGGGGACGGAAGCTCGAAGGCGACGAGGACCTGGGAGGTTGATCCAATGGGATTCTCGACGGGGAGGCCATCTTGTACTCGATTGAAAGTGGGACAAGCCTTATCGCATAGTATGTACAGCGTTGACAATAATAGTTCCGTGTCGCGCAGAACGGTGTTGACGCAGGATGCTAGTCGGTATATAGATGCCCAGCAACAAAACAATACGTCTGTGATGATAAAGCTGAAGAAGAGATTAGACAGCAAAAAAAGAATGACGACAAAGAATAAGAGAAACAGTCTCGGGGACGGAGATTATATCTAGAAGTCACGAGTGGTCGGATGACAGATTCGATTCAATTGAGTCAGGTTGTACTGGAATTTCTGTTTGGAGAAAGAGGATTGGGTTGGATTGGAAAGATAAGGGCTTGTGCATGCTTCGGGCCTGCAGGCTGTCGCCTGTCGCTTGTCGCCTGGGCTTGGACTTGGGCTTGCGTGGGCTTGCGCGGGCGGCTGGCTTGGAGCTGCCCTGAACGGTGAAGCTTAGACGCAGGGAAGTCTAGGCTCTGGGGTCTGGTGACTAAGGTTAGAGGCAGTTGCCGGGGCGGAGCTAGGCTATTAGTGGAGGGCATGAGTGAAGACACGGCGGAGACACTGGAGACGAGATGGAACCTATGGATATCGGCAGGTGAAGATGATGCATTCGAGGTAGGTACCTACCTCTACAGTACTAATGTACCTAGGTAGGTAGGTAAGCATTGAAATGGAAATGTAATGGAGTCTACACCTGCAACCTTATCGTTATCTCTCTGCTTGAGGAGTTTGGTGTTACTACCTACCAACTCGGGCTTACAACCGTCAACTCATGGGTAGTATGTAACGTGTCAGAATGTTGGTATTCTATACCTAGTGATCGGCGTCTCGTTTGTCTTGTTTGCATATGTTTTATTGAGGCACAAAATGATAACCATTCTATAGGTATTGGAGGATCACAACTGAGCTGCAGAGAGACATACATGTTCATGCTTACTGCTGCATACAGTCTTTCTGGGTATCCAACACCTACCTGGGCATTAGTATTACTCAGCTTGACTTAGATGCTGCACCTCCAAACGATGATCCCTTTTGGCTTTACCCGTCCTGCCCGTCAGTTGGTGCGGCGGAGCGGGCACGTTTCTCCAGTCACGCTCAGTGGGGGCGTCACGACCCTTGAGAATCGGGGGTCAGATGAATGAGGCGCATGTTTGACATGTAAAGTGATACCGATATTTGGATATATATCTAGCCTGGAGGATCTCGATCTGTATCTCGTTCACGGCGTTGCACTAAAATCACCAGATCTGGTCTACCCGTCTTGTTTACAGTACATAGTAGCACCTGAGTATGGATACTATCTACTCTGTTGTTATGGACCATACCATCCTGTGAACATAGCGTCCACTCCGCCTTCTCCGCTCCGAAGTGATGGACAGAGGAGAGGAGACCTTGAAGCTTGATATTCCAAGAGTGGATTCCGTATGGCCATGGCCTACGTCATGCTGTAGCACCCGCAGCGCCTATCGCGATACGATACTGCAATTGTGCTTCACTAACAAGCCATCAAAACACGCCAACTGCGCCGAATCTGCACATGATCCCCGACTTCCCCACAAAGAGAGAGTCATGAAGGGGACTATCAATATTATTATCGCCAAGCCTTTGTTATTGTGCTGTTACGAGTTGCGAATAGATATATCTAATCCTATGTCTTTAGCTTATATCTATCACTCAGACCCACTGGAATGGATGGACTTTTAGCGCTGAATATATGTGCCCGTGCTGATGGACCCTTGAAACATGCCTGCCACCTCTAGTAGCCCAGGCAAGTAATAGGTGCCCAAACATCCATCAGTCAGTGCCCTCCATCAGTGACACCTTCGGCCTCCGGGTGACCCCTTCTGTGAGCTCATCCTACAGAAGCCCCAGATCTGTTCAACAATGTCTCACTTGGGCATGTTGTGGTGGCCTTGATTGGTTTTTGACAGTGGAAGTTTTGGCCTGTATTATCCACACTCATCACAACACTAACCACACCCAATATGCAGCACGCGGGAGCCTTCAGCTTGGAATTCTCTTGGCATACAGAGGATTAACGACACTCTATCCAATCGCAAAACGGCCCTTGGACAATACAATAGAAAATATCATCCATTGACGTCTACTACTTTGTTCTGTTCTTCTCCTCAAAAGCCTCACTTTGTCTCTTCCTCACCGTCTCAACACCTCTAGTCTAGTTCTTTCATCACACCGTCTCTCATGTGGGCCGTTGCTCGCTCCTTCTAACCCCTCCCCTCGTCTCGTCTCGTCTCGTCTAATTGACTGACTGACTGGCTGACTGACTTCTTCTCGCGGCTGCATCATGACAACGCCTCACCAGTCGGATGTAAAGGGAGTTGACAATGGGGGAGAGCATCGCCGAAATAGCACATCCGAGTCCCATGCCCGACGACTATCAGTCACGATGGACTCACGCCACAGCCACAGCAACAAGCTGGGCAGCATATCGGGTGTCTACATCCCTGTTTTCCTCAATATCATGAGCATTCTCATGTTTTTGCGCTTTGGCCTCATCATTGGGAAAATCGGATTTGTGGGCATCCTCGGTAAGCTACAGATTCCTTTCTTTGGGAACAAAGAACTAATCGTGCCCCAGGATTGCTTGTCACTGCATACTCTATTGATCTGTTGACGACACTTTCGCTGTCGGCTATCGCTTCCAATGGCGAAGTCAAAGGAGGTGGTGCCTATTACCTCATTTCGAGGTCCCTGGGTCCCGAGTTTGGTGGTTCCATCGGCATCCTCTTCTATCTTGCTCAGGTCCTCAACGCAAGCATGAACGTTGTTGGTCTCATTGACTGTATTCGACTGAATCTGGGCCCAGCTTTCCCCGAAGGATATTGGACTGGCTACTTCCTCCAGACGGCTGCTCTACTCCTCTGCACTGGCCTATGCTTCCTAGGATCTGCTACTTTCTCGAGGGCGTCCAACGCTTTGCTTGCAATCCTAAGCTTGGCCATCATCAGCATCCCCGTCTCGGCTATCTTCAAGACCCCCTTCCGTGATGAGGATCTTGGTATTCACTTCACTGGGCCCAGCTTTGATACCCTGACTGATAACTTTCTCCCTCATCTGAGCAGCCCTCACTTCAAGGGTCTTGAAACATTCCGTGATCTATTTGGCATCCTCTTTCCGTGAGATCCTGACTTGCAATCCAGTATCGAATCCCTACTAACGGTGGATTAGGGCTACTTCGGGTATCTTTGCGGGTGCATCCATGTCTGGCGATCTCAAAGACCCCAGCAGATCGATTCCTCATGGAACGTTATGGGCGATGTTGACAACCTTTATCATCTATTTCGTCGTGATCCTTTCTCTAGCTGCGAGCACCACCCATGACTCTTTCTTGGCAAATGCTAATGCCATCTCGCTCATCAACCTATCTCAGCCTGTGATCCTCGCAGGTGAATGCGCAGTCACCTTCTTCTCGGCTTTGATGGGTCTCATCGGTGCTTCTAAGCTGTTTCAGGCTTTCTCAAGGGACAAACTTCTTCCTGGTCTTGGCTTCTTTAGCAAAGGCACGAAGCATGGCGATGAACCGATATATGCTCTGCTCTTGACTTATGCCATTGCACAAGTGGCACTCTTTGCAGATCTCAACCAGATCGCTACCTTCATCTCGATGGGTTACCAGATGACATTTTTCGTCATGAACCTCGCGTGTTTCCTCCTCAAAATTGGGTCTGCGCCCAACTTCCGCCCGAGCTTCAAGTTCTTTACCTGGCAGACCGCATTTGTTGCTGGCATCTTGTCCGGCTTCGCCATGTTCTTCATCGACGTAACGTACGCCACTGTGGCCATTACAGTGCTCGTCTTGCTCTTTCTGCTCATTCATTACCTGAGTCCTCCTAAGCACTGGGGTGATGTGAGCCAGAACCTGATCTACCATCAAGTGAGGAAGTATCTACTACGTCTCAGACCAGAGCACATCAAGTTCTGGAGACCACACATTATACTGCTTATCAACAATCCACGTCGACAAACCAGGCTGATTCAATTTTGCAACTCGCTCAAGAAAGGCTCACTGTATATCCTTGGCCATGTCATTGTGACCGATGATTTCAACTCTGGCGTCCACGAAGCCAGGCTCCAGCAACACGCTTGGACAAAGTACATCAACGAGTTTTCCAAAATCAAGGCTTTTGTGCAGCTTACAATGTCTCCTACGATTACTTGGGGCATTCGAAACCTGATATTATCAGCTGGGCTTGGAGGTATGCGTCCAAATATTGCTGTGCTTGGCTCCTACAACATGGAAGACTTGCGAAAGTCCAACCCGAGACTACGCGTGCCTGATGTTCCGGTCTCCTTCTCAAGGCAAATGCAGCGTCCACCGAAATCTAATGGCAAGGCCCCTGAAAGGCCTCGAAGACGGCGAGGAGATACATCGGCCAGACTTATGGAGGGCATACTCCCCACCGACGTTATTCGTACGGAGAATATGATGTCGCCAAAAGAGTATTTGACCATTCTAGAAGATCTTGCACTGCGATATCGACTCAACATCGCTGTTGGTTGTGGTTTTGATGCTCTAGAAACACCAAGAAAAGATGGCAATAACACCAAAAAGTACGTTGACCTGTGGCCGATTCAGATGTCCGCCGAGGTGACATCTGATGGCAAGAGCTTGCTGACTACGAACTTTGACACATGTGAGTAACGTACCTAGAAAGGTCAGTTCCAAGCTAACAAGTATAGACACTCTCATTCTACAGCTTGGGCATATTCTACACAGCGTCCAGCTCTGGAAGCAAGTATATACTCTACGAGTTATGGTATTTGTGGAATACGAAAATGAAGTGCATGAAGAGCATGCTCGAGTATTGGCACTTCTCGAAAAACTGCGAATCGATGCACAAGTCAATGTTTTCTGTTTATCGTCGGGTGAGTTGAACACTTATGAAATCATTGTCAATGGTGTTGGCAATGACATAGACTGGGAAATCGTCGTAAACGATACACTTCGAAATGAAGAATGGTGGGACGATGTTCAGATGTACCGAGGACGCGCAGACAATATGACTTCGACTCAAGAGCTCGACCAGCTCGAACAGATTTATGATTCGACATCAGGACGACCCGGCTTGTACAACCCCCATGAGGAGATATATGAACGCCGACGCCTAAGTACAACGGATGTTCCCGAGCTGCCACGACGGCCGGCTATTCGGATGCTGTCCAAGATGGGTGTCAGCATGGGGATCCATACAACCCATCTGCCGGACGATGCATTAGACGAGACAAGTAGCGAAGACGACGAAACAGAAGACTCCCCAACAGAACTCATTGAAGATGAGGAGATGGGATATAGCTCTATGTTAGACCATGACGCCGGCGACGAAGCCAGCATCGGCCCGAGTGATTCGGTGCATCAGCCATTGCTGGCGCGTGGTGAATCGCATGATCAGGACGGCAGAGTTCGTGGCGACTTCTGGGAAAGGTTTGGCCGGCGTTCCAAGTCTGACACCGTTGGAGATGCGACGGCTACATCGTACGGTACCATGTCATCGACTGCAACGGTAAAGGGCGTTAGGGGAGCCGAAACATCGCAGACGGCATCTGCTTCTCAGCAAACAAATGAACGGCCACACCACGAAAGCACAGATTCTGCCCCTGCAGATATTCCCTCTTTGGTCTCACGGGACTCACTGGGACCTTCTACTGCATATTCTCGTACACGTCCGGCAAGCCCTTCGCGAGAAGACACCGTACGCCCATACCGCAGTGGCACCACAACACCAGGAAGGCCGACTCTCTCCAGGCAATCTTCGGCCGTGAAGTTCTCTAGTCGTCCGGTCCCCGAGACAAAGATTGTCACCTCGGAGGCGGAAGGATCCACGCTTAGCTTTGCACCGCCCTCTAGTACAGATTCAGAAACACCAAAAGCCGGACAGTATCGGCCAAGCTATTCAAGGCAGTCTTCTCTAGGCAACTATCCGAGCAAATCACGGCCCAGCACACAAGTAACGTCTGGTGAGAACGAGAACAAGAAAATCTCTTTTGCGGAGCAACCTGATTACGAGCCTTATTCGGCCCATCATTCTCGGTTCCATTCGCGACGTAGCTCTCGAGGATCTACACAGTACGGAGGCGAATCTTGTGATCAGATACCCGAAATGCTCGAGAGATACCGATTAAGCTCTCACCTAGAAGAGGAGGCGCAGGAACCAGGTTACACACCCCAGGGCTTGGAGCTGTCGTTCAACGAGCTGCCAAGCAGAGCTCAGCACCTTATTGTCAACGAATTGATGCGTCAACATTCCAAGGATACCGCGGTACTACTCAGCACTCTGCCTATTCCTACAGAGGGCACTTGTTTGGATGATGCGGCAACCATACAGTATTTGTCCGATGTTGAGGTTCTTTGCAATGAGCTACCACCAACACTATTGGTGCTTAGCAACAATATGACAGTGACTGTCAATCTTTAGATACATTCCATCAATCAAGCAATCAATTGAAGCAAGCGATGAATTAACAAAAGCCGCAATATTCCCATGATTGACAGCTAGTTTAGCATGGATCGGATCAGACTACTACTCTGGCCATGTGCACGGTCTAGGTGAGCGAAAAAAGCACAGAAACACACACACCAAGGACAATGTCTCCAACAAAGATGGCGCAAGCCGAGTCATGGCCAACAAAGAATGGCAAAGATTGCTAGCCAGGAACAGCCTTGAGAAAGCTTTTCAGGTACAGGAACCGAGGGTCGGCCAACAAATTAGACTGAACCTTTGATCAAAAGACCTCGATATAGTTTCCTGTGAATTCTTGCAAGTCCTCTTAGATTCAGGGGCCATTTTTACTGGAATGGTCTCGATGTTCTGGTATACATGAATTGTGGATAAGCATTAATTTTTTGGTGGCTTGCTGCCATGAATCATGGGCCACATGGCTCTTCGCGCCGTCCTCTTCTCTTCGGCCATTCTCTCGTCAACTAGAGTCGATTAACGAGAGTGCGATGTATGTATTTCGAGAGATTGTGACCGGGCTTGTACTCCTGCTCGGGTTCCCTGTCTCTTTGGAGGAGATGGCTGGGCTGAGCTAGGCTGGCCTCTCAGGTCCAAGCACAAACCTCGTGTTACCCAAACCGCATTCTTGGGATGCAAACTCTTTGTGGTGAGCCGTGCCGTGTTCCCACCATCTTTGACGTCTTGTCGAACACACTACGTACGTGCTACGCAAGCCCAAAAAACTCCAAAGGCTGAGTTGCCCCCGCACAATGACAGTTCAGTTGCTGCTTAGCGTTGTCATCGGGACCTCCGAGCCGCCATAGGTAAGACGCGGCGTATTACTATTTCGAATTCACTCCAACAAGGTTTGCTGTTCTTCAACCACGAGAAACCTTATCCCGTATTTCCCCAGAAGCTCGACAGCTGACGCCCTGTCAGAATTCACTATTCAGGACCCCTCTCGTCTATCAGTCACTTACATTCCAGTCGCCCAACCTGCCACCACTTAGTCTGGAAAAGGGGACTGATAGCCAAGGTTTTCTTATAAACGAATGCTCAAGGGCCACTCAAAATCAGGTTTTTGGAGATTTTCTCCTTCTCTTATCTATGAGCCTCTGAGACATTGGTCTTGAGGGACTTCAGACAAACCCTCATTCTCCCGCCCCAACCTCTTCGCTCGTCACGATGCCTTCTTGGACCATCACCAACGACGACAAGATGAGCAGTTGGCGGGACCAGCTCTCGCCTCGGAACTTGAGTTTCCGGGGCTTCAGAAGAGCTTCAGAGTCAGTAGCAAAGACAAACTCGACGGCGAAAACAGACTTTACCATGATGCATCATCCTGACCGGCCCACGAGGAGGATCACTGAGGCCGATATTCCCAATGACGAAGAGTGTAAAAAGACGCTTGTGAGGATGAGAAAGGTTTCTTTTGCGGAGCAACTACATCACCGAAGACATGAATACCATATTCAACATCAAACCCAATTATCTCCTGTGCCAGAACCAACAACTACGCCAGAGGAACCATTTACATTAAGACCGCCTACATCAAAAGTGACCCAGATCGAGCCGCCTCGGATAGAACCAACACCATCATCACCACAACAGTCAGAACAGCCTCGGATAGAACAGCCTCTGATAGAGGAGCCTCGAGCACAGCAACCGTCGAGATTAACGTTTGGTCCTTTCAACGGCTCATTTCGATCAGCTTATGGTTCACTTTCACCGGCTCAAGAAGAGCCAGAAAACGACGACAACGATGAGCCTACAGCCACAACGCAAGGTGGACTACAAGTTCCAGAACCAGCGATTGATATTCGAAAAAGTATCCTGGCAGTAGATGATCTCAACTTAGCAACAGGTCCAGCTGCTTCGCCGGTTGTCATTAGCGAAGCCAAGACTATCAGACTCGAACGAGTCGAACGAGTCGATAACACCCCGGTCGCTTCACCATTCTCATCGCCACGACCCAGCAATGCTTCAATGACAACATTGCCCAAGCGAAAGCCATCAGTACAAATGGTCGCTATCCGTCCATCATCTCAGGACTCTCAGAGGCGCAAGCCTTCTGTTCACACAGTTGTCGTGCGACGTCCTTCATCAAAACCTCATGTGGATGCCCTCAGCTCTCATCCAACTCACTCATCTACTGCCACTCAAGTCCACGTTCGACAGGATAGCTTGTCAGACCCAATGTGTCGCGTATGTCACAACGGAATCGCTGAGAGGTCTGGTACCTGTTCAATTTGCGATAGTGAATCAATGACAGCAACTCCCGTCGAGATTAGTCCCAACTTTTCAAGACTTCACCATAAACCAACTGTCAAGAAGTACAACCGTCCTCCACCACTGGTCTCTCACTCTCTCAACGGTATCGCAAAACTTCACCGTCCCACGGCATCTCTCACATCAGACCCTGAAGCCAACCAAATCTCGCCACCAGCTTCACCCAGCTCGCGCAGTAGCAGCACAGCTGAGACTGTCAAGAGCCTTGCCACCGGACCGTCTGTACCTCCAACACCCATGTCAGCGCTGTCAACACCCGAGGTGTTCAAGCGGTTTAAAGAAGAGGTTGAGAATCGAGCCCAGGCGGATGATGGTCCTGCATTTGACGATCCCTGGATGGCCAAGTGCAGAACTCCAGAAGATGATGTTTATGAGGATGACTGGGCCGACTACTACTTTGACGAGCAGAACTTCAATGCTAGGCCCGGCAGACAAACACAAAGCCCAGCGCTCGATTTGCAGTTCGTCGCAAGTCCAGTTTGCCCCGGCCCAGGTTGGATATGAAATTTACATAAAGTGATCCTATGTAAAAAGACTGTATAACGTGTGTATTTCAGAATTTAGGTAGCGGGTTGTTTTTTTCTATATCCCTGGTCAGATAGCGACAAGCATCTCTTTCAATCATGAGTCTATGTTTCTTCATAAACATTCCTTTTTCATCTCTTCGTGACGTCTTTTTCCTCATCTTTCTCTATGTCTAAGTTCTGTTTCTCCCTCTATCCGTTTACTCTATAGAATTTTAGTAACGGTCAATCCACTTGAATCGCCGCCGTCTAGCTCTATCAAGCCACCAGCTTCAAGTCTCTTCTTCCACTTGTTGCTCTCATATCGTGCAAAAATCATCGTCATGCGCAGTGTAACATCGCTACTTGAGTCGTGCTCTTGAAGCGCTTCCGCAACGGGCGTGAACGTCCAGCGTCCAAACGCCCAGTTGAGGATGTAGCGACCTGATGCGCTGGGCTCTGGCTTGGGAACATCAGGGTCTGAGTTTGTTGGTGTGGTTGCGAGAGAGATGAGGGCCTTGATGCGGTAGGCCTCGTCTTTGGGCGCAGAGGAGAGGAGTGCGATGAGCTTTTCGGTATTTATGCGGGCTGAGGTGTCGGACTTGAGGACAACTGAGAGAACTTCGACTTCGCTCTGGTGATTGTGAGAGTGGCCGTTCGCTGTACCGTTGGAGTGCTCATGACTGTGTCCGTTGGTCTTCTCAACATCCACCTCTGTCAACTCTTGCGCCAAGCCACCATCCACACCAAAAACTATGTCTATAGAGACTTTGCCCTTGTCGCTCTTGACCTTGGCAACGTCGACCTCCAAATCACCAACTCGGTCGAGACACTCGTCGTATCGCAGCATGCTGACATTCTCCCACTTGTTGAAGACGATGAGATCCGTGTAGCGCGCCTGGATGCGGGCTGTGTAGCTGGTATCCTCGTAGCCCTTCCAGTTCTCAACGTCGATGACACTGATGACACCATCAAGGACGTACTTTCCAGACTCGCGCGCAAGACGGTTCACTTCGAGAGCGAGAGTCGCAGGGAAAGCAGAGCCGCTGGTCTCGATAACGATTCGGTCGGGGACGACAGTGTCTTCGAGTTCCTTGAGCGCGGGGCCAAGTTGGCCAACGAGGTTACAGCAGATACATCCGTTGAGAAGTTCCTGAACACCCGAGATTGAGGAGTTTGCGGCGAGTTGCGAGTCGACTGCGAGATCGCCGAATTCGTTCTTTAGGAGGGCGAGTTTGTAGTCAGGGTTCTGGGCGCGAAGTTGCGGGATGAGGTTGAGAATGAGTGTCGTCTTGCCCGAGCCCAAGAAGCCCGTGACAATGGTGATGGGGATTTGAGGCATTTCGATGTTTGCGACGTTAACGACGTTGAAGCCAGTATGTCAAAGGTATGTTACAAGTAAAATACCTCTTCAGTGTTAGACAAACAATCAGTAATTGTTGGGTGATGGTCAGCCCATCAGGGCGGCCCGATAAGATAGACTTTTGCCCGCTATCGGTCTTTATCGGACATGACCCCACCATCTGCTAATTGACGTCACGTACGAGGTTGGACGAAGCTGAAGTTTCAGAAGGACAGGACAGGACAAGACGCTTTGATCTACGCCAATTGCGTATGCCAATGCCCAGATACAAGCCAAGGAATCACGGTAGTTGTGGTTACTTCATCAATAAATACGATTATTCACCTGCCTCTTTCTCTTCCCGTTTCATAATCATATCCGGAGCATCATCCTTTTTTCAGGAAATACAACCCGTATACTACAGCAAAGATGACTTCTGAGAACAACAGTATCAAAGAGGAAAGCTTCAAGAAGCAGCTCGACAAGGCTGCGGACAACACTCGCGAGATGGAGAACCAGAAGCCCAATCCCATCGTCGAGAAGAGCAAGTTCTCCAGATGGCATTGTATCAGTAACAATACTAACATTTCCTCAGTCACAGAATATGTCCCGGTAGCCGCCAAGGTCTTGCCCGCTCGCCAAAGCCCTCCCAAAGAAGAAGACAAGCCTCCAGGACCTCCCAAGCGACCGCATCACGACGACAAGATTGAAGAATTTGTGAGGGACCAGCACAGGAGTCAAGGCATTGAAGGTGTTTTGGGACAGGCCTCCAATGACGAGTAATGATGTTGCGCTTTTTGGGAGGCAGGGTTGCTGCGTATTTAGGCTTTCCGCGAACACGAATGAATGAGCTTATGATTCACATGCTTCATGTTTAATTTGACGTGAAGCTGCATCCAGAAGTGCCGTGATGATCAACGCTAAACAGCAAGTCAAGGATCGATTATCCTGGTCAGAGAACTATCTTTGAGCCTCACAAGCTTTAACATGGCCTTGCAATGATGTTGAAAGTCTTGGGTCTGCATGGATCTTGTTCCTGTGACGCATCGAAGAGCCGCACCTTGTGGAGACAGCTCTAGCGAGGCACAGAAATTCAAAACACGAGTGCAAGATTTTTACAATCAAGACAATAAGCAGCACGCATTTACAGCAACGAACGCGCTGGTTAAATCCAGCCGCGCACACAGCACAAAGCTACAGGTCAAGTAATCAAAATCCTTTTCAGGATGATGAGATGTCCCCCCTTCTTGGCATTACACCGCCTACAGAGATCGATGCGAAACATCGACGCTGGCGGAGAATTTCCTATATCCAAGGGTTATATTCTACTGAGCGATTCCCGGAATGGGAAAGGCAACGCGACACCGTGGGAAGTTAACCAAAAGGTCGGGTGAAGGTCGTGGCGGCTCAGAAAACAATTATAAATTGCTTTTTGATCTAAGGAGCAAGAACAAAAGAGATCGGGAGAAGGTCGAGTTTATATAGGCCTCGAAAAATTTGGAAGCGGGGCCATTCTGCGTGATTATTCAGCAGCAAACCCACCACTAAAAATTTCCAGCAGAGGTGGTTGGGAAGTGGACATAGCGGGACTGCAAATGGATATTGAGTGCTAAGGTTACCCTACAAGTTGATACAATTTTTCATGTTCAACTCAAGTATTGTAGTGAATAAGTATATTCAGAATCATGGCCAGTTTGTATAATTCATCTTCTTTTTAATACTCTGAAAAACATACGTCGAAAACGGTCTAAAATACATGATTGACTCTAATGGTTCTGTGCTCATCAATTTCACTGATAGCCTGCATATCCCATCGTCTTGAATGTAAATCCACTTTAGCAAATCAGGATAAAAAAACAGTCACATCTGGGGCTCGACGTTTGTCCCGGAGATATGACAAATTTGCACGAGGGACACTGACGACAGTAATCTCCATGAGCATAACGCTATCTGAAACCCAAAGGAAAATGTTGCCATAAATCTGGCATGGGATTGGAGTGCTTGTCAGGCTCTGTGAGATACATCGTCAGGATAATGTTGTATAGGCACGTTCGAATATCAGATAATTTCAGAAATTGGTCTTTGCTGGGTAGTTCATGCACAAATACAGAAAATCCAAGTGACCAATTTAATTATATATGTCAGGGCCAGTGTTATCTTGATGTGTATCGTTCATTAAAAAGGCAGGTCTATAAACAATAATGCAACTATTAAATCACCATCCATCTAAGGCTTCCTAAGCCCCTTGCCCAACAGCTCGGTACCAACTTCTGTGACCAGCTTTTCGTCAGGAAACTTGGACTTCTTTGCCAAAATGCTGTCCTGTGCACCAACTGCCTGAAGAAGGTCTGGCAGCTCTCCATCAAGTGATGTGCCATACACCAAGTGACCTAGCGCCAACAACATCCCATGCAATGCATCTGCAGATTTTTCCTCCAGAGATATGGCCTCTACTACTGACGCAGCGAGCTCGAGCTCATCATCCCCTGACAAAGTTGGCTTTGAGCCATTCCTGGCTTTTCGGTTTGCCAGTGATATATTGAAAAGAAGCGATGATGCTGCAACCCTCACGTTGTTGTGGCTCTCATCCAGGAAACTAGATGAAACAAGAAGAATGATTGCCGCGCGCAACGAACTGTCCCGCATGATCTCGTCGGGAAATAGGGGTGTCGAGAAA
This sequence comes from Fusarium praegraminearum, assembly GCA_002093855.1. Classification (NCBI taxonomy): domain Eukaryota; kingdom Fungi; phylum Ascomycota; class Sordariomycetes; order Hypocreales; family Nectriaceae; genus Fusarium; species Fusarium praegraminearum. The sequence goes on from LXHY01000051.1 coordinate 140,991, forward strand.
AAGTTGCAGGCCATCTGCAGTGTGACAAGGCGCAGAGCGTAAGGGCAGTCTGTCTTCTGAGCAACGGACTCTAGTACAGTAAGAACTGTTTGGTGGTTCTTCTCTTCTGCAAAGAAGCCACTGATTCTAGGGTCTGAGAGCGCGCATCTGAAAAGGTCGACAATAGTGAAGAGGATATCGATGGGTAGAGATGCAACTGAATCTTTGACGAGACTCGACAAATGGCCCATGTCAGGAATAACTGCACTTGAAGGGCCGTTCTTTGTCCGATCCTCAAGATATTGCTTGAGGGCCTTGACCTCGGGCTTACTGACAACCTCAGAACCCATCTTCACCATGAGCTTATCCAACGGGGGGACCTTTGTGTAAAGCACCGGCTTTGCATGCGGATTTGAGAAAGTAGGAAGACGCAGCCGCTCGTGAGGATGGACAGGGTGGGCCATCTGAACGAGAAGCTGTACATTGCCTCGAAGAGCAGCTGGGTCAGCCCCTGACCACCTGTTTTCCTCCTCGCCCCGGAGGAAAGTCACAATAGTGGGAGTTGCCCTGATCGAGTATCGACTTCCGATTTCATGCTGCTGAGGCTGTGAAATGTCGATTTTCATGAGAGTCGCTTTATCACCAACTTCCTCTGCGAGTTGGTCATAAATTGGGTAGAGCGTTTTGCAAGGCGGACATGTGGCTGATGTAAAGAAGACGACCGCACATGAGTTCTTTGCCTCGCTCATTAAACGATCAAATTCAGATGCGTTGGCAATGTTCTTGACAACGTGCTTTGGTGCTGCAGCTGGTGCCTGTGAGCTCTCTTGTAGCCCGAGAATAGAGCCACCCTGTCTTCCAGCGTTGATTCCTTGAGTGAGCTGAGGAAGCAACATTCGACCCATGGGTGAATCAAGAACAGCTTGTGGCATCTTGACGATGTGTTCGGGAATGCCCTTTCCGAGTAGAAAGTTTGCGAACGAATCCGAGAAGTTATTACAGTTGTGATGAAACAAGTCGTACGCCTATGTAGTGTCAGATTTGAGCGCAAATGACATATGAGTTGGGAATACCTCTAGTGTAAATATTGGCCTTAGAGAATCGAGAAACTCTTCAATGACATCGATAGGCAGATTTGTCTTGCCAAGCGGAATCCTTTGTAGTGGCTGACCGAGATGTGAGGAGCCTGGTCTGATCGCGATGATGCCTCCATCGTAGACATACTCTTTGCCGTTGAGTTCTATGGAGGTGTGGTATATGGCATCGAGCTGGAAGCCCAGCATGCCCATAGACATTTGGCGAGCTAAGCCTCGTGAGAGGTCATAGACAAAGAGTTGCACATCCATGGCTTGGCGCCGATTTAGGTGATGAATCAATCTGATGCGCGTAGGTGTCTCAAGTGTGACACGATACGTAATAGATAATGTTGTGCTTAGAACAGGATTTAGGTGAGAGTCAAAGTGGTTGTCATTGTGATATTGAAAATCTAGGTAGGTGGTGGGATTAATCTATAATTCGCAAATGAAGCAGGCAACATTGCGTACGACTGGAACATTCTGGAGGCGCAGACTGAAAGAGGTCTACGTAGGAGGCAAATCCAGGCCTTGTGACGATTACAATAATAAGCGCGATAATATGGAGGTTTGCTATTAGACAAGCAGACAGCAAGGAGAGTTTTCAAGATATATCCAAAATATATGACTTTGCCATTTGTCGTTGATCAACACTTTCTCAAACTTCATGACATCAAAAACGTGTCTCATCCTGACGATTTAGCGGTGGGGGTCTAGGCCTTCTAAAATTAGGCGAGTCTTCGCCTTCAGGGGCGTGGGGATCATTTTTCTTAGGGAAGAACAGCCCCTGACAGATGCAGATGCGGCGTACACCATCGCTATGGCCGTGAAGGTGCGGGTGCTTCTGGATCTAGATTGGCTACAAGATGCCAAACCAAACCATTTCCGTCGGGCAAAAAAGTATACGACCGGGTCCCCCTTTCTCTTTCCTCTCTCATTGTTATCTGTAGCATTGATTGCCAGATTGTCAAAAGACCCCTTGGGCCCTTCCTCATCCCTTTTTTTAATTGGAAATTAATTCCTCTCCAATCCCCTTCTTCTCCAAGTCACCCTCATTTTTGACATTCCTTCCCCCTACCTAACAAGGGACCCTCCCATGCTCAACCGAGTCCAGGCCCTTTAAAGACAATCTTATCTCCCTTTCGCGAGACCCGCGCTCATGAGAACACCCGTATCACCCTCTTCATCAAAGTTGCCAGGTTTCGATCCTCACGAGAAACCAGACCGATACAAGTTCAAGCCCAAGAGGCAAGGCATTATTGGCAGGATGAAGGAATCTTGGATGACGCAGTCCCAGCGCACGAGGTGGATTAAGACTGCCGCCATCGTCTTTGCGATTGTCACACTCTTTTACTTTATTTCCCCCAAGGGTGTTGAAGTGTATCACGAAGGTACGCCGAGTGGAGGTAGTAGCAGCAGTCGACCGAGTCTCAACAACCTCATGCTAACGAATCGACAGTTACCAAGCCCGCTCACGCTAGCAACAATGGACAATCGCCCTCGGATTCTTCTTACGGTACCGATCGATGCACCAAGTCCTTCTCCAAGGATAAGCCTATCGTCCAGTATGTTCTCATGATCGACGCCGGCAGCACTGGTTCGCGAATCCACGTCTACAAGTTCAACAACTGCGGTCCTACACCCGAGCTTGAGCATGAGGAGTTCAAGATGACCGAGAAGGAAGTTGGCGGTCTGAGCAACTACAAGGGCAACCCTGTGGCCGCCGCTAAGAGTCTCGATCCTCTCCTCAAGGTCGCCATGGACACTGTTCCCAACGCTCTCAAGGGCTGCACTCCCGTTGCCGTCAAGGCCACCGCTGGTCTTCGCATGATTGGAAAGGAAGCCGCCGACGCTATTCTCGATGAAGTCCGACGACACCTCGAGCAAGATTACCCCTTCCCTGTTGTCGACAAAGAGAACGAGGGCGTCGTTATCATGGATGGCTCTCTGGAGGGTGTCTATGCTTGGATCACCACCAACTACCTGCTTGGCAAGATTGGCGGCCCCGACAAGAGCGAGACCGCCGCTACCTTCGATCTTGGTGGTGGTTCTACTCAGATTGTTTTCGAGCCTACTTTCAAGGGCGCCGCTGACGGTGGCATGCCCGAGAAGCTTGCCGCGGGCGACCACAAGTACGACCTTGACTTTGGCGGCCGTCACTTCGAGCTTTACCAGCACTCTCACTTGGGTTACGGTCTGATGGCTGCCCGCAAGGCCATCCACGGAGCTTTGATCAAGGACCTCACCGCTTCCAAGGGTGCTGACAAGAGCTGGTTGAAGGAGCCCATTGTCAACCCTTGCATTGCCCCCGGAATGACCAAGGCTGTTAACGTCACCTTGGACGGCAGCGAGGATCTGACTCTGGTTACCTTCACCGGCCCCTCTCAGCCTGCTCCTGCTCAGTGCCGCAACCTGGCCGAGAAAATTCTCAAGAAGGACGAGAAGTGTGATCTTGCCCCTTGCTCTTTCAACGGTATTCACCAGCCTCTGCTGTCCAAGACCTTCAGCAAGGAGGATGTCTACATCTTCTCCTACTTCTTCGACCGCACTAAGCCTCTGGGCATGCCCGACTCCTTCACTCTTCGTGAGATGCACGATCTCACCCAGACTGTCTGTATGGGTAAGACTGCTTGGGACGTTTTCACCACCGTCCCTGAGGCTATGACAGAGCTCAACGACCGACCCGAGTGGTGCTTGGACCTCAACTTCATGATGGCCCTTCTCCACACCGGTTATGACATGCCTATTGATCGTGAGGTCAAGATCGCCAAGAAGATTAAGGGCAACGAGCTCGGCTGGTGCCTCGGTGCTAGGTATGTTTTGTCATTAATATTAGAGATTTGTTCTTTGCTAACATCATTTGTAGTTTGCCCCTTCTTGCTGGCGGTTCTGGCTGGTCTTGCAAGGTCAACCAGATTGCTTAAAGGTATACCACAGGATACAAGGCGTTGAATGGAGATGCATAACGTTTTTCTTTTTACTATTAGAGCGGTTCTTTACGAACGGCAACGACTTTTGGGATATGGCAAAAATCATCGCAACGAACCACCGGCATCATGAAGTTAGGATGGGTTAGAATGCAAGTACGGATAGGCTTTCTACTGGAACTGGAGTCCTCGCCTTGTCATGACGTATAAATTATTATAGAACTATTTAATTCAAGGTACCGGCCTTAAACCGGCGCGGTCACCATGTCCAGGACATCTTCTATGACATCTTCAGGACCAATGTCTTCCAGTAGTGCTTCTACTGCTTCTATTCTACTACCCCATTGCATACTCCTTTCCTTTTCTGGAGGTGTAAGCTGGATTCGGTGCAAGTAAACCTTGGACGTAGCAAGGCCAACAAGAGCTGGCGTTACAAAGTCTAGACCATGCAAAGCAGCAAGACAGCGTATTAGTTGACCAAAGTGCTTTGTGGCCGTAGGACTCATGCCTCCAGCGACAGCTCGGTGCATACGAAGAAATGAAACGATGTTCATCTGGTAACGTGTAACCTCGATATCCACCTGAGCCTCTTTACTCAGCGAACCAAGATAGCTGATGTCCTGTTAATAGTTAGTTGTGTACCCATTGACATGAGAGGAAGTAACATACAGTCTCGGCGATCAAAGGTGGGGTTGAGGTGGTTCCCTCACCGGGGCCCCTTTTCACGACACTTCCCGTCGATGCGGTGTCTGCATCATTACCAGCATCCGCTTCATCCAGATTAACGAAGCCATCCTCGGGATTGTGCCAATAAGTTATATATAAAAAGTCATTCAAGTGCGCCGTTACACGAGCCTTGCCTCCACTGGCTGCCTGTAATACCGGAACAAAGACAAATTGCTTTGGAGCAGTTTGTACAGACGTTCGTGTAAAGATGCGACGGGTTCGGAGAAGTTCTAGGGCCTGAATCTGAACGGCTTGTGGTGCTCTGTCGAGGTTTTTTGCAAGGACGATGTTGGCTATCTGAGATGCGAAAGCGCCGCCGGGAGTAAGAGGGCTTAGCGGTGTGCGCGGATGCGACGTCGATGGCCTCGATGTAAAGTACGAATCAGGGTTGCGCAATGCTGTAGGCGAGTGGCTTGAGGGAGAAGCCTGATTGCCGAGGAGGAGAGCAGAGGCAAAGTCCTCGAGGGTCGTAGAGGGATTACAGTCGATGACAACCCAGCTGAGTCCAAAGGTCTTTGTAGCCACCAGTTGCAGTTCCTGTATCAAGTCGTCGATAGCTTCAGATGGTGTGCTAACAAGGCAATGTTCGCGACTAATTAGACAGAGAAGTAAGGCCAGCTCGAGATCGCTCAGAGCGTGGACCTTGTTGAGGAGGCCGTCATCCGCCATGATTCAGCCGTATTAGCCTCGGTGATACATCCATGAGGTCCCGAGTGTTGATCGTTGAAGCTCACCAAAAATGGTAACTGACTACTAAGTAAAGCATCCCTCCCTTAATCATGGCTGGTCGGTGTCGCATGATAGAGCTGCATATGATGTCACGTGGAGATGCACAAGGACCAACCACCGGTGGCTTTGAACCCACTTCTCGACTTATGCATGCCGCTAAACTAAAACACGACTAGCGCTAGATACATCACCTCGAGCGACGGACGAGGCTGCGACATTGGTACCTCCGCCCACCGTCATCTGCTGCCGCCATCTCCAAACAACACCAACCTTTTGCGAATCCGACATTTCACGACTGGACTCTTGTGCCAGATCAGATACAATACTAGAGGGTGTGTAATCCTACGAAAAAGCACAGCGACCCGAACGATAGCGAACTCGGGCTTCAGAAGAAGCTTGATAACCGACGGCGCCTCGACAATTGTGCTTCGAAGGCTTGAGATAACGTCATTGAACACCGCTCCCTTTTCACAAACGATTATTCACCATGTCTTCTCGAAAGAAGGTTCTTCTCAAGGTGCGATATGACAGGAAAATTGTCCAGAATTCTCCGGGACATTGAGTATTGATACAAGAGTGGAATAGGTTATCATCCTGGGCGATAGCGGTGTTGGAAAGACCAGCTTGATGAACCAATATGTACGCAACTCCAGCTGAATTCGATCGGAATTGTCCGTGACTGATACCGATATTGTGATTATAGGTCAACAAGAAGTTCAGTGCGAGCTACAAGGCTACCATCGGCGCCGATTTCCTGACTCGAGAGGTCCTGGTCGACGATCGACAAGTCACTATGCAGGTAGGACAAGGAGGCACAAGTTCTACCATTTGAGACAACAAAACTGATTGTTCTGGATAGCTTTGGGATACCGCCGGTCAAGAACGATTCCAGTCCCTCGGTGTTGCGTTCTACCGAGGCGCCGACTGCTGCGTTCTAGTCTACGACGTCAACAATGCCAAGAGTTTCGAGGCGCTGGACAGCTGGAGAGACGAGTTTCTCATCCAGGCTTCTCCCCGTGACCCTCCCAACTTCCCATTTGTTAGTGGTCTATTGGATTGGATGAATGAAGTGCGCTGACAAGGTTTAGGTCGTGCTTGGCAACAAGATTGATGTTGAGGAGAGCAAGCGAGTTGTAAGTCAACCGGAATCCTGATACTGATAATGATCTAACGTTTTCAAGATTTCCAACAAGCGAGCCATGACTTTCTGCCAGTCCAAAGGCGACATCCCTTACTTTGAGACAAGTGCCAAGGAGGCCATCAACATCGACCAGGCTTTCGAGGGTGAGTGGTTTTTCTCCCGTTGTAGTTGTTTAGAGCTAACAGTTCGTAGTCATTGCCCGTAACGCTCTGGCTCAAGAAGAGTCTGAAGAATTCAGCGGCGACTTTGATGACCCGATTAACATCCACATTGAGAACGACCGCGATGGCTGTGCTTGTTAAAGTGGATAGACGAAGAGCGGTGGGGAATGCTGCTTGTGTCATGGGGTGCGCAGCAGCATTGGTTGAAGAGGAGGTGGATCATTGATATTGCCTGGAAGTAGCATACTGAGGCAGCCTGGGTTTAGTCTTTTTGTTTCTCATTGGTGTTCATACATGGATGCGAGTTCTCTCTCTTTTAAATCATGTCTAGTTCTTGAAGACAGTGCTGTCAATCGCATGGGTTTCTCAAGATGTTGCTTGTGTAGGTGATGTCCCACTGTTGATATCTTGACAATGTATGGAGATAGCCGGGAAGATGAAGCCATCAGGCCACTAGTTGATTAAAGTCGATCCATCATCAATCCTAAGTCGAGCTTTAATCCATAACTGGAAGCCTGAAGCATTGAGCTGTGTCAAGGTCCGAGGCATTGGACCCACTCAGCTCCGAGGCCTGCGGAGAGCTCCCAATGATAGCGACAGGTACCCCGGATTTCAATATCTCCACTCGCCATTTCTCAAGCCGTGAGAGGTTCAAATCGTGTAGTCAGCAGCCGCGAACCTCGGCTCCATCGAGCCTGGACATTCGATGATGTGCGGAGAAGTTGGAGCTGGACAAACCTGGGGTAGAATTAATTTACTATAGCTTGTACTCTGTTTCTTCATATCTCTAGACAATCCCTTTTCTCTTTCTGCTTTTTTTATTCCTCAAGATATTGCTGTTGAGATACTCTGCCTCATCACTTGTGACGACTATTACCCCTTACTACGCCACACTATAATCAACATCCACAAGTCCACATCAGAACGTTATCATGTCTGCGCGAATCCCAGCCATTGTACGCGCCGTTATCCTTTGATGTAATCAAGAGGAATATAAAACTAACATTGGTAACCTAGGCTGCTAACCGCGTCAGCGATGCTGCCAAGAAGCAGCTTGACCTTGTCGCCAAGTTTGTCGATGAAGAATGCATTCCGTCAGTTTCAATCCTACGCTCGCACAAAGTCATTTCTAACCTTCAACAGTGCCGATCCTGTAGTGGAAGCCCTTGCTGGCGAGGGTGATGCCCGCTGGGAAGGTCACCCATCCATCATTGAGGATCTGAAGGAGAAGGCCCGCAAGCTCGGCCTCTGGAACATGTTCCTCCCCAAGGGCCACTACAAGGAGTCTCCTGGCTGGACCAACCTCGAATACGGTCTCATGGCCGAGTGGCTCGGTCGCTCACACGTCGCGTCTGAGGCTTGCAACTGTGCTGCCCCTGATACTGGTAACATGGAGGTGCTGGCCAAGTACGGCAATGATGCCCAGAAGGCTCAGTGGTTGAAGCCTCTCATGGACGGCAAGATCCGCTCAGCTTTCCTCATGACAGAGCCCCAGGTTGCTTCCTCAGATGCCACCAACATTGAGTTGAGCATCCGTCGCGAGGGCAACGAGTATGTTCTCAATGGCCAGAAGTGGTGGTCTAGCGGTGCTGGTGACCCACGATGCAAGATTTACATCGTCATGGGCAAGACAGATCCCGATAACAAGGACCCTTACCGTCAACAGTCCGTTATCCTGGTTCCTGCTGAGACACCCGGTATTACTATCAACCGTATGCTCAAGGTCTATGGTTTCGATGATGCGCCTCACGGCCACGGACACCTCACATTCAACAACGTGAGAGTACCTGCCTCTAACCTTGTCCTTGGTGAGGGACGTGGATTTGAGATTATCCAGGGTCGTCTCGGACCTGGTCGTATCCACCATGCTATGCGCAGCATTGGTGCTGTAAGTTACCTAAACCTTTATACCAGTGAAATTGTTCTAACAATATTATAGGCCGAGCGCGCTCTTGACTGGATGCTACTCCGAGTCAACGACGAGTCCAAGAAGCCATTTGGCAAACTCCTCCGCGAACACGGTGTCATTATTGAATGGATCGCCAAGTCTCGTATCGAAATCGATGCTGCACGTCTGATTGTTCTTAACGCAGCCATCAAGATGGACGACCTAGGTCCCAAGAAGGCCCTCAAGGAGATCGCAGAAGCAAAGGTTCTTATTCCCCAGACAGCGCTTACTGTCATCGACCGTGCTATCCAGGCCTACGGTGGTGCAGGTGTCTCTCAGGATACCCCGTTGGCGTACATGTGGGCTGGTATCAGAACGCTGCGACTCGCTGATGGACCAGATGAGGTGCATCTGCAGCAGATGGGACGCAACGAGAACAAGCGCAGCGCGGAGGCGACTGCTACGATTAAGATGCAGAGAGCCAAGACTGAGGAGTTGTTGAAGGCTTATGGTGTTGAGAGACTTCAGCCCGGTGCTAGGATACAACACAAGGCTAAGTTGTAAGGTTATAGTTGGTTGAGTTAGTAGCCACATATTTGCTTGTTTGCTTGAGCATGGACGATTAGAGTAGCTAAGCTGTTGGTTTATTGAAAATTCATGATATTTCATAGGTTGCGCTCTGACCACAGCCAATTCCAAAGTCCATTAACCTGGTCAATTACCAGTTCAGGGAATATCGTAAACTCAGTACCTCCTATTTGATACTACGGGCGCACTCGTACTGATTTTGGTTGTAGTAACAAAGACATGTAAACAGAAAAGTTCTTCAATAGCAACAATAACAACATAACAAAAGAAAGACGGATCAGCGATTCAGCCTATATTAGTTTGAACAGATGTCACTGGGCTTCAGTTTAGTTGGGTAGTATAGTGCGAAAGGATATATCCGTTGCCATATGGATGTTGTTTCACACGTTCAACATGCTCAGTCGTATTGACGCATCATTTACTCCTATTATGAGTCAAAGCCCAACCCCTTTCCTTCTAGAATCATACCCTTAGGGTCCAAGCTATCAAACACAAGTCATGCCATGGACTCCCATTACCCCAGTGATGGCGCGCTGTTCACGGCGTGCCCGCGTTAAACATATGCTTCAGCGTGCTATTTCTTACAGTGGAGTCTCTGACAGGCCCTGCCCTGTACCTATACGTATCCGACCATTCCAGCAATTAGCACAGTAGAACGCGGCAACAACCAACGTCATCCGATCGCTGCTACCCCCGTATCCTTGCAATTTTCACTAATTGCCCGTTGCCCCGTCAACGTCAGGCACCGTTTACTTTGCCTGCTAATTTTCTGCTAGTTGTGCATGGCACACCTATTTCATAGACGGCACTACCCTTAACATAAAGAACTCGCAACTCATCACAATTGTTTCTTTCACTTTCACTCTCACATACACATACAAAGAATCAAACAACCGTTCACTACCACATCTCTCTCTCAATCGATCATATCCTCTCTTCAACATATACCCTTCGTTACTACTTTCAACGCCTTCATCATGTCTGCTAAGGTTCTCGCCGATAAGGACGTCAACGTTCCCATGACTGAGCAGCCAGCCGTCAAGGACGTCAAGAGCATGGAATACCACCGTCAAGCCTTCCACTCCAAGATGGCCGACGACGAGACGTAAGTTACTTTCCTTAAGAGACGAGTATCAGTTCCTAACATTGAAACAGTGACAAGTATGTCTCGCCATCCGACGGCATCATGAGCCCTTGCTCCCAAAAGATCAACGCCCTGCGAAACAAGCACGCTAGCAAGTTCGTCTCCCTCCTTTATCTTATCATCTAGTATCAACCAGCTAACAATCCTTCCAGAGCCAAGCCCAAGTCTCTCTTCGCCCAAGCGAGCGCTAAGAAACTCCAAGGCGATAACCCCTTCGGCGCAAGGCCAGCACCAACCAAGGGCGCTTTCCAGCTATAAAGCATCATTTCTGTCTTCGTTGATTAGAGTATATCCCACTGGTTCGGGATGCTCCTTTTGCTTTTTTGCTGGTTAGTGGCTATTAACCCATGGTGTTTATTTGAACCGCTGGAGGTCTGGTCTAGGGCGTTTGGTGTTCACTTGACATACACATATACACGCACATCAATAGTGGTGTAGGATTACACACTTTGGGTTGTAATGACATGATGCAATGACAGGGCTTGGCTTGGCTCTTTTCTGGTGGCCGGTTTATATACGATCTTTATCAATACAACATGTTTGATATACGAAACATTGAGCGTGTGTGATATTGGACATGATGACGTTTTTGTTGAATTTTTAAAAGAAAAGTGTATACATCTATGCCTTCCAGGCTGTGCAGATATACACAACATCCTCATCCGCCACAGGGTGACTCAAACCAACTCGTTGCGGAATATGTCTTGCACTGGCACCCCACACCATGGCATACTTGAACGTATCCTTGAGAGTTCTGTGAATACGATCACACACATCTTCGACAGTACTGTTGCTGCGAACGATCAGCGCCTCACCGAAATCGGGCTCTGCACCCTTGCGCTTGGTGTAGATGCGGATCAGCTTGAGCTCCTTCCAGCATCTGTCAATGACATCCTGAATACCCAGATCATCCTCACAACTCATGACGACTGTGTGGTCCTCACGCGCCAGCTGGTCGAGGAAGTCGAGTGAGACACTATCGATCTTGTTGTAGACGTACAAGCACTTGATGTACTTTCTGTGGTCCTTCATGATAACATCGATAAAGTCGTCAACTGTGGCGTTCTCATCACGCACAAGAACCTCACAATTGAGGATCTTGTAATCTCGCAGAATGTTGTAAAGCATCTTCTCGTCCAGTCTCTTGGGAGGAGACGAGAATGTGATTTTCATACCACCCGCTGTCTTGACCTTGAGGTAAATGTTGCTAGAGGTTTCACATTAGTAGCGATTCAAGACTGTCTTGGGTCAACCACTTACGGTGGTTCTCGGTTGAGACGGATACCGACTGCCTCCAATTCTGCCTCAAGCAGCGCTCTTTGCTCAGCCTTCTTGGTAGCATCGAGAACCATGAGAATAAGATCACTGGTCTTGGCAGCCGAGATGACCTGTCGTCCTCGACCCTTGCCTTCGGAAGCGCCCTCGATAATACCGGGAAGATCGAGAAGCTGAATCTCAGCACCACCGTATTCGAGCACACCGGGAATGGCTGTCAAGGTTGTGAAAGCATAAGAGGCGACCTCTGACCTTGTCTTTGTGACCTTTGATAAGAACGTCGATTTTCCTACAGAGGGAAAACCGACAAGGGCAATTCGCGCATCACCACTTTTGCTCACATCGAAACCTGTACCACCGCCACCTCCGGCTCCAGGACCAGGCTCCAGGAGCTGCGCCCTTAGTCGAGCAAGTTTTCTGAAATTGTCAGTATAATGTGGCTTGGTAAATGCTAAGAAGGGAACAAAGGAAAGCCAGAGCTGATAGGAAACAATACTGCTGGGGTGATTAATCTGAACATACCCTTTTAGTAGACCCAAGTGATATTCTGCACTGCGTTAACATCACTGCATAATGGAATAAAACATCCACAGAAACATACCAGTTGCCTTGTTTTCTAGAAGTACGTTAGCAAATTTTCTTGACTCAAAAGATAGATATGTGTTGAATAAAGGCATGTGTGGTCAAGTTCAGGTTGGGTGTACATCTCATGATGGCTAGGGATAGCTGTCACAAGCTTTTACTCCAGTAGTTTCCCATGAGAATTCCCACACAGTTTGGTGTATCATAACTCATGAAGATTGCACTTCTCACTCACTTTGTGTCCTCTTCATCTCCTCCTCAATCCTATCGCCATGTCAGTGGTGCCCCGCCATTATCCTCAGGAATCAACTTACTCCTTGATCTTTTCCGTGATGTTCACCATCTTGTCGTTTGTTTGAGACGCAGGTGCGTCTATAGAAACAACTGGATAATGAAGACAAATCAAACAGAGTATAAGTCTCGATTCCTCGGCGCCTGTCTAAGATCTAAATCATGAGTGGGGGGTTAGAGAGGCCTGATGAAGTGGTGGCAGAATTCGAATATCAAGCTCCACAGGTGCTTGAAGTCAGCGTCACCGCCTTCCTCATCTGACATTCAACTCTCCCCCAGAATCTTTTACAGCCAGCCTTGCATCATCAACACAGGCTTGTCGCGTTGCCACCACAACGACTTTTCGACAATTCATCTCCCTAATTCGAAATCATGGCCGACACAGCAGAACAAGTTGAGATGGCGCCGGTCGCTGAGCAGGAGAACCAGGAGATGGCAGTAGCGACAACAAATAACGAAGTCGCGGCTCCCACCGGAAAGAAGGTCGTCAAGAAGATTATCCGCAAGAAGAAGCGACCTGCGCGAGCCCAAGTCGATCCCGATTTTTTCACAACAGAACCTCCTCCCCAGACCGGTACGATCTTCAACATTTGGTACAACAAGTGGTCTGGCGGCGATAGAGAAGACAAGTATCTATCCAAGACCAAAGCCAAGAGTCGCTGCAACGTCTCGAAAGACAGTGGATATACCAAAGCCGATGGGATACCAGGAAGCTTTTTCTGCTTGCGCTTTGCGCGTGGAATTTGCCCCAAGGGTCAAGACTGCGATTTTCTTCATCGACTCCCCGGAACATACGATCATTTCAACCCCAACGTCGATTGCTTTGGACGCGACAAGTTCTCTGACTACCGAGATGATATGGGTGGTGTGGGAAGTTTCATGAGGCAGAACAGGACAGTTTACGCGGGAAGGATTCACGTTACCGATGATATTGAAGAGATCGTGGCGCGACATTTCGCAGAATGGGGTCCCGTCGAGCGCAGTAAGTTTTCCAGCTCTTTCACATGGTTGACATGGTACTGATTGAAATAGTTCGTGTTCTCAACACCAGAGGTGTCGCTTTCGTTACATACGTCAACCAGGCCAATGCCGAATTCGCTAAAGAGGCCATGGCCCATCAGTCCCTCGACCACGACGAGGTTCTCAACGTCCGATGGGCAACTGCCGACCCTAATCCTATGGCGCAAGCGCGAGAGGCGCGTAAGATTGAGGAGCAGGCTGCTGATGCAATCCGCAGAGCTCTCCCTGCAGAGTTTGTCGCCGAGATCGAAGGCCGAGACCCAGAGGCTAGAAAGAGACGGAAGATTGAGAGCAGTTATGGTCTCGAGGGGTACGAAGCGCCTGATGAAATCCACTTTGCTCGAGGAGCTCAGTCGGTCAACCCCCTGGGACGAGAAGGTTTTGAGGTGGAATACCAGGAACGACCAATGATTGAAAACGGAGATGCCGGACCAGCTTATGTCGAAGAGCAACAACCGCAGCAGGAAGTCGGTGGCATCTTCTCAGGCAGTACTCTTGCAGCTCTTAATAAGGCCAAGGTAGCGGTGGCATCGAAACCCAAGGCCGCAGCCTCAGCAGGACCCTTGGTGGCATACGACAGCGACAGCGATGATGAATAGGTTCAAGGCGTTTTGATTTTTATTAAAAAATGCATAGATATTTCATGTAACAATAATGATACCACCCAGACAGCAAATGCTACTTAGCTGTTGAATATTCTCGAGTACAATATCTCGTGTCGTCCGATCCAGAGATCCATAGCAGGCACTGTTTGACCTGCTTCTTCCACAGGGGTCATCCATTCTCGGTCAATCATGCCGTCAATCATTCTTTGCACCTGTTGCCCAGCTAATACCTTTTGCGCGTGATAAGGACCAAAGACATTCGCTCTCACCGCTGCAGAGATCAACGCCTTGACGTGACTCAGCATAAAGACGTACGCCGTCTGTCGCAATCCCAACCCGACAAGGGCGCATACCGCTCCAAATAACGGCGCCAGGTGAGCGGAGACTAACGGCACTTCTTTCTGGCTCTCCTGTCGCAACATTGCTGCAAATTCTTTCAATGCACGCCCATCAACATTCGGACAACTTGACCGAAACGAGCGATCCCATATTCCTAGCAACGCACGACCTTGCGCGACACTAGCACGCCGACCTACAGTACATATAATGGCAGCATCAAGCTGGTCATCTAACTGAGGAAGTCTTTCTGGGTTGCGATGTCCTGCGAGAACAAAAGGGAGCGTCGTCGCAGCGAACGAGGATAACGACGCTGGTAGAAAAGAGGCGAATGATGCCGAGGCGCGAGGTTGATGAGCGAGATAAGACTCAAGACCGCTGCTAAAAGCGAACGAACCCAATGGAAGTGCCGAGTCTGATAAGAGAAGCAGAAAATGAGTTGTTTCGGCCAGATGAGCTAAGATATATGAGTTTATACGCCTTATCTATACATAGTAGGGTGACTTACGTGCTGGAGACAGGGGTGGTGAAGGTTGGACTTTGTTTAGACGCGCCTTTGCGTCGTGAAGACGCTTTTCTAATTCGGATATCTCGTCTTGTATAAGATTCGCATCAGTTGGTATCAATATTTCGGAAGGCATTATGAGATTTCAAGTTATTTTACGAGGTTGAGTTGAGTATCAAAATAGCTCGTTGCGAGATAAGACGGTCGAGATAGTTAAAAAGGCCTAGGCCTAGACTCTTTATCAAAACAAAACAAAAACCATGACAACCATCATCATGTAAATCCAACAGCCGGGATTTTATCAGATACAACCCCAAAACTCCATGCCAATGCTCAATCCAACACAGTCTTTCCTATACTGATCGACATATAATTATTAGCAACCACGTTAAAACATCTCAATCTTTGACCTTTCCCTTGCTCAGCACAGTCTTGGTATCTTATATATACGGTAGACCGACCACCTTTCTCAAGGTCGAACATTCTCCTTGTCAAATGCCTTCCTTCCACGCATGCGCTTCTTTTCTGCCATTCTCTGCTCGATTCTTGCGATTGCTGCAGCTCTGCGCTCGGGTGGAAGTCTCGATGCGTTGGCAGTAAATACGCTGTTGTTTGGATTGGGACCTCCGAGGCGCGCATAGTGATCCTGCAACAAGTCGATCTTTTCAGCCATATTTCCCGTAGAAGTGGTTCGTTTTGACTGAGCAATGGACTTGGCGAGTGCGGGTAAATCAGGAACAGTAATCTCTTCAAAGTTTGGTCGACCGGGAGTTTCACCTCCGTTTTCGATACGCTTGGCAATTTCCTCGCCAAGGTATTCTCGATTTCTTGGCGATCGTGGAACAAATGGTTGCCATCTAGGCCGCCCAATGTCCGGTCTGCTGCCGAGGCTCGACGAGACCATGTTGGACATACCGACGTCGGATTTACTGACTCTTGGGACAGCATCGTCTGAGAATTTCTGTCGCAACGAAGGAACATTGGGGTTTGCAATCTTGAGCTCCACTGTGTCGCCTTCTAAATCACCAAGGTCGAAGCTTCGTCGGGCCGTAGCATGCCTTTGGTCTTTGGTGCTTTCGTCTGATACAACGTTCCTAGACTTCGAACCTTCCTCTACCAGACGACCAGCATCTGATTGAACATGCCAGCTCTTCGGCCGTGCAGCGTGATCATCTTGCTCGGGAGCACCATGGCTTCCCGCCTTAAGCGTCTTGACCTCCTTTTTGAGTTCTGCGATCTTGGCGTGTGCCCGTTCCAGTACTGCGTTTGTGTCCGCATTATGTGCTTGAGTTTCGTTGCGGTAAGCCTCAAATTCTTGCTTGAGCTGGCGCAATTCGTCATCCTTTTTCTGATTCTCTTCTCGGGCTTCGCGAAGCTGAGCACGTAACTCCTGCGCTCTCGACCCTTCGCGCATATGTTCATCATCAGTCTTTTCTTTCGCGTTGGTCTTCGCTTCGCTGTTGGCCTCAGCCTTGGCAACTCGCTTGTCGGCCGCTTTGAGCTGGGTTTTCAGAGAGGATATTTGGTCGCGAAGATCGTCAGCTTCTTTGACTTGCATACGGGCTCGTCGCAATTGGCTCTGTGTCTCAAGGAGGGTCTTTTCAGTCCTGGGTGATGTCGTCTGCCGTCCCATCCGGTCCTTCCAATCTGGATCATCCTCTCGTTCGCAAAGAATTCCTTCAAGTTGGTCCTCCAACTCCTGCACTCGCGTTCGATATTGCACGGCCAGGGCAGTCTGCTTGGTGAGTGTTGACAGAAGATCGGCGCTGCTTTCGCCTGACCTGTCTCCACGCTTTGATGCGATTTTGGAGGCACCTTCTGCAATCTGCTTCTCCATCTCAATCACCTTCTGTTGTTCTTCTTTGAGCTTTACCGCAAGCTCGTTCGCCTCGGCGTCCTTCTGCTTCGCGTAGGACTTTGCCAATTGCTTGTACTTGAGCAACTTCTCCATTTCGGCTTTCGCATCCTCGTGATATTTCTCAAACTCTTCCTTCCAGTATCTGCCCGACTGCGAATGAGGCTCGTTAAGGTCGATCGTGATGTCGTGTGTGCAGTAGTCCTCGTCATCGGCTTCTTCCCATTCGTCCGAGGAATCGTCTGGTTCTTGTTGCGCTTCGTTCTTTTGATTCACAGTTTTTGATGCTTTCTCAAGCGCCTCGTTCAAACGTGTGCGCTGGCGCGATTCTGGCTCTTTGTTTTGGTTGGCATTTTTCTTGACGTCTTGTCCGAATGATACGCGCTTCCGTCTCGTAGTGCCCGTTCCTGGAGTAAGAAGTATTCCCTGCGGTCGCTGTGGTGTCCGGGAGGATTCCTGATCCATCCTGACATTTTTGTTTTTCCCCAATGCTCTCGTGGATTGGTTGCTAGGTCGCGCTGGCGTTCCAAATATTGCGCTCTTGAACGCCCTGGCAGCGAAGACGGGCGCAGGAGTGTCGGGCACATCAATTTGAGTTGTATCTGGTTGCAAAAGTTAGTTAACTTAACCGTTATAGTTCCCGAGCTAACGGTGCGCACCTCCTTCATTGACTGGCTCTGGCGCGTTCTCGCCGCGTCTCAACATCCAGCCCAACATCTTGTGATGGAGTTGCACGTGAACGAGGGGCAAATGGTTGGATAGGTATTTAGAAGAAAGAAAGAAAGAAAAGAGTTCGCATCTGCGATTATAAAAATTAGAACAACGGCATTTATCTTAAGGCGAGCCTGTTATGCTGTTGATTGCTTTGTTGTGGCAGGATAAGATTGGATGAAATGCAGTTGCAGTCGAGTTGGATGTTAATGTTGACTTTCGTTTTCCGTATGTTTACTTTCCGCCTGTAACGTCGATCATGGCCAAGCAAAAGCAGACAAAGACCCGGAGACCCTGGCGCGTCCCCCACCTTCCGGGTCGGCCTGCGCTAATGGATGCAAAATCAGGCATTCCTGCAGCGCGTGCTAGGCGGTCCAGGTGACGTTAAACACTAATTGGCCGCCGTAAGAACTGCCATGAACCCCTCATCAGCCCTGTGGCCGCCTGTAATTCGATGGAGCGACACCGCCTTTGCATGAAAGAGCGTCGCAAACTGAGTTGTCAATCGTTAAGTGGAAATAATAGACGGAGGTGATGGACTAAAGTATTAAAACTACCCCGCCACTTTTTGCGACTCTACGTCAGAAGGAGGATTCTCTTATCTCTCATCCATTCACTGGATGACCTTAACAACCATTTATCTCAATTTATATTACTATTACTCGCCGCCATGGCTTCTTCCCTGTAGAGCGTCACGGCTTTGGCTGTGAATCGACTCTCCTCTGGAACCTGCGCAAACATGGCGGGGAAACAACCTGGGGTATGGAAGACGCCCTTGACTCTCAATAACGACACCAATGACTCAAGCTTCCCCGGTCTCCAACCTACTGCGAGCCCGGAGGTTAACCACAAAATCGAATATGAAGAATTACAACAGAACGAGATCCTTGCCCTCGAGGCTATCTATGGCGACGACTTTGTTATGCATTCGGAAACTCAAAGCGCCTGGAAGGTAGAGTCCTACGACGCCCCCCGAGCTCCAGCTGGGCAACCGAAGCTCACGCCCTATAGAAAACCGAACCACACTTTGACATACGCATAAAGGCATCCAAAGATGAAGACTTTGCTTGTACGCTGAGCTTTGTCATGACTGCCACCTACCCGAAATCGCCACCTCTTGTCACCTTGAAGAAGCATGATCTTAAGGAAGTCACCCAATTCAAGATTCAAAAGTTCTTGGAGACGAAGCCCAAGATTTTCGCCCAGGATGAGCAAGAGATGATAGATCAGATCGTTGAAGGAGTACGCGATATTCTTGAGGACGCTGCGCAAGCAAAGGCGGATGGCAAACACCTACCATCCCTCGAAGAGGAACGAGAACGCCATGAAGCTTATTTGGCAAAATTAGCTCAGGAGAAGAAGGAAGAGGAAGAACGCAAGAAGATGGAAGAGACCCAGGAAGAAGAACGTGCCATGGCTGAGATGCTTCGGCAACAAATCGACCGACAGAAACAGAAAGCTAAGGAGTCGAAGCGCCGTCCTAACGGCAACTCTCACCAGGAGCTGACCGCCAGTACAGAAACAGACGAGATGATTGAGTTTGACCAGTTTTGTAACACTACGGACAAATCGGGAAACACCATCGTCTTCAAATCTGTTGCGGGCAAATGCGAACCACGACAAGGACCTGTGTCTGTCGTTTATACAGTCAGGCCTGTCCTGGCCAATGGACAAGGCAGCTTGACCATGGCACTAAAGGAGACCATCTTGCGCAACACAAGCAAGACCTCGAAGGAGTTCAAGCTTCAACTTCAGAGTCTCGAATCTCGTCTCCAAGATCTCAAGACTGTGAAGCGGATTCAGCACCGTCATCTCGTTGACGTCTTGGACTTCAGGGTTCAGGCTGGACTCGCCACAGATCCCACTGTTGCAAATGCGTGGACTATAAGTGTCTTGTCGCCTTTGGCAGAGAAGGGTCCCTTGGAAGAGCTACTGGAACTTGCAGGGCAAATTGAGATTGGTAAAGTGCGTTCTTGGACGCGGGACTTGCTAGATGCACTCAACTTTCTCCACAACAAGAACATTGCTCATCAAGATATCCATCCAGGGAACATTCTTCTGTTCCGAGAAGCCACGGGTGAAATCATTCCTAAAATCTCCGATGCCTGGTATCAAAGGGAAATCCACTCCATCAACTCTCACAAGCCAGGACTTCCTGGATTGCACACTGCCAAGTCTGCCTATTGGCTACCTCCAGAGATTGCCGGCACCTCAAAACCCCAGTATACTTTCAAGACCGATATTTGGGATTTTGGTGTTGTGTTCGTCCAGATGATCTTTGGCCTCGATGTGCTGCGAACGTACTCATCGCCTAAGAACCTGATGGAATCTGTCACACTTTCTCATTCTCTACATGAACTAGTGAGTAGATTCTTTAGGGAAGACAAGCAAAAGAGACCCAGAGCATTTGAGCTCGGATCCAGCGAATTCCTGGCTACTGATGCACCTGTCCTCTTCGATGATACGTCTGCCCTCTTGTCAAGTAGCCCTGCGACTTCATTTCAACCTATTCCAAAGTTTCGGCGTGATTCAACCACTCATAGAGGGCCTTCTCTGTCACGATACACCGAAGACTTCGTTGAAGAAGGCAGACTGGGAAAGGGAGGTTTTGGGGAAGTTGTTAAAGCAAGGAAAAAGCTCGACGGCCAGATCTATGCCATCAAGAAGATCACGCAGCGATCACAGGCCAGTCTTACAGAAATCTTAAAGGAGGTCCGATTGCTGTCCCAGCTTAGCCACCCTGCAGTTGTTCGATACTACAACACATGGGTCGAGGAGATTACCGACCAAGGTGATACTGAGGACGATACTTCGACCGGTTACATTACGGAAGAGAACACACAAGGCACCGAGTCTGCTGGTATTGACATCCAATTCGCCACTAGTACAGGAGGTCTTGATTTCATTTCATCCAATGCAGGCGCGGATTATGGGTTCGAAGAATCGGATGAAGATGAAGACGATTCTGAAGACGAGTCCGAAGAAGAGGAGTCATCAGATGAAGACGAAGAGTCACTGGATGAAATGTCTATACATCGAGTTGTGTCTCCAGACAAAGAAAGGAATGCTATGTTTCAGCGACGTGCCCGTTTTCAACGCTCTTACAGAACGATACTATACATTTCCATGGAGTACTGTGAAAAGCGAGTAAGTAATCAAGTTTGAGTGTAAACTTGGAGACGGCAGTTTGCTTACTTAAATCAATAGACCCTTAGGGATCTTATCGCCAGGAACCTTTACAAGAATACTGCAGAGATCTGGAGACTTTTCCGCCAGGTCCTCGAGGGCTTAGCTCACATTCACGGATTGAGCATCGTTCACCGAGACCTCAAGCCGGAAAATATCTTCATTAGCAGCAGCTCGGATGGAATTGACAACGTCAAGATTGGTGATTTTGGACTTGCCACCAGCGGGCAGTTCTCGGTAGAGAAGTCCACCACAGCGAACACATTGGAAACGGACGATATGACCAGAAGTATTGGCACAGCCTATTACTCGGCGCCCGAGGTGAGGTCGACAGTGAACGGTATATACAGCACAAAGGTCGATGTAAGACAATCAAGTTACCCACGACTCCTTCTTGGACTAACAAGATCAGATGTATTCATTGGGAATCATATTCTTCGAGATGTGCTACCTACCCATAATGGGCATGCAAAAGGCCGATGTTCTTGGCCAGCTTAGACGGCCACAGCCAGTGTTACCATCAGACTTCAAGCCTGCGGAAAAAGCTCAGACCGATATTGTGCTGTCTCTTGTCAACCACAATCCGAAAGAAAGGCCATCGAGTATAGACCTTCTCAAGAGTGGAAAGTTGCCAGTTCAAATGGAGAGTGAGACTATCAGACGCACTCTTGCAGGACTCGCAGACCCCAGCTCGCCCTACTATCGCAAGATGCTTTCGACTCTCTTTGCAAAGCGCATGGAACCTGCCAAGAACTACGCCTGGGATATGTCCTCTGCGAACATGAGTCCCCAAGAGTTACTCAATCAGGGCTTAGTAAAACAAGAACTTGTGTCGATATTTCGCCGCCATGGCGCTTTGGAAACCCCTCGTGGCATTATTTATCCAAAATCCACTCACTATGGCGATAATGCTGTTCAACTTTTGGATCCCAATGGCAACGTGCTTCAACTACCCTACGATTTGACTCTTGGAAATGCAAGAATAATGGCCAAGCAAACCAACGGACCAGTTGTTCAACGGACGTTCACATTTGGCAACGTATTCCGTGATAAGCAGGACATGGGACAACCGCTTATGTTTGGAGAAGTCGATTTTGATATTGTCACTACAGACACGCTGGATCTTGCCTTGAAAGAAGCGGAAGTTCTCAAGGTGATTGATGAGATCATCCACACATTCCCTTCGCTTTCCACAACAGCTATGTGTTTCCATCTTGGACACTCGGATCTTTTGCATCTTATTTTTGAGCATTGTGGAATTGAGCCTGCTAGTCGCAGCGGAGCGGCGGATGTCTTGAGCAAGCTGAACATTCACAACTACACCTGGCAGAAAATTAGAATTGAGCTGCGGTCGCCAACTGTAGGTGTTTCAGCTACAAGTGTGGACGAATTACAAAAATTCGATTTTAGAGGTAAGAAAGAGTGACTGCGATTCAAAATTCGATAGAACTGACATGAAATAGACACACCGAACAAGACGTTTGCCAAGCTCAAGACTCTCTTTGAGGGCAGCGATATGTACCAGCGAGCCTCGCCAACTATCGCCCATCTCAAAGAAGTCGTCGAGTATTGCAAGCACTTGAGTGTGGGGACTAAAGTCTATATCAACCCTCTCAACAGTCTGAAGGAGGCCTTTTATACAGGGGGCGTTCTTTTCTCCTGCCTCTATGACAAGAAGGTCAAGGATGTTTTTGCTGCTGGTGGCAGATACGATCAACTGATCAAGGAGCATCGACCCAAAGTTGGCAGTCAGTT
The DNA here is from genome assembly GCA_002093855.1 of Fusarium praegraminearum. Classification (NCBI taxonomy): domain Eukaryota; kingdom Fungi; phylum Ascomycota; class Sordariomycetes; order Hypocreales; family Nectriaceae; genus Fusarium; species Fusarium praegraminearum. The sequence goes on from LXHY01000051.1 coordinate 163,468, forward strand.
TGGAGAGCGTCACGCTGTTGGGTTTAGTTTGGCATGGGAGCGATTGGCAAAACACCCGAAGGCTGGTGGGCGTCCATTCTTGAAAAAGGCCGAAGACGAATCAAACGGTCTATTCAATACTCGACGAGTAAGTTTATCCCCTATTATTTCAGCTGAAGGCTTGTACTGATTATATGATGCAGTGTGACTGTCTTGTCGCCAGTTTCGATGCTGCTGTGCTGAGATCGTCAGGTGTTGAGATACTCCAGACCCTTTGGGCGCACGACATTAGCGCTGAGATGGCCAAAGACGCTAGGTCGCCTGAGGATTTAATGTCGAAACACCGTGATGAAACATATTCTTGGATCATTATCATCAAACAGGACTCCATCTTGAAGATCAAGAGCATGGGGCGAAAGGATGTCCCGGATGCGGACATACCATCGACACAATTGCTTGCTTGGCTTCGTAACGAGATTCGAGAACGCGATTCGCGGTCAGTAGTGAAGCTCCGTGGCAACAGCACCACGGACTCCAACTCGGGTGATAAAGAATCTGAGCAGGAAGTTCGTGTATTGGTGGCACAAACGCGGAGTAAAAAGTTCAACCGGAGAACGGTTGTGGAACAAGCGCAGGTCAGTGCAAGCAGCCTGGTGCGATCTTTCCTTGAAGGCCCGGTCTTGGCTATTGAGACAACAGATCAGGTTATGGACCTGATGCGCGAGACATGTCTCTCGGAACCCGATGGCTGGCGACAGGTCGAACACTCAGTTACCACTACGGAAAAGAAGTACATACGGGAGATTCATGACCAGTTGGACACCTGGCGATACACTTATGAAAAGAAGAACGGGTCACGGCACGCGTTCCTCTACAATTTTCGCTCAGGCAACTGTGTATACTACGACCTGGGTGCATGATATACCCATGTTGGAGTATTACACATAGAAGGGTATATATTGCTTATGTGCTTATGAATATTGGACATGTTGCATGAAGATGGGTTGCAGTGAAGTCTATTTGTATTGGAACTCAGATAGAAAGTATCTTTGAATGACACAACTCAGCTCGCATACTATCCTGGTATTTATTGACAGTGCTACTAAGTGAATCGAAGCCTGGGCCTTCTCAATTCTCACCAAGATTTTGACATAAGTATCCATATGGATTAAGAACTTGATAGAACAGATCAAGCCTTTTCTTAATAACTTTCCTGACAAGGACATAAACGCCGTGGCTGACTTGAAGGCGCTATGATCGCTTTGATAAGATTATCAAGTGAAACATGTATGATACATACCTAGGTAAGTGTGCAGATATCGTTGTACTAACCCTGGAGTTGAAACGAATGACAACAGTGTGTTTTAGATTTATGCAAAGGACCTTTGGAGAGAAAAAGAAAACGAACAAAAAGAACAAAAAAATGTTAATTGATAACCATAACGTTGAAGTGTCAGTGTTGCTTGTCCGAATTAAGTGCTTGAATCCAATTCATGAACCATCAATTTAAATCAACACAGGCAGGCACCCGAGCGACCGGGAGCAGACGGGTACGTACCTAAGCGTGATCTGTGGGGAAGGGTGGGGCCGAAGTGGAATTAAGGGACCAACAATACGTCAACGTCAGCTTTTTTCACCGAAACAGGCACGAGGAGGGGCGAGGAAGGCGCAAACAGGGCATGTGTCAGCGTCAGACATGGCATGATGGCAGGTATGACCGCGGTCACTGGCTGGTAGAACAGGTACATTTCTCAGTATTGAACGCCCCTGGTCCTAAGACGGCGGCGGCCTGGCCGATGAATGAATGACTCTCTAGTTGTTTTATTGTTAGGTTAATGACTGGAGGCAGATAGATAGACATTCTTTTCTATTCTCTTCTTTTATCTCCATTCATTATTATTTTGTCGTCCTGCAGTTCGTCCTATTGTTCTCTGCGTGTGTGAATAAGCAATAACAAGAGTCGATCCCTTTTCCCCCTTCTTCTCCCTGTTTGAGCCTCCTTCTTCAGAGCATCCACCTCAATTGTCCCTGGCCTTAACCTTCCCTGAAGGCATCCGCTCATCAAGGTTACGGCTCAACAATAAGCAGAGCAGAACAATAAAACAACTCCCCTCACCAAAATAAAACATTTTCTTCCTGTTTAAAAAGGGAAGCGGGAACCAAACAACATCTGCCAACAAAGCGAAACGACTGCCACTTCACACTTCACTTGGATTTTATCCCAAAACACCAAGACCAACAACACTGTCGCTGCCGCTGCCGCTAGCTACCACTTCGCGCCAATCGCCGAAGCCGCAAACGCCGGCCTCCTCATCCTACTCCCGCCCCTCCTCGACCGCCCTTTCCACGCCCTGGGCTCGCCTCTGCTTCTGGCCTGATTTATTAAGCCTGACTCTCAGCTAGCGACCTGCAACAAACATCTTCCTTTACACCACAAGTCTTTCCACCCGCTCGCTCATTTGGGGGACCCTATCATAGGACCGGCATTACGACACCGACACCGACACAGACCTGAACCACCAATCAGTCATCATGGCACAGAAGCGACTTATGCAAGAACTCCTACCCCTTCAAAAGGAGAAGTGGGTTGACATTGAGGTATGTTTTACAAGACTTCACAGTTGCGTGCGAGAACTAACATGCAGTTCCATTCAAGACCGACGAGTCGAACCTCCTTTGCTGGAAAGTCGGCCTCTGGGTCGTCAACCCCGACAGCGCCTGGCACGGTGCCTATCTCAGGGCCGAGATGAAGTTCCCGAACGATTACCCATACCAGCCTCCTTCTTTCAAATTCCTGACAAAGAACATCTGCCACCCCAACGTATACACCGACGGCGCTCTCTGCATCTCTATCCTCCACAAACCCGGTGAAGACGAGCACTCGGGCGAGCTGGCTAGCGAGCGTTGGAATGTTCTCCACGGCGTCGAGTCTGTGCTCCGATCCGTCCTGCTCCTCCTCGATGATCCCGAGATCAACTCCCCTGCGAACGTCGACGCAAGCATCCTCTACCGCGACAACAGAGCCGATTACAAAAGGCAGGCAAAGGAAACCGTTGATAAGTCTCAGAAGGACATACCGGCAGGCTCCAGGATGCCCACCACCGATGAGCTTACTACTGCACCACAAAAGCCAGTCGACGATGACGCCGATTTCTGGAACATGACCGACGAGGAATTCAACTTTGGCGGCAGCGACAGCGAGGAGGATATGGAGGATTTCGATGACGATGATGAAGACGACGACGACGACGACGTTAGAGACCGGAATTAGACGTCCTGGCGCAGTAGTGCATTTCTTGGCAAGGTCTAATTTGGAGGGTCGGCTGTGTTCATAATCGGCATTTTAACGGTTTCGTCTTTTCATCTACAGTATAGCCGGTATAGCGGGTTGTCTTTTATCATGGGCGTTAAAGATTCGCGGCCTGTTCTGACTAGAATAGTCACGAACGAAGCACGGGATCTGGCATGCGGGAAGCGGGGATGGACCCGCGGTTTCTATTTTATGCATGTTGTTACGAGGAGCAAAGGAGTGTGTTCCATTCGAGATTTCTTCATAGACAGAATACGAGATTCAGGCAATATCAGGGTGCTAAAACCCAAACATGGACTGTGAGGTTAATGTTCACCGGATGCTTCTTTGATAGTGTTACTAAAAAGAAGACCTAAGGATATTAAGAAATGCAGAAAAGAGAATGGCCGAAGTGACTTGTTTGGGCACAATGAACTGATATCACGGGATGTTAGAGACTGAATCAAGTGTACCACATCGTGATGAAGAGTGTTTTTATTCCTTTATCGTGATCATCATTTGAGTCGTTACTTTCAGAAACCCAAATCGCTGTCGAATACTAATAGTTCAACGGAGGAAAACGCCTCACGCTCAAATGCTAAAGCAAGAATCATGTCATGCCACAAGACAGCGACGATTCCTATCGTCCGCCCATGCTTCGATTTCAACAAGCCGAACCACGAAATGCAATCACTTGCGCCCCTCTCGGCACGCCCCTAATCATGTGTACTTCTTCTCATTTGGCATGTCCATGTCGATATCTATCAGTTCAACAGACCTCTTTCTTTCAGACGAGGTCCCCCACGACATGATAGGAGGAGGCCTAGACCTCTCTTGCATTTCTGGGCTTCGAGGCTCCTCTGACATAGACAAAGCGTTGTCCGTGACATCAGCGCCAACTGTGTTAGGCGTCAAGGTAGCCGACGTTGGTTCTGTTATGGATGCAGTCGAGGCCTGAGGTCGAGCTGGGAGTATGGGAGGATCGTCATCAAGTAGATCGGAACTGTGGATATAGTTTGACGAATCCCCATAGTCCTTCATCTCGGTGCCTATTCCATCCTCCTGATCTTCGAATGGGTTGTCCCATCCGTTTCTACCATCGCTTCCAATCGATGCACGGTTGCTGTCCATTGATCCAACGCTGTCGGCTCGGTGTTTTCTCTTAGAAGGTGAAATGGGATCAAAGGTTGGGGTTGTCTTGACTTCAACTGTCGACTCTTCTTCGGCCAACTCTTGTCGAAAACATTTGTTGTCCATCTTGACAAATCGCTCGAGCTGAGGTGGAAGAGGTTGCTTGGGAGTTTTGAGGGCCTCTTCGGTGGCGTACACGAGCAATGGCTTGGTAGTGTCATTCCACATCTCCTTGAACACTTGCTCGATATCCAGTTTCTGTGATGGTGTTAGTCGCCAACTCTTCTATGGCTTCAAGCCCGTTCCGTTTCCTTACCTCTGCTCTGGTGGCTGTTTCCTCACCATAAGGAGTATGAGCCAGTCTCCACCATTGCTCAGCTGGTTTGCTCTCCTCCCCATTTAGTTCTATCAAATCTTCTTCCTCGCGTTGACAGACATATATTATATGAGGAGATGTGGCCACTCCACGGAGTGTGTACTTTTTGCAGGTCATAGGCTCCGGGCGACCTGGCTTATCTGGCACAGTCAGAAGCCTTCCTAGAGCCCTCTGCTCCCTTGCGACCTGTTCCATTTCCGCATCGACCTCTGCAAAAGTCAGTCAATCATTTTCAGTCTGCCTAGAGTCGCGAGACCTACCTTTGATACTCTTGTCAAGACTTTCGAGCAACTTTTTCGAGTACTGAATCACCTCCTCAACCGTCTGGTATTGTTCCTCCGCAGCGTCATCGCGATCGGGAACAGCCTGGTGATAGTCGGGGTACTTGCTTGTATCAAATCCAGATTTCTCCAATGCTTGAAACTGTCCAAGCCCATCGAGATAGGTCTTGTACCCTTCCCACTGCTCTGCTGAGCTTTTCAAGAGGTCGGATTTGGTCTTGGCTTTATCGGTGACCCAAGCCTTGGCCAAGTGATCAATTTTCTCCTTTTCCTTCTCAAGGCGTGCCATCTCTTTTTTGGTACGGCGCCAACCGTACTGGATGCGGCGGGCATCGTCCCTCCGCGACATCATGTACTTTTCTGGGTAGAATTCCTGCGGTATTTCTATTGGGTCCTTTGGTCCGTCGCAACCGATGTCGAGTACCAAAACTTCACCCATCTCCTTGAAAAAAGCTACCTTGGAGTCTTGGTTAATCGTCTCGGACCCCAGTGTGTCGCTCCACATTACATGGTCAAGTGCCTCATATAAGGTCTTGATGCACTTGTACTCGTTACGTGTGTGCTCTATCTCGAGCATGCCGAAAGTTGCGTCCTCTTCCAGAATGTCGCCATGGAATAATGCAAGACTGGCAACTTGCATGATCGGCCGGATCGTTTCCATATGTCTCTGACCAATCATCTCGTAAAATCGCTTCTCCTTGTCAAAACCGCCGTGTTCCATCAAGTCCACCAGCACATATGTTGAGCCATACCCACGCTCGGTGGAGTCCAGGAAAGCCATTAGACGGTGGATTTCCTCCTCAAACGCAGTGCCGCTATTACAATCACCACTTTTCCAGCTCTGTTGTTGATCCATCTTTGCCAAAACTTCTGGCGCCAGGATCTCTGTACCTCTCCACCAGTAGTTGTTGTAACCATATGTCGCAGCTAAGTCGCCAATATTGAGAAGTACGTTTCGAGCTATGGGGATTTCATGCATGATCGTGAGGAGCCCACCGAGTCGATGATGGACTGCTGCGCCGGTCGCCGCCAACATTGCAGGAGCGCCTGGCGTCCGCTTTCTTTTCGATGCCGGTGGCCCTTCCGTAGGCGTCTCAGACTTAGTGGCTGGCCCAGTAGGAACCATTGCCCAATCTGCTGTATTATAGGTTTCGCGGTTGGCAGGCCCGAACTGGATTGGCGCAGGTTCCGAGGGCCCTGTGAAGCCGGTTTCTTGTTGGGGTATCGTTATGCCAGCTTCTTGCGCTGATTCGCGAATGGCTCGTTGTACGTCGTCATCTTCCTGAGCCTGGCTGTTTGGGACACCTTGGTACGACTCGGTTAGTGTGTGATGGTCAGAGGGGGCAAGAGGAATACCGGGCACATGTGCCGCAGTCCAGTTAACCATCATACCGAGAGGAGATCGATTGTTTGATCGGGAAGGAGGTCTCGAGGGAGCGCCATGTAGGTGGGAGTCGGGTGGAGGAGTTACGCCTTGAATAATGGAGTGATCAGAAGATTCGACATGAAAGGCTGCATAATTTAGTCAATGTCAAGAAGGTGATGCATGAAGAAACTGACATATCCCGGCACTGTTAGTGCTGCCGTCTCTATCAGCACTGAATACTGAGTCATCCCAGATCTTTTGGTATCTTGAGCGAAACTGTAGCGTTTTAGCATGCGATGGGACCTGGTCTCGATGCAGGAGAGAGGTATTCATACGGCTTCTTCATCATTGAACCACTGCTCGGCAACTGCTCCGGTGTTGCTATTGTTGTGCTATCGAAGAAACGTATGTCAGTCGCAACGAGTGCTTGGCAAACGATTTAGCCTGAGCTGACCTTGAGGGCTTGTATGACCAAGTCGCGATCATGTATGGCACTCAGATTGCAAACCTCCATCACTATGCGAACATTCTCCTCATCAGGCTCTATGGATGCCATGGCGTAGTGGTTGGTGAAGCTGTGAGGCCAAGGAGTAGGAAATATGAAGCTCCTCCTGGATGTCTTAGCTCAACCTGTTGAGTTGATGTGGTGCTCCTCCCACTGAGGGGACGTCGAACCAATGAGCTTGCCTGGAAGGGCAGATGGCAAGAATAATAGAACGAAGGGAACAATGGGCAAAGTAAGAGCCGAAGGGTAAATAATGAGAGTTTGGAGAGCGCTTCCGACGAAACGCACTCGCTGTAAGTTGTATGAAGGAATGAAGATGGACCACTAACTGATGAGCAGCTTCTCCTGCGGGCACTTCCCGTGGTCGCGGAGGGGTACGTACTGGGCTAGCAGCGATAAGATAAGATTGGAGGCGCTTTAGGTACTAGGTAGGTAAGGTTACGCCTCATTGATTGATTCACACGTGCTAGGTATGGGCTGGGACGTTATTCCCTGATGACGATCTAACTAACGCTTAGAGTAAACCTCTATTTTCTGAAACTTCAATTATTTGAATTCACTTTTGAATACTCTACCGTAGGCTACTGACTTATAATATGTTATGAGAATCTAAAGAAGTTTGAGACATGCAGCTAAAGATTCAAGGTTATGTGTATACCGAAACTGTGCAAGTAGAAGTACCTAGGTATGAGATATTTTGTGAAATGGTCAAACATGTGCTGTCCATTGTTTTTGGGATAGAGAGGTGTGTTCAAGAGTGACCATGATTCTGTATGAGTTGGCTTATCCACTGCCCAGGTTTATAGCCAAGATGGTGATGCATGTGCGTAGGTAAGCAGCAAACGCGGATTTGTTGTGACAATGGTATGTACAAACAAAGATTACCTATTACCTACTACTACTAAGGTATCTGGCCCAAGTTATCCAATGTGTACTAAGGTACCTAGGTGCTGTTTAATCAAAGATTGCCGTTCCATGATGCTTATTTGAGGCCCGATACCTACCTAGGTACCTACCAGATAAATGCAGCTTGCCGACGCACTGATTCCATGTCGAGTCGAACGCTTAATGGCTTAGAAGGTTCTAGAAGCTTCGATCATAGACGGGCAAGCTGGGGTTTAGTTACAGGAATAGCTGCAGCTCCTGGTGGGGATTGCTATGTACAGGCTTGGGGTCACAGCAGATATGTGCAAGGTGTCACAGAGAGCATAAACGATGGACAGAGAGTATAGCACATGGGAAAGATCGTTGCAGTAGGCCAAGATTTGAGCGTCTCCAAGACCCGCTCAAGCTTCCAGGAACCATCTCGAGCTTCGGAGCTGGACGTCTTGGTCTGGATTTTGGACATCTGGGGCGCTATCTCCACCACGGCTAGGTATCGTCATAGGTCACTGTACCCTGCGAGTGCTTTCAGGTATCATCGATAGGTTGGGTCGAACCCGACGGGCATGAGACTACCGCAGCATGACCGACAGAGTTTTAGTTAGACGTGCATGTTGCAGGAATTGACTTTTGTCAGCTCTGAACGGTCTAACACTTGACTTTGGATGGGAAAATTTACATGTGGTTGTGACGGTTGTGAACAAAACAGATGGAAAAGTCACTGATGTAATTCTCTATTCTGAAGGGAAATCGATCGACTCGACGTCACCCCCACCCCAGCCAGCCAGCGTCCATTCCATATCAAGGTCTCTATCTCCATGGCGGCCTGCCGCTTTCCCTTGGAAGCTTCCACAAGGTCCCATGGCCCCAGTATTTTCCAGCGGTGGCTTCTCTAAATTCCATCACCTAACCATCTTACGGTCGCATACCTAGCGTAAGTAGTAGCTTTGAAGCATCAGTGTCAATAGGTAGACTTGACTTAATCCTCCTCACCTTTTGTAAACTCACTCTTGCAACCAACACATTCCCCTCTCTTTAATCACACTTGAATTCACAAACAAACCCTTTTACTTTTGGTTTCCCTTTAAAAACAAAGCAACTCGCTACCGACTCTACTACCTACATACTCCCCATCCTAGTTTCTACTCCTCGTCCACCGCTCACACTTCAACTCAACACATTTGAACCACATCGCAAACTCACACACTCAAGAGCACAACATTGACCAGAAGCCACAATGGTCAAGGAGACAAAGCTCTACGACACTCTTAATGTCAAGCCTGAGGCTTCCCAGGACGAGATTAAGAAGGGATACAAGTAAGTAAACACAACTTCTTATCATGCCACCGCCTCCAAGTACATGGGTAGCTCGACAAGTATGAACCATCTTGTCGTCGCAAACGTCGCCCTTCACTGAGTCCACATCAAGCCCATCTCTATACGACCGTAGCTAACCACCATGTTCCTACAGGAAAGCAGCCTTGAAATGGCACCCAGACAAGAACAAGAACAGCCCCGATGCGGCTGAAAAGTTCAAAGAATGCTCGCAAGCATACGAGATTCTCTCCGACCCCGAAAAGCGCAAGATTTATGATTCATATGGTCTCGAATTCCTCCTCCGTGGTGGCACCGCTCAACCCGAAAGCAGTGCCGGTGCCGGTGGCAATCCCTTTGCCGCTGGAGGCATGCCCGGCGGATTCAACTTCGAAGGCGGTATGCCCGGTGGAGGCACCCGAACTTTCCACTTCAATACCGGTGGCGGTGGTGCTGGCGGCTTTGGTTTCAGCAATCCCGAAGACATCTTCGCCGAGTTCATGCGCAACGGAGCCGGCGGTATGCACAGTGGCGTTGATGATGAGGACATGGCTGGCATGTTTGGCGGGTTCGCTGGAGGTCCTCGCAGTCGTGCTTCGCGCACGCGATCAGGCTTCGACGGACGAGTTAGGGAAACGACCCCTGAGGTTACAACCGTCGAGCGTCCTCTTCCTCTGACCCTCGAGGAGTTGTTCAATGGTGTTACCAAGAAGATGAAGATCAAGCGTAAGACTTTTGACGATTCTACCCAGAAGCGGGTGCAGACCGACCAAATTCTCGAAGTTCCCATCAAGCCCGGTCTGAAGAAGGGCTCCAAGATCAAGTTCAACGGAGTTGGTGATCAAGTAGAGGGAGGTCGCCAAGATCTTCACTTTATCGTCGAAGAGGTAAGCACAAATTCATGTCAACCCCAATGATTCAGTGACTAACAATTTTATAGAAGGAACACCCTCTCTACAAGCGCGAGGACAACGACCTCGTCCACACAGTTACGCTTGAACTCAAGGAGGCCCTTACTGGGTGGCGAAGAACAGTGACTACGATTGATGGTCGACAGCTCAACCTAGAGAAGGGCGGACCTACCCAGCCTAACAGCGAGGAGCGTTACCCCGGCCTAGGTATGCCGATTTCGAAGAAACCGGGCCAGCGAGGCGATTTTGTCATCAAGTACAAGATCAACTTCCCATCAAGTTTGACTGCAGACCAGAAGCAGAAGCTGAGAGAGATCCTATAGAGGCTCGCCGCGAGCGAAACTATTTGCAATTCTATCTGGACACCAAAGGTGTGCTGGAATTCTGTTCAAACCAGCAACATCGGGATTCGGTTGCAAAAGCTTGCATTACACATAATTGGTGTTTTGGCGTTGGGAACTTAACGAATAATGAAAAGAGTGGAAGTCTGATGAATGAGCCTGGTTACTTGGAGGATCTCAGGTTGAAGAATACAACGTTATAGGCGGATGAAAGGGAGTTGATTAGCATGTGGCCTTTGATATCCATTTGATGGTTGTTTAATTAGTAGCACTTATGTCTTATATAGCTGTCTAATAACGAGGCAGGTTTGAAGATTCGATCAATTTGTATTCATATATGTTTCTGTTAGTGCAAATTAGGCTATTGATGTGATCACGATGTGATGGCCGGGTTGTTTGTATATGGACGACTGATGCAAATCCCTCAAGCCAAACACGACAAGGGTCCACCGTTGCTGAGTGACTGTTTGCATGCAGACTTATGATGACCACAACATGTGCATGGCTTGTTGATAAACGGGTGGTCGGTTCGAATTCTCCGTCACTGCAGCAAGGTATGCTGTATGAATGTGATGTCTTGATGCTTATGTATGGTACCCAGAAACCTTGATGAGAGGTTTTTCTCGTCTAAGCCAACCAACCCGTTGCTTCGAAACAGCCCTGGTCCATGCTATTAACTCATGCTTGTTAGAGGCTCAAAAAACAACATCGCTGATGCGGGCCGGTAGGAAGGGAAGAAAACGGGTCCCCCTCACTTAGTGTCTTGTTTAACAGGGATTCAAAGTGCAGCGATGACGACACTTGGCGGTTCTAAGTCGGACCTTAGCTTTAGTTTTAGTAGCTTGGGCTTGGATGGAGGGGGAGGGGCATTTTGTTCGTGTATTTGTTCATTGCTTTCGATTCGATTCGGGATCGCGAGGGGTTTTGTCTGATTTGCACGTGTTGGTGAAGACTTCAGTCGTGACTCGACTGGATAGTATGAAATTATATGTAGTTGAACTACTGACCTATATATGTTTTGTGATATTCAATATATAATGCCGTTAACTTGTCCAAATCATTTGGCGTATAATCATGATGATGTCCCTGCTGCTCCCCATGCCCGCGGGGTTTCTTAACCACCCTGTCTACTCTACTCAGTCTTACACGCTGGATGGCTGATGCACGTTGAAAGCAACATCCCGTCGATGGAACCCAACCCGGGCAACCCCCGTAGTCTTGACTTAGTAGAAGCCCCAGTTACACTCGCATGTTCCAATTACAGCTTGCTGCAGTACCATGAGCTTTCCGTCACCTTCTGGGCTTCCTCCGTATCTTCAATCAAGGAAAGACAGCTCCTCCATAAAACCTCCGTTCCCCCACACTTACTCCATCACTCTCGTCTTCTTCTCTCACCATCTCTCGCTCCACCGTTCTTCCACGACCTTCTCTCCTATTTCCCTACTTAATACGCCCAATTCCTCCTAGGACTTACACATACTTCTTCTCTAAAAGTTTCACCATTACTATCCGCCAAAATGCCTGAGGTATGTTCTGTACAACTAACAATGGTACGGACACTTAGCTGACATGTGACTCCAGATCAACACCCTCCTGTTCGACTGCGACAACACCCTCGTCCTCTCTGAGGAGCTTGCCTTTGAGGCTTGCGCCGGTCTCATCAACGAGATTTGCGAGTCTCGCCAGGTTGACATGCGCTTCACCGGCGATACTCTCATCAAGGAGTTCGTTGGCCAAAACTTCCGTGGTATGCTCACCACCCTCCAAAAGAACTACAACATCGACATCTCCCCCGAGGACCTCGAGACCTACGTCCGAAAGGAGGAAGACGCTGTCATCGCCAAGCTCAAGGAGGCCCTCAAGCCTTGCGTTGGTGTCGATGAGCAGCTCGAGAAGCTCGTTGCTTCCGGAAAGTACACAATGTCCGTTGTCTCTTCCTCAGCTCTTCGACGAGTTCGCGCTTCCATCGAAAAGGTTGGCCAGGACAAGTACTTTCCTGGCGACGTTGTCTTCTCTGCTGCCACAAGTCTCGAGAAGCCTACCAGCAAGCCTGACCCCGCAATTTACCTCCATGCTCTGAACAAGCTCGGCAAGAAGGCTGAGGAGTCAGTTGCCATTGAGGACAGCAAGAGCGGTACTCTCAGCGGTACCCGTGCTGGAATCAAGGTCATCGGTTACGTCGGTCCTTATGCTGAGGACAAGCAGGCTGAGATGGAGCAGATCTTGAGAGATGCTGGTGCTGTGGTCATCATGCGTGACTGGTCCGAGTTCCCCTCTGCTCTGCAAAAGATTGAGGCTGGTGAGGTTTAGATGAGAGAAGAGTTTGTTGCTATGACAATCTGCTTTGAGGAATACCCAAATTTACATATAAGCCATATAGCGAGAGGGACGTGCAGAATAACATAGTCCTGCTTAACTAATACAATTTTGATGAATCTACTTGGATATTACATGTCATGAGACATGAGTGACCAATCTAAGACATGCCTTCGTTAATCAGTCCCATGTCAACACAGTACTTCCCATGATCGATTACCACTTCAAGTGTTTTTCTTTCAATATATTAATGGACATTCCATATATAATGCGCCTATTATTTTCGCCAATCCATTAAGAAGCTGTTAACACTCTGTAATGTGGCACGGCTAGGATTCGCCCCAGGGTAAGCCGTCATGATGAGGCCCAATCTTGATTTGATTAATGTCTTTGTAAACGAGACATTTTTTGTCAAATCCCTGACCTTTCCTTCATCGTCAAACAGGTAGCATGATATAGCAAGGGCTACACCAATTGATAGATCTTTTCCGGACTCGCATGCCACAGCAATTCGTTGTTGATCAGGTTCCTGAGCAGAGGCAAGGTATTTGGCGGCGAAATCGCATATTTCAGGTAGCGCAGTGCGAAGATTCCGACTCGCCAACTTGCTTTTCCCAAGGCCAGCTTGCATATATGCTTTAGACTTTAGCCATGAGTCCTTTGGTGTCGTATCTTGGGTTATGGCTATGCGACATTCGGTGGGCATGGCAGGGAGGGGCAGAGCGCATACAGATATATGAGGCACAATCTGTATTTGAGCTCCTTCATCTTTCTTTCTAGTCACTTGTTCGTTGAGTAGCCTAGAGATGAGATCTGGTAGTTCTGCTTCTGGTGTCTCAAGAAGCTCATCGATATTCTCCCAGAACAAGGGCGCTTCAAGACCATGTGCCCACGTTTCAGTATCATCGCCTGCGCCCTGGATGTATCCGCCCTCGTCCATTTCACTGCCTACCACACGGCGACTAGCCGTACAGCATATCACAGGCCGGAAATCCTCGAATATGGACTTTGTTTCTTCTGATGAGGGAAGGGTCGAATCAGGAGTTACCCAGAATGGGCGCAGTGGCTTGGTGAGGCATGTTGGAAGTTTTAGGTTGAGAGCTTTCAAGGAGGCGACGAAGCCGGGGATGAGGGCGGATATTTGTGAGTGGGTTGTTGCGGGAAGATGAGCTGGGAGGTAAAGCTTGCTGGAGGAAGGGTGTGAGGGGAGAATGGCGAGGTTGAGAACAGTGCACCAGATGGGAATTGTGGAAGAGAGGGCATCGGGCATTCCTGTATAAGTCAGTATTCAAACTTGTGAACATGATCTGATGCAGGACTTACGCTTGCCACGACGAGTAGAATCGACGATTATGATACTATCAACGGGTTAACTTCTCACTTACTGAAGATAAGAACCACTGCTTTATTTCAGTACATACCCATCATTCTTCTCAATTATTTCAACAAGATGTAAGTTCAATCTCCTCGTGCTAAACTTCCACGCTCGCTCGTGACCATCCGTACTTTTGAAATACGCACTCGCGTCTTTCCGTCCAGGAGGGATATACCAACTACCACAGCGCTCATTGGCAACGAGTGGTCGTGGGGCATATGAATGAGACACGTCGTCTATAAACTCTGCGTCGGCTTGAATACTGGTTAGACGGTTGTGAATTGTGAGTGTTGTGCGTTTGAGAGAGGCCATCAACTGAGACATAGAGAGTTGTTCATTTTGAGGGAGGATGAGATCGGAGAAGTGAGGGTCGGGCATGATGGCGGTTTGATGTATGTGTATAACCAATTGGTTGTATGAGTGGCTAGGGAATAAGATGAAATAGAAATGAATGACTTTGGATCTTAGAACGATCGATACAAGGTGTGGTGTTGAGTTTTTGGTGGAGCTACAAAGTTAAGAGCCCGCATGGCGGCTTTATCCACCCCGCATTAAACGCAGAGCAGATTCACTTTCACTTCACATGAGAAGGTTTGATAAGTGTAAACAAAAAAGGCTTGATCATTACTTTTGGTCGTAACCCGTCAGACATATTTACATGCAGCATATGGTATCCGTCTCTTGCTTTAGTCCATTACTCCAATCTCCACTTGCCATTCTCAATGACAATCTTGACCTCCCTGTTCTCATCGATACTCCTTCGACCAGCCTCGAGGATCGCCGTTGTGGCAATGGTGTTCTTGAGTGTGGGGAGAGGCTTGGCGTCAAGGTCCTCGGGCTTGAGCTTGCCTGAGTTGACAGCACGGCAGCCATCGACAAACTTCTCAATGGAGATGTAACCGTAACCGGTCTGACCGGCAAAGTTTCCATCCTCATCGGGAGCGTACTTCATGTAGAAGGGGTTGTACCACATCATCTGACCAACGGAGTCGTCGGCGACGTCGTAGCCTCGCTTGGCCTGGTCGACACGGATCTCACCGTTGGCGGCGAGGTAGTGGAAGTACTGGTTGGAGTGGACACCGGCCTTTTGGGGTGCGGTCCATGAGGCAGTGTAGACACCAACGGCACGCTTGGTGGGCTCGCCGTTCTTGTTCCAGGTGACGAGAAGAGAAATTGTGTCCTCGGTGCAAGGATCACAGCCGAGCTCAACGGCAACACCCTTGGAGGAAGAAGCGTTGACGCTCACGGGGACGTAGCCACGCTCCTGAACCATGGAGTCGTTGATATCGATGTGGTGGCTGTTGAGGTAGTATGAGATATCAGACTCCTTACCAGCCCAGGCCTTGAAGGTCTCAAGCTGTGACTTAGGCTGAGACATGTAGCTGTAGAAGTAGTTGAAGTCGCCAAGCTTCTGAGCCTTTGCGCGAGCATCAGCGTAGGCGGGGTCGTAGCGCTTGTGGTGCTCGACGTAAACGTAGACACCCTTCTTCTGAGCGAGGTCGACGAGCTGCTGGTGCTCCTCGAGGACCTTGACGGCGGGCTTTGTGATCATGACGTGAATGCCACGCTCAATGGCGTACTTGGCGATGGGGAAGTGAGTAGGGTCAGGAGTGAAGATTGTGATGGCATCGCCGGGGCTGAGGGCATCGATGGCGGACTTGTAGGCATCGGGATCGACCTTGTCGTTGGCAGGGAACGAGTCGAAGGAGGTGTCGAGGTCGTTGTAGACTTGTTGAATGTTCTTGTTGAGATGTTCGCCTGGATATGTTAATGAGTGAAAGTGGTTATGATTTTGGTAGAGTACGTACGGATGGCAGGGAACTTCTTGCCATTGACACCGACCATGCCCAGCTTGTTGACCTTTTCGCGACGGCGCAAGTCAAAGAGACTCAGACCAACAACGCCGACCTTCTTGTCTGACCCAGAGGCACCACCACCAACAAAGCCGGTGGTGTACTCTCCGGTACCGATCTGAGATTAAGTTGTTAGTTAATTGGAAATATGGTAAGTGTCGTCAGGTCCAACTTACCATCAAGACGTTCAGAGGCTCCATTGTGAATGCGATGAGGGGCAACGCGGGGAAAGAGACAGAAGCTATGATGAGACTCAAGATAGAGTATGAGGGTATAAAAAGACTTCCAGACTAAAGTATGGACGAATGCGCAAGTCGATTCAAGGTCTGAACTGGTCAAGAGAAGATGTTCAGAGTGCAATCATGAGCTCTCTTATGAATTGCTCGCTCATGTCTCCGCAAGCTAACCTGAGCTTTGGCTACTGAAGCTGGGGGACATGTTCGGGGTTCTCTCCGTCTACGATTGGAGGAAAAAAGAGTCCCCGCCCTGAAACCCCCCAATCTCGAGCTTGGGATAGAAAGTGTTCTTATGGAGTCATGATAGGTAGTGAAGAGCTCATGTGACTTTGGGGAAATGAATATGGGGGATATGATCTAGATCCATGGATCTGCGTAATTAAAAAAGCAAGATCACAAGGGATTGTAATGTAAATATTGATGATTTGTTGCTATGGAATGTGCTGTGGTCTATGGAGTCTATGGGACGAGAGCGGGGGTTTGGAGAAATGGTCCCCATAGCAGATCTTTATTACTGATCACAACAGCTGCCGCATACCCGAGGCTAACCTTAGGCCTAGATAAACATTGAAATCTGGACAGTATTAAGGTGATGAACGGGAAGGTGTTTTTGCCCGCGGGTGCTGAATAGCAACGGCCTTTTGCATGGAACAAAAGGGTCGAGCAACTAAGAGCCACCCCCAAAGCATGGATCACCACTATGAACTCGGAGCAATTAGTGGATTACTTTAGCTGTGAGAATCAAATGAGGGGTAAAATGGCGGGGTCAGGCCCGGTTCCCCCACCCCCACGCCGCTATAACGACCGGCTCATGACCGCTTGTAAGTTGCTGAATTATGGGTGGCTTGAATGACAAGGGCATTGGCTATGTCGTACAGATATGCATGGTTGACCTATACTTCAATTGTATGCTCCTTATTGACAAGTAAAAGTGATTCTGTCTCGCGAAGAAACGGGCAGTCATGGATCGTGACTGCCTCTTCTGTGCAACCCAACATCTCATTGTGGTAATCCTACCTGCCACTTTGGGGGTACCATTCCATACCAATAATTCTCCGTTCCTCGCCTAGACAGAGCCTCTAAAACACCCAACAGGCTATCATGAACATTTACCCCCCATCAACACTAAGCTCCCCATGCATCAACATCAACATCACCACCACTGATACGCACCCAAACAACTCACACGCCCAACTCAGCCGCAAATCGGTCGACTTCCAGTTACCTACGCTTATTCCCTTCGGACTCGCCTGTGTTCGAACCATGCACTTTGCCTCACACACCGCATCCAGTACGGTCAGCTCAAACTCAAAGGGGGTGACTCTCGACCGGCTAATACTAAACATCAGCGCGGGATGTCCAACATGGATCTTAAGCGACCCAATATTGTTGTTGTTTGATGAGCCTCTCTCTCCCTCACCCTTCCCGTCCAGCCGGCTCCTTGTGTCAAAGTTAGCTAGATCAACAGTTAAGGGTCTATGCAAGGTGTTTAATCCTAGTGAAGGATGCATCCAGAAGCCTCGAGGTTTCGTTCAACGTTTCTACCGAGTCGTATTCTTCAAGGAACCGACCTGAACTGCCGGTCTCGCATTCCAGGTATCAAACCACCCATCTGCCAAGATGGCAATTGATCATGGTACGAACCCGAGGATTCCGATACGTTTATTACGGGCTCGACTTGCCGACTCTTGGTCTTGGCTACGACGTTGAGGCTTTAGACTTCAACATCACGACTGGTGTCGTACCACTCAATCTGATACCTCACTTCAAACAATTCCCACCTTACATACGGGGTAGCGTGCCACCATTAAAGACTTTTGTGGTCCTGTCCCCTTGACCCCAGACTAGACTTGCAACGCATTCTTCCAATTGGGGGACAGTCGATCCAATACCCACGTCTGTCTTGGAGCACTTGACTTCCCGAAGCGAAACGAATCCACCCCCAAACTGGGCTTGGGACTGGCTGCCGACCGAAAACGCACTTGTCGGTTCGACATGATGCCTTGAGCTTCCTACGCTAGGTGCCATAAGTTATAAAGTCCCTCTTTTGTTTCCTTTAAACTCTGGCCTTGCTGTTTTGCTGTCGTATCTATCTCGTTTCTTTCACGTCCCCTCTGTCGCCTCTCATCCTCAAACCATCCCCATACTTCTCATCATGACTTCTTCCAACGGTGCCACCAATGGCCAGAATGGTCACGCGGCTACACCCAGCTCGCTTCCTACCGGAATCTACGCCCCCGTCATGACCTTTTTCGACCCCGAGACTGAGGAGCTCGATATTCCCGTCATCAAGAAGCATGCTGTGCGACTCGGTGAGGCTGGCCTAGCTGGTCTTGTCGCTATGGGCTCCAACGGCGAGGCCGTCCACTGCACACGCGAGGAGAAGATCGCCGTTACCAAGGCTACACGAGAAGCGTTGGACGAGGCCGGTTTCCAGTCGGTTCCTGTTGTCCTCGGAGCCACAGAGGGTAGCGTCAAGGGTACCGTTGAGCTATGCAAGCTGGCCGCCGAGGTTGGCGCTGCTGCCACTCTCGTTCTTCCTCCCTCTTACTACAAGGCTCAGATGAGTGAGGACGCCGTCTACAACTACTTCATCGACCTTGCCAACGCGAGCCCCATCCCCATCATCCTCTACAACTACCCCGGTGCTGTCGCTGGCCTTGACATGGACAGCGACCTCCTCATCAAGCTCGGCCAGCACCCCAACATTATCGGTACAAAGTTCACCTGTGGAAGCACTGGTAAGCTCACCCGAGTCGCTCTCGCTTCCGATGCCAAGACACCCTTCCAAGAGGGCTCCGGTTACCTCGCATTTGGTGGTATCGCCGACTTCACTGTCCAGACCCTGGTCAGCGGTGGCAGTGGTATTATTGCTGGTGGTGCCAATGTCATGCCCAAGACCTGCGTCAAGGTCTGGGACCTCTATGTCAAGGGCAAGAGAGACGAGGCTCAAGCTCTCCAGAAGAAGCTCTCCAAGGGCGATTGGGTGCTGACCAAGGCTGCCATCGCTGGCACCAAGTCCGCTATCCAAAGTTACTACGGCTACGGTGGACACCCCCGACGACCCCTTCCCCGTCTCACACCTGAGCAGGCCAAGGGTATCGAGGAGGGTATCAAGGAGATCATGGAGATCGAGATGTCACTATGATTCTGAACCCGTTATTTTCTGGTCCAATTGGCGAGGAGCCACTTATATGGAAAGGTATGAGTTTGCATAGCGTTGCATTTAATGGCAAAAAGGAGCCCTATTGGCTCGACAGATGGGTTCATGTATCGGATCTACTGTCTGGACTTGGTCATGACTATAAAATTATGAGCATATAAATGAATTAAAAAATATGAATTAAAAATGATCATGCAAGACTTATTTCTTTGGGAAATGACCTAGACTCAAAACGGAACATCATGAGGAGCAACGAGAAGGACAAGCAGACAGTGTGCTGCCTTCCCATGAGCACATGTGTATTGAATCATGTTATACTTGGTCATGATGGTGTCACCTCGATGTTATGAGAAGAGGAAAAGATGCATGATGGATGATGATCTGTACTTCGGCTCCAGCTCCGTTGTCGGTTCAAGGTGGCACCAGGCTAACGACCCCAGACTATCGATGCCATTGGTTAGTTCACGACTATCCCTTGCGTTCTGTATCTCATCCCTACTTTGACCATGACGGAAGGTGGTTGGGGACAAAAGCCAATGGCATTTATCATCAAACATCGGTATTATTCGACTAGACCTCTATCTGAACTACATCAATCTCACATAATTCTTACCCTCAATAAAACCTTGACTCGCTGTCAAGTATCTTCTTCTCAAGTATTTTATCTTTTTTCACTCTATTGATAAGAGCAAATATGCGAGAAAGTACGAGCGGCAGCGCGGCATCTGCCGTGGCCGAGAACGGTGTTGCTCCGCTGAGTGATGAACGGACTCCCTTGCTCAAGTCAAATGGCCAAGGTCAGAACCCAGATGCCGAGCCAGCAAGTGAGGCTCAGGGAGATGACCCGAATCAGGGTCTTCCAGCAGGCCAAGAAGAAGAGACAACTATTGTCGCTGAGGAGGTACCGACTGGCAAGCTCATTCTTATCTTCGGCACTGCCTGGATAGGCGTCTTCCTGGGTGCTGTCGATTCCACCATTATCGCAACTCTTTCAGGACCCATTTCGAGCGAGTTCCAATCTCTGAGTCTGCTCTCATGGCTTGCGACAGCCTATCTTATCTCCAATGCTGCGTGCCAGCCCATCTCAGGCCGGTTGACGGATATCTTCGGCCGAGGGCCGGGTCTCGTTTTCAGCAACCTCTTTTTCGCTGCTGGCAATCTCATTTGTGGTCTTGCGCATAGCCAGACCACTATGATTATCGGACGTGTTGTTGCGGGTATTGGTGGTGGTGGTTTGATGAGCATCTCGACCTTCTTGGGTTCAGATCTGGTTCCTCTGCGCAGGAGAGGCATTGTTCAGGGTCTTGGTAACATTTGTTATGGATCTGGAGCAATGCTTGGTGGTGTCTTTGGTGGTTTCATCAACGACCACACCTCCCAAGGTTGGAGACTTGCATTCTTGATTCAGGTACCGCCGGTGCTCGTCTCTGCTGTGGCCGTCCATTTCTTGGTCAGGGTCCCTCCCAAGCAGTCGGACAAGTCATTCCTCGCCCGTATAGACTTTGTAGGGGCGTTCCTAACATGCTCGTTCCTGGTGTTGCTACTCCTGGGACTTAACTCGGGCGGCAACATTGTCCCGTGGACGCACCCTCTTCCCTTGACCACAATTCCTCTGGCTGTCATCACATTCGGGTTATTCTTATTCTGGGAGAGCAAGGCCCGCCAGCCAATCATTCCTGTGAAGCTTCTCCTCGATCGAACTGTCTTGAATGCCTGTCTTTGCAATTTTGCCTGTACCATGGCGGTCATGGGGGCCCTCTTCTATGTTCCGCTTTACCTGCAAGTTCTTGGTAGCAGCGCCACGCAGTCAGGTGTCCAGATCTTGCCATCCCCGATCGGTATCTCGATCGGTTCCCTCTTCTCTGGCTTCGTCATGAAGAAGACTGGAAGGTACACCAGGCTTGGAGTAGCAGGTTTACTCGTCCTCATCGCCGGTGTAGTAGTCCTTACAGTCCAGAATCAGTATAGCCCCAAGTGGCTAATGGGCGTTTCGTTCTTCTTGATCGGTTCCGGGTATGGCGCGACACTTACGACGACGTTACTGGCATGTATCGCTGCGGTGGACCACTCTCAACAAGCTGTTATCACATCTGCAACCTGTAAGTTGTCCATGTACGCGGCGGTGTTTAACATTGCTAACAAAGCTTGTAGACCTAGCACGCAGTCTTGGTAGCACTGTTGGAATCACCATTGGTTCGGCTGTCTATCAAAACATCCTCAAGGCCCGGCTTTGGGAGAGGTTCGGCGACCAGCCTGGCGCTGCAGATGAGATTCACCGTATCCGAGATGATCTCGATGAGATCAAGCATCTCCCCGAGGGATGGTATGATGGAGTTGTCAGCTCCTTTGTAGATGCTTTCAGGGGTGTTTGGCTGACACTGCTGGCGTTCTCAATCTTGGGTTTGATCTGCGTGTCACTTATGAAGCAGCACACACTACACTCGACTATTGAGAGACGATGATTTTCACGACGCGGATAAGAAAGTCATAAGGCATGGCATGGATGAGAATTATACGATACAGCATGGAAACTGGACAATCCCATCTTAGGATGAGAGGCATATGGTGTAGACAAAATTGATAGATAGCTGAGGTAGGCAGATTGTGAATCTTAATAATGAAAGACGTATGCACTTGAGAGCAATTCCTTCTCTTCTAACAATATACTCAATACATCCACATCATACAACGGTCATATGCACCTCTAGATTTCAGTTTAGGTTGGTAAGAATAAATAATCTAAAAACTTGATCTCAACTAGCATCGTGAACTGGCTTTCATCTTCTCATGGCCTTGGGCGCAAATATTCCACTGCACCGCGGAACAGTTCCCATCTGACATGTTTCTCACTTATGCAACACTGGAATGTAAGTGTTTTATACTCCGTGCTGAATAATGAAATTCGATCGCAGTGAAACATGGGCTACCGAGCAAAACATTGGTCATCGAAACAGCATGACTTGTCGCCACAGATTTTCCCCTTTCACCTTTTGAGATATATCACATCGCAAAGCAGAGGCTAGAAGGAATGATCACCGAAAGTGACAAAGTTAATGTCTCAAAACGGTTGGCTCTTTTTGGCTTGAGAAAGGTCATCTATCTACTGTGTTACACAGGCTTCAAGTGTAGTAAGAGATTGACATTGATATCATGAATGATGAAACCAGTGAGCCGGTTTATACCAGTTTCTTCGATCATTTGTTCATTATTGCATCTTGAGCTTGAGTCTTAGCTTGTTTTTACCCCAGAGATTGAACATTAGAGTATCTACACTACGGCATTACACTACAAACGTCTGTCCAAGCTCCCTCGATAGCTTGCGGACATTTTCGACCGGAGGTTATCCATCGATCAGCCACATCGCAAGGACCCTCAGCAAAGGCGGCCGACAGAGTCATTGAAGGCCTGCAGCGGTTGTCTAGCTGACCGATTCAGTTGAGATACACTATCGCCTTTGCAGGTAAAATGGAGACATATCAAAAGAGGGCTGAGGGTTTAAAAGATGTTGATATTAATGCACTGCCAAGATTGAGTGTGTGGATGTTGAAGTTATTGTGTCGACATGAGATATTGCTTGGACTAGTCTAGACCGCGTCAAAGGTCTAAGACATGTGTATCGTGGCTTTTTTCTTCAACGCCATCCGGACGCTTTCACCGGAAAGGAGGCTCTGTTCTCGCTTATTGTAAAGTTTATTATGCCCTTTCCGTCACAAAGCCTCAGGGGACCAGCCTGAGTGCTTGACTGGTGAGTATACGAAGCAAGAGACAAAGTTATCAGGATCGTTTATACTATTGGATAATATAATCTTTGGTTAGCTAATATATACACCCCTCCAGTTCAGAGATTAGCTTTTCTATTGCACGCCAGTAGATGAAAGTTAGGTAGAAAAGAGACCGGGCCGGAATAGTAACGTGATTCATAAGATGGTGTGAAGCACAGACGACGGTCTTGCAACGTCTGCTATTTCCTTTAGAGTATTCCGTTGGTTGTAGGGCAGAGTGGCAAGATGATGGACAACATCCGTTGAGTCTAGACGCTGAGTCCAAGCTGAGTGTTGGTCCCTAATATGTTGATCCTGTAAATCAGACCGTCCAGACCATGTTTGTTGGAGATCCTCACATCATATTTCGCCTTGTCTTTCATAATGACACAGTAAGGTGATATAACTGGCGTTTTGGACTAATCCCTACAGAACTCGCCCATTCTGCATCGGGAGCACCAAGCCCCCCGCTGCCACAGGATATGGACAAGAGATATGGGCATCATATCTGATGAAGAACCGTTTGGGACCTATCAAGATACTTGTTTAATTAATGCTTTCAGTTTAGTCCAGTCCGGAGTAAAGTGAGACAGTAAAGAGAAGCTATGGCCAGAAAACGGAGTCCGTTTCTCCAGCACTTGTTTAGCTTCAGCTTTGGCATCTTGACAGGCGCCACATACACGGTCACTTACGGAAATAGACAGCCAAGATGTCTCTTTCCTCGCACATTTTGAGTTCTCTTGAAAGGATGTGGCTTGACTAAAGAATGCCTTTGTCCAACAATAGAGCTAATCTACAACCCCGTTACAGTACGAGGGTCTAGTCGAGTTACCTAAGAGTGATCGTCCAGAGAGACATCCGAGACACCATCAACATCAAAGCGGTCGTATTGTAAACTCCATCGTGCGAATGAAGGTATCTGATACGTAAAGATGGCTTCATAAGGTTCTGATCTGTAACACAATCGCCAAAGGATCCACCTGGAACGGAGTTTTGAGGCCTGCCTGTTGGCTGAGATAGGCTCCAGATCCGTCGATCGTGACGGCCCTTCGGTACAGTATGACTCCAGCAGAGCGGCAGTCATACAGTGAAGCGGCCGACCCTGATCTTGATCCCCAGGAAGATGGTCACGATGAGATGTGATGGGCCAACCAGAATGAAAACTCAGAACCCGGATACGGCTGCGAGATCCAAGATAGAGTTGGCTGCAAGGTACCATCTGCAAGGAACCTGGAGACGTTGATTCGCCATATCGCCTTCAGGGTCCTGGATCGATCTGCATATAGATATGCTTGGTAGATCCTGTCTCAGATGTATCTTGTTTCGTCTCACTGACTTTCCTTTTGTTCAATACATTCATCACACTCTCTTATAATGAAATACATAACCATCACGCTGCTGTTGAGCACATTGTGCGCAGCTCAGCGATATACTTATACCACCCGCACAATGACCGAATGCTTTAGTACAACACAGTCAAGCTTCGGTCCTGCGGTGCCCACTCAGGGTCAAGACAACTACTACACTGTCGAGATGCCCGAGTGTCAAGATTGTGACTGCACAGATTGTGCATACACCAACACATATACAACAACACTAGATGTCTTTGCTCCAACAGGCATCGCACAACTTCCTTACTCAGTCAAGGAAGTATACCGGGGCATGTCGGCCATGCCAGCTGATGCTGAGCCGACTGCTGTTCCATACGGTTTCACTTCTGGTGTCGAGACGTGTAACAACTGCGGAGATGAGCCCATCACTGCAACTATGACCTATCCCCGCGGCGGTTCACCTTATCAAGAAAGTGTACCAACAGCAACACCCGCGGCTGAAAGCTCTTTCGAGCCTCCTTCAACACTGCGCACTGAAGCTGCCGACGGCCCCAAGACGGCACGCCTGGAGAACACTATTCTCGAGCACAAGGCCATCGAGTACCAGGGCCAAGCAGCCAGTTCCTCCAACTTTGCCAAGTTTGGTCTCAGCAGTGACTCTGACTCCGACTCAGACTCTGAACCAAAGATCTCTGGCGGTCTATCCAAGAATATCAAAAACTACGCGAAGATGAGAGATATAGCACCTTCACGGGATGCAGATGGAGCAGCGATGGGCAGAAAGCCACCAGCTGGAATAGCCGTGGCTTTGCTTGTGCCTATAGCGCTGCTGATGTAAGAATAGAAAAGAAAAAACAAGGAGTGGAATGGATGATACTTTACAGGAATGCATTCAGCGCTGGCGTTGTATAATATGTTCACATTGGGAAGCATTTTCTTTGTCAGTTACGATTGTTATGGCCGAGTGTCAGAAACGGAACATGATTATGGGAGTATGGATAAGAGATACCACATGAATACCCGGTCTGAGTCTAGGGAGGAGATCATAATAAGAAGACTGTGTAGATAGTGAGAAATACATTAAACATGATCAAGTCTGAAATGAACTCTCAACCCCCTGGAGTGACTTTTGTCAAGGATGGTGCATATTGAAGAATGTGATGAGATGAGAATTATTGTGGAATTTTTCATGTAAAACTATCCCTGGATCGAGTTTACTGCAGGTGCTTAGTAACCTGACATATATGCCATGGAAAGTCATTTGTCCGTTGAAGCTATTCACAGAATAATATCGCTACTAGACCCCTGTTCGAATGACGGTTTCAGAGGCGATTAGGTTGGGACCCGAGTATCCGCTGTAGCCCCTGGGGTTTAATTGGCTTTTAAGCATGAATTCGTCAATCATAACTTCGGGTAATCTTTAACTTCAAAGTTCTCTCTCATGAAATCTTCAGAAGGGAACTAATGCACTGCAAGTCTCGGTGCAACGTCATCCGCGGGGCACCATCCCGTGTCATCCGAAATAAACAATCAATATACGTAACCATGGTGGTTGTTCACATGTTTATCAGGTAAAGTGCAGTAACACAGCAAAAAGATGTGACCAGTGTTGGAATCATTACACAAAAGTCGTCGAGTTTTGGAGAAATGAGAACTGAGAGACGATCGTCTTGCACGGTACCTCAACGGGAATGACATAAAACGTTCCGCGACAAGTCTCTCAGCTGAAATAAATTTAGATATAATTCGCAACTTGTGTCTTGTCATTGGTCAACAATGGATCTCATGGTCCCCTAAATCATCCGCCCGTGGCGCAGCTGTGGCAAGGCAAGCCTATGACAAGCCAGGGCAGACAGATTTATTGCAAGGCGCTCCTTCATAACGTCGGGCACCGGACGGAAGTGATTTAGGGGCTATCTCACCCCTGAACTAGCGCTGATACATATGTCCAGATGGTACAAGATTATGGCGTCTAGATACAGATAGAGACGGGAGAGTTTAGAGTAATCAGTGAGCTTGAATCATGAACATGGAAGCCACAGCCACAGAGAGAAAGCCCTGCCAGCCCTGCTGTTGCAACTAGCAACGCGTAGTAGCCAAGCGCTAGGAAACCAATCCAGTGAGGTGAGCAGGTGAGATTCACTGTGGGCCCCGCCTATGCTTGGCTTTTCTCCAGCTTGTTCCAGCGAGCGTCATGGTCACCGACAGTGGGATGCCTGTGGCTCGCTGGCCAGGGAACCTGTTTCGTCAGGGTTTCCAAGGGCCATTGAACTTAATCCAGACCCAGACGGCCAGACCCAGACCCAACCCAACCTAACGTCTAACGCCAACGTCTTTGGGTCTTTGGGTCTTTTCCTCAATCAACAAACAATAACAACAACATTTCTATTGACGATAACGCTCTTTGTCCTGTTGCATTTGCCATTCTCAACCTCATCTGGTCCAATCTAGCGAGTTTCCATCTCCTCCCTCCAAAAAAGCATTGACGACACGGCGGAACTCTTTAACCGATATACCTGTGACGAAACAAGCCCTTGCGATTTCAGCTGAAAAGCCAACAAGACACCTCCCGTACAACTCGCCGCCTTCTTACTTCTTGACTAGTTCAACAAATACAGCGTCTCTTCTGCTTTGCGTTCGCATTCGCATCTCTATCCACACAATCCTCACATCAGCCTTCAGCCATGCAGTTCAATATTGATCCCGATATCGTCCCCAACTTGAAACTGGGTCTTCACTCTTTTCAGATCATTCTCTCCCTCGTCGCATGGTGTTTGCAAATCGGCGTCTTGAACGCAAAGGATGCTGAGGTTACGGGCAAGAACGGTTGGGCGTTCGGAGTGGTACGTCGACATACACCGACCGGTTCACAATGTATCATGGCCAGACTAATAATGAAATTCAGTGTTTCCTTTCAGTACCAGCTTGGATTTTCCTCATCATGACCCCCCGATGGGGCCGCACTCGACGCTTCGCCCAACCGCATGCCATGCTTGCTGTCGACGCTGCTTTCACCATCATATGGTTGTCTGCCTTTGCCACTCAAGCTTCCTACAACGCCGCCGGCCAGTGTGGCACTGCCTGCGGCATCAGCAAGGGTGTTGTCGGCTGTGGTGTTCTCGTAACGTATGTACACCAACTATGTATCAATTGAAGTTGTTGCTAACTAACTCGACAGCATCCTCTTTGGTGGCTCAACCTTTGTCTCACTCTACACTCTCAACTATTATAACAACAACAACGTCCTGCCAGGCTACGACAACCGTCAGGTAGGCAGCGACAACATTGATCCCGACAAGGCTGCTTTCTCCATGGCTCCTCACGGCGACGAGGCTTACGAGCGAGTCGACATGGACGACCACGAGCCCGCAAGCAGCGCCTACGGTGGTGGTGGCTACAACAACAGCAGCTACAACAGCAACTCTCGCTACGGCGATGCAAACCCCTACAGCGCCGATGACGATGATCCCGATCGCTTCGGTGCCCTCCCCCCACGAAACAACACCCTCTTCGAGAACGACACCCAGTACCACGGCGGCGCCCCTCCCTCTATGCCAGCCAGCTACGCCAACCCCACAGGCGGTCACCCATACGAGGACGTGCCCGCCCAGTTCCCCGCCGCCAACTATGACAGGGGACACTAAATTTTCCCAAAGACATGTAAATGAAAGAAAGGATATAGATTGGTTTCTTTGTTTTTACGCAACGGTGTTTATTTTGCTTGGTGTGGAAATAGCCTGGGAAACGTCTGCGTCTGGAATGCGGCTCGACATTTTTCTATGGTGGACAACGCCTCTATATGGAGGAGAGGCGTTTTACGGCGTCATGAATTGCGCAGAAAGAGACAAGGGCCATGTAAGGAATTGCCTCGGTTTGCATATATGAAGTTGGGCACTTGCACGTACACATACCATACATTCAAGGCACACGTACTTGTGCTTGTTGTTATCCTGTATCTTTTTGACAGTATAGAAAGTTCAGTCGTGTAAATGAGGATCCTATATACGACGTCTTGTGTATTTTTCCCAAGATGCTCAAGACCAACTCCCAACGCCTTCTGTTCTAAGCCAGTTTTGATGCTCCGTACTTGATGATATATCGATTCCAGCCTTTCGAGCTCTCCTCGAAAGCCCCTCTCTTTTAAAAAAGTGCCTAATCTCCTTTCTTTACTCCTGGTTCTCTTTTTGCATCTTGCGAAGTCGCTTAGCGATGTTCGCGGATGTCTGCTGCATAGGGTTCAACTTGCGATCCCTAGACATGGCACCCGTATCATCGCCGTACTTAGCGACCAGCTTCTCCAACCACTCAATCTCACGAGTACTCTGGTGTCTCTTCTTGGGCAAATCAGGCTGCATGGCCTGCTCAAGGAGCTGCTTCACGACGTCTGTCGTCTCCTCGTCATCGGCGTTGTCTGCGATGCCGCCCCACTCCTCAGCAGGCTTGTCCTCGGCGTCGCTGCCCTCGTCAAGGTCGTTGAGGGGATCGTTGAGAGGGTTGGGCTTGGCAGAGCCGATGATGCGGATGATCTTGCCGTCAGCGTCGCGCTCGACACGCGCTTCGGAGACGACGGCGTTTTCAATCGTGGCGATGGCGAAGGGGTCGTTGGCGTAGGCGCTGGTTGTGGTTGCGCCGAGCGTCTTCTCTGTTCCACCGGTGGGAGCCTTAAGACGAGCTACGAGACCAAGACGACGGTAGTTCTGGGAGAGTGTCTCCTTCTTGTTCCTGTATTTCTGCGTTAGCTGGGGTCTTGTTCTCCGGTGATACAGAGAAAGATTGATGGAACATACCAGCTCTTTGCAATAGCATCGTTACCTCGGGGGTTAAGAATCTTCTTGGATCTGTTAAGCTGTCTAACGGGCTGGCGGCCTGCTCTGGCCTTCTTCTTTTGGAGTTCGCGACCCATGATTGATTAGAGGAATTGGGTATTTGTTTGAGATGGATGTGGTAGATGGATATGGGTTGGATGGGCTTGCGAGAGACGTACAAAAAATGCCCGCCAAAATTTGATCGCAAATTCTTATCGATAAAAGAAGTGGATATGCCGCCACGCTAGTGCCACTTGCCAACCTCTTGACATGAAAGATTGGAAGAAGTAGAATTGAAAGATATTAATTAAAACTATGGGGACCAAACAAGGTAGTAATTAATTA
This sequence comes from Fusarium praegraminearum, assembly GCA_002093855.1. Lineage (NCBI taxonomy): Eukaryota > Fungi > Ascomycota > Sordariomycetes > Hypocreales > Nectriaceae > Fusarium > Fusarium praegraminearum. Next base: position 193,028 of record LXHY01000051.1, read on the forward strand.
CCTATACACCCAACTTTGACTGTTGAGTTAATCGAGCTCTTTCACTTTATTCTTCAGACCTCGCAATTTCATTTTAATTGGGTTCTTATAAGTTGATGGCGTTGTCTATATATTCACGTTCTTGTAGATATTGAACATGATAGAGAACGAAATGAAACACATATTGAGTTGTAATAGCTTTTCCCTGAATCTGTGAAAAAACACCGTTAAATATTTATCACAGTTTGTCTACAGGAGAATGAACACTGAATTGAAGAAGGCAAGCAACCTGACCTCGCTATACTCTCAAAATGGGAGAGACAATATGAGCTTATCTTTCATAGGTATGGGTAGATATATGAAATAGGAAGCTCGTTCTTGTGCTATCAGTACATTCTGGCTAATTAATTAATTACTACCTTATAATACCTGTTTACTGCCCGGTTGACGAGTCCAAATGATAATACAAGTAACTCATGCGTAACCCCAAACGCAAGCATCCATGTCGTAGCATCCCCGCAACGAATCACCCACTAAGTAGCTCCCCACGTTCAGCTTCCGTATCGCTGCAAGCTGCAAGCTACCTCCATGACTGCCGGACTCCAACACTAACATCCACCAAGACCTTCTCAACATCCATTTTACTCAGTAAAGCCAGAACTACAAAGCTCTGGAATTTCCTTGGATCCCAGGGTCTTGGCCTTCTAGCAACTTCGTCTCCCAAATTCACACATCACCTCAAACCAGCCAAGGGCCAAACCTCCCAATGAACTCTCAACACAACGACCCTGCCGCACCATCATCAGGCGAGATGGCCAACGAACATTCTGGGCTTCCAACTGCCAGCCCACAGCCTACCTCTGGATCGCCTCTCACGGGCGATCCTCGTCACCACAGGGCACCTAGTCTGGGCGAGATACATCAAGTAATAGAGGCGGAGCAGGAAGGTCAAGTGGTACGATACCATACTCCATCATGACCATGACAGGCGACTAATCACTTATGCATAGAATCGCCTCTTGCACATGATCCGACAGCAACAGTTAGAGCTTCAGCGCCTCCAAGCTGCCAACCCTAACAACCAGAACCAAGGCTCTGCCGTAGACGACAGTAGCGCCATCGCCGAGCGACTGGGCCACGGAACTCCTCACGCCTCGAGCTCTCATGTGTCTATCCCTCATGTTCCTACCGGTGACTCAGGCTCTCGCTCCAACAGCCATCGTCACCCTCGCAGCTCGTTCGACCTGGCCCGACGCTCAAGAACGCCCAGCCGCAGCGGCGCTTCTCCGAGACTTCGCTCAACATCCATAGGTGGAAACAGTGAAGATTGGGTTCTAGGCGGTCGGGACGAGAGTGCGTTTTACCAGGCCGAGACCCAGATGCTCACCCGTGAAAACCAGATGCTTCGTAATCGCATCCGAGAACTTGGTCAGTGTGACGTAAAATCTTGTTGTTGAACTTTTATCTAACATGTACAAGAGAAACAACTGACAGATGGCTCACCGGTCGCTCACGAGCCACACCCGCAATCGAGAAGGTCTTCTACGGTGGCAGGCAAGGAGGCTGATAAGCCTTCCGCTGAATAGAGTAAGGATACTTGAGATATTTGTACCCTTGCCCTTGTTTACTCGGAACTGCACCAAGAGTTAAGGTTTATCATGGCGTTTAGCGACAAAAGCCCAATCTGGAAGTTGGGCTCAACCAAGGATGGGAATTGATAGGAATGCATATGGCGTTGGTGACCCATACACTATGTATGTTTATGATGAGCTCGGACAGTGCCTCGGGGAGTATGATATTCTTCCAAGTATGAATGTAACAAGATATTGTTGCGACGATAACATAAGATAGCATTGGCGGCTTTAGGGTATGGAACCCATGATGAGCGTTTATTATCTTCGCATACCAAATCAAATAAAAAATAGACATGGAATCCCCTTGGATCCAATATTGTGCATCTCTTTATAAACAGATGTGAACATGTTTCGACATATGATGAACGATGCCCTTCTATGAAGCGTCATCGGTAATTCGGTGAAAACGTTCTCCTCGCCGAACATTCGCAGTTTTACAACTCACTTTCAACAACACCAGCTATGCTTCGTTCTGCAACACGGAAAATTTCCTCCAACTTCTTAACCCCTCAAAGGTACAGCTTCAGCTCAACAGCAGCTGCCAGTGCTGATTTCACACATGCCGTAAGTTTGTCTCATACCAAATTCATCCTTATGGATCCCCCACATTGATCATGAGGTCTCCAACGGAGAGCAAACTCATTGGACCTTCCAGGATGCATCACAAATCAACTGCAGAACAAGAGTTAACACTGTAGCAGGTCATAGGCGGCGGCGTCGTTGGGCTAGCGGTAGCCCGTCAGCTGGCCCAGAGAGATGGTACCTCAACCGTACTCATCGAGCGCCATGATGCCATCGGCACAGAGACAAGCTCCCGCAACAGTGAAGTCATCCACGCTGGTATCTACTATGGACCCTCAAGCTTAAAGACAAAGCTTTGCATTCACGGCAAGAATCTGCTCTACGAGCTCTGCGATAAGCACGACATCGGCCACCGCCGCACGGGCAAATGGATCGTTGCCCAGAACGAGGACCAGCAAGAAACTCTTGACAAGCTTCACGCCCTGTGTAAGAATGAACTTGGTGTTCCGACGCGCTGGGTCAGCGGCGAAGAGGTGAAGCGGGATGGTGAAGGTGTTCAGGCTGCGTGTGCGCTCGAGAGTCCAACGACTGGCATCGTGGACTCGCACGGCTTGATGCTATGTCTCCAGGGCCTGTTTGAAGACGCTGGCGGTGTTGTGGCGCTTAATTCACCCGTTTCGAACATCAATCCTCTCGGATCCAAGCCCGGTAGTGATGGTTGGGAGATTGAGGTCGAAGATGCTTCCACTGGTGAGACGTCGAGTATCACGACCGAGACGCTCATCAACGCTGCGGGACTTGGGGCGGCGGTCATTCATAACATGATAGTACCACCTGATAAGCGCCAGAAGTTATACTACGCCAAAGGCAACTACTTTTCATACTCGGCATCTCAACCCAAGATCTCACGACTTATCTACCCGGTGCCTGAGCCTGGCATCGCAGGTTTGGGCACCCATCTTACACTTGACCTTGCGGGTCGTCTACGCTTTGGTCCTGATGTTGAGTGGATCGATGACCCCAATGATCTGGCCGTCAACGCGGAACGACTGCCACAGGCTATCAACGAGATCCAGCGTTATTTACCGGGCATTGATGCCTCGGCCTTGGTAGCAGACTATGCTGGCATCCGGCCTAAGCTAGCTGGTCAAGATGCTGTTCGACAGGGCAAAGGATTCCAAGACTTCATCGTTCGGAAGGAAGAAGGGTACGAGGGCTGGGTAAATCTGTTAGGGATTGAAAGCCCCGGATTGACAAGTTCTTTAGCCATTGCTGAAATGGTGCAGAGTTTACTGTATGGATCTACACAGTCATCGTAGGGCAAAGGCACTAAACATCACATATGCCAAATTTATTGCACTAATTAGTCGCTCTCACTTGACTGCTCCCCGGTATTTAATTCGAAATAACGGCCAAAATAGGCAGCGTGGGAAACCGACTTGGATAAGAATAGAAAACGCCATAAACTTCCAACGTACTCCGGTGAAATGTGCCAATGCGTGTAAACAACCATCATTATTGGTCATCATTTTGGTATCAAAGCAAGATAGCAATCCCAAGGGTTCTCAAAGCCTGCCTTTGTCAAGAGACAGGTTCGACCAAGCGCCAACTTCAGCTCCTCAATTTCATCTCATCGAAATACTGGGGCAAAACTTTCTGCTTTGCACATCGACGTGAAGTTCATATATGCCGTTCTGTGCGCCGACAAAACTACAAAGTGTTAGCACGACCTTCAGATACGTTGAGAGGCGGGCACTTACAGAATACGACCGTCTTCACTCCAAGCCAGCCCAGCCGTGTTGTCTGGCGAAGGCGGCACCTCGAATACACCATGGTCTTCATCCCATCTGTTCACAACTTGATTCACCAACGGAACTATTATCGTGGTGTCATCCAGGTCGCGATCGGAGTCTCGCTCTCGCGCCTGAAGGATATCAAGCACTTGGAGGTAGGAAGGGTCTTGTCGCTGACGTGCAGCCATGTTTTCACCAAGGCTCTCCCGTCGCTGACGCTCTCTACTAAGCATCGCCATGGTTTCACCAACAACTTCTTGCTCTTCTTCGCGTCTTCTCACGAAGGCTTCGAGCGTTTCGCCCTCGGCAATGCCCGTAGGCCGTGCAGGTCGTGAGTTACGATACCGAGCACCCCTAGGAGCAAAACCCCCCGTTGGGGGGCCCCGGCGACGTGCCGAAAAGGTGGTCGGCCCTCCAATCGGTCTATCCTCTGGTGCTGCAGCTCTCTGAACCGTTCTCTCACGATTAGATCGGCCCATCTGCATTGCTTCAAGTACCAGCGTCTCGCTAGCAGTAAGTGGAGTGTTGAGATGTTCGAGCACCTCGCGGCGCCTCTGGTTCTCTATGGCGCCCGTAGCTGCGTCGTTGTCTCTTCTCTCACGACGACTTTCCAAATCGCGCGGGTCAATAGTAGTAGTGTTTCGGTCGAGAATGTTGAAATGTTCGAACGCTGGATCTTCAATATTGACAATCTGGCGAATGACAAAGTTACTTCGCATATCGACAATCCCGACATGACCTCTATCCTCCGTCCAGGCTAACAAGCTGTACGGGCCAGGACAAAATGCCATATCTCGGATAGCACCAGGGCCACTGCGTGGTCGGGAGGACTCAAAGGTTGTAATAAGGGGGTCGGCATTGCGGTCTGCAAGAAGAGCGGCGTTGAAGATAGAAATCGTGCCATGTTGAGTTCCGATGGCGAGGTACGCTCCTGATTCCGAGAAGCAGGCCGCGAAGCTTCCCCTGCTGTCAGTTCTATCGTCTTTTCTTTGACTTTTGAGTAGAATTCTTTGAGTCTGCTCCCATTGGTATGAGAATTCATCAGGTGACTTGGTCGCTGGCGATTCAGTAGTCTTCCACACTCGCTCGTGGATGTACATGTACGGATCGTCAAGAATGGATATCAGGAACCTTCCATCGGGGGATAGAAGAGATCGGTTCACAAAGTCGGGGTACGTAATGATATCCAAAGCCTCTGTCTTGTCTTTCTCTTCAAAATCACGTAGACTGACCAGGGTGACGGTCCGGTCGTTGTTGGCTAGTACGGCTACTGGCTCTCTGTAGGCAAAAACAGCCGCCGGCATTTCCGTAGGGGGAAACCAGAGCGTGATGCAATTAACCCTGTCTTTGGCCAATTTCATACTTTTGGCGATCATGTTCTTTTGGGATCGCCTGGCGCGCGAGATGAGAGAGAAGACGGGATCGTTTGGAAAGGCATCAAGGCCGAGATGAAGTCGAGTATCCGGATCGATTCCAGACAGAGGATCGTCGTTGTTGTCGTTTCCTTCATCGAGCCGTATTGCCACGAAGTCGCCACTTTCGCTCCCACAGCACAACCATCCTTTCTCAGCAACGAGACATCGCGGCGCAAATGTCAGGAGTTTGATGGTTTCGCATTGTCGAGTCGCTATGTTCAGTCGCTGGATATGATTGCTACCGGTGCCTCCGGGAAAATACACGGTGCTCTGCTTCTCAGCGCTAATGAGAGAGCGTAGCTGCCAGTGCCTGTAGACATTAGCTATGCTGTATGAGGGTGACGGCGCCGGAACAATATGCATGGTTATGATTAACGTACTGTGATCGCACGGGTATACGATAATGTCTCCGCGGCTGTTTTAGGATGAGGGCCTCGGTTGGGTAGATACTGGGCGATGTTAGTGGTGATGCAAATAATCGAGTCATGATTTGATAAGCTGTATGTTCGCTGTTGGGTCCATGGGGGGTACATACTCGCCCTCTTCTACCGCCATGATGATCCCCGCCGCTCCTCAAAGGGAGCGACAATACACTGTAGCGCTGAGCTGTCCTGTGGGTTTAAACCGATGCGTCTGTTGTGTTTTGACTTGAGCGGTGATATCTCCGAGGTTTGGAGCTTAGTTGAGGTAGCTAGCTGGTCGCGGGGGCTCGGGCGGTTCGATGATGCAGAGCGGCGCGATATGCAGAAACGTATTATCCAGAATATCGGGTTGTTCGATCGTATTCGTTTTGATTTTCGATATTCTTGGGGCGTAGTGGAAGAAAAGAGGCTGGCAACAATGAGCTGGTTGATGATTACGGAGGTGGATTGTGTAGGAGGATGCAAATGGATGTCTAAATGACGTTGCTGGGGACTTTCATTAGTAGTAGTCAACGGGCTAAATGGCGGCCGAGAGCGAGCATGCCCGGACTTGTCACTTATCCAGTGGACCTTTATCCACCTGAACAATACCAGTACATACAGATCCACTGAACAATAGGAGTCAAAACTGGTGCGCCCTCCAGTCACAACAATTTGTTACCAATCACTGTCAAAAAGCATTATATTTAGAGCCTTAGTGTTCTTAACTCCACTGAGAGGGCGAAGAGCCCGACCCTTGTATAACCAAGAGTTAAAGATCTGACGATAGCGCATCACATTGTAGATTATCTGTAGAGGAATCAAACTGGTGAGATAATCTTCATATGAACAAGGTACTCCGTAATATATCCATGGATTTATCATTCATTTCTAGGTATGATCAGATGCAGCTGTTGTCACGAGCGACAACAATAAGAAGAGATGCCTTAGTACCTACTTGATTGAGACAATATGTCAGCGATCACCTGCCAATATGAGCAATTTCACTTATAAGACGTGATTATGAGCTACATATATGCGAATTTAAATAGTAGAGGATAATAAATATCAAATCCTTCCCTTTGAAGTTGCCAGTTCGATATATGATTCACATAACCTCATCGTGAAGCCATCCACATGCAAACAAATACGCCAATGACATCTCTCTTCAGCTATGTACTATCCCAGCTCATAATATAGATCCATCTCTTTAAATCGACTTTGTACCTCACCATGGTATAAAACTGATAACAAACCATCATGATTTCCCTGCTCTTAATTTTTCCCAGCTTACAAGTGTCAACCAGCATCTACTTTTCGGAACTTCCGTTATAAGAAAAAGGCATTCTTCTCGCCTTCTGATGCAGCCACCCAAAACAAAGCCATCAAAGTACCATTCCCATTGGACTGAGCAGACTCGCATTTGTTCTAGACATCACGCCAGCAATAAAGACAGAAAAATCCCCAACAGATATCACATCATCTTACATGTTCATGCCACCGTCTTGGCCACCTCCTCCTTGAGGACCACCAAAGAAAAAGGTATCAAACGGGTTCAGTTGAGGTGCCTCACCGAAATCGTGATGGAGACCTTCCCAATTCATGCTGAGTCCCATATCGAGCTGCGACTGGTCCATAGGGTTGAAATCGCCATTCGAAGAAGCTCCAAGATTCTGGAGGAACTCCATTGTCTGCGCATCTGGGTAATCCTGTCCATTGAATTGCTGCTGTCCCCCAAAGGATCCCCCGTTGGATGGCTGGGAAGTCATCCTTCGAGGAACAGGCGATGGGACCATACCTGACTCTACAGGAGAGCCTTCTTGTTTGAGACCAGAGTCTGATGGACTTGGTCCGCCTCGGTTTCGTGATTGCATCAGGTATCCTTCAGCTGACCGCGCCATTGGTGGCGATGCCTGCGCATTACCGTCGCCCGTAACTGACATGCTAGGAGAAGAAAGGGTGTCGGAGAGGGATAGGTCAATCGGATAAGACGCCTGATCTGAGCCCTGAGGACGGTGACGTGCTTGCGCAGATGTCTTTGACGAGTCGGGTGGCGTGTTCCATGCAGAACGCTGTCGTCGGGCCGCCGGCGCACCAAAACCGCCTGTCGAAGAGGTCATCTTAATGGTGGCCTTGGCCGTCCGATCGAATGCATCTCGGCATGTCTCGGCGGGAGGACACTTGTCGATCATGTCTGTGAGAACCGATTTGGCAGCGAGAATAGTAAAGTCCACTTCATCCATGCTCTGGGTCCACTATTAGTATATTTCCCCGAGGACTCTTATTTCGTCTAAACTTACCAGGCGACTTCGTACGATGGGCGAATGCCATATGGCATAAAGGTACGAGATTCCTGCCATGAACAGGTGATGGGTGGAAAGATATGTATAGCTCACGAGCCCGCTGAGGTGAAGCTGTCTATACAAACGAAGAATCTTTTGGCCTGCCTCGGCAACCTTGAGATAAATACGGTCCTCGTCTTCACGAAGCTCTGCTTGAAACGCCGTTGGACTGTTGACCTCGTTAGATGAGTTGTACTCGCCCTCAAACATGGCTGGAACGCTGAGGCTCTGGCGATAGAGCATGATGATGGCCTGCCAGTAGTTGAGCTCCAGGAACTCCGTCGAGAACATGACACCTGTCTCCTGCTTTGATGGCGCTGACGTCTTCCATTGATATAGCCTTCGATCGATATCTATGCGCCACGAGCGGAACGAATCGAACTGCACCAGGAACGGCGACGGCAAATGAATGTGCATATCGGGATATTTGCCCTGCACACCAGCTTTGGCAATCTGGGCCTGGTTATACTGCAATACTTGGAGAATCTCGGACTGCAGCAGCCGTAGGCGGAAGTAATGATGCGCTACATGTTTGTAGCTGGGTTGGATCTGGTCTGGTGGTGATTCTCGAAACCCAGTCGGCGTGATGTACTCGTCGTCCAATAGTGAGGGGAACTCAGTTGTAATGACCTGATCACTCACGCCGAATGGTCTTCCGACGCATGTGCTTACCAGGCGATCCAGAGAGTACGTGCACCACCAGAGACGTCGTCGCATATCTCGAATCCACAACTTCTTTCCCCGACCTTGAGCGCCATTCTCCCGAGCAGCGTCGGTTTGTTCAGCTTCATTGGGCGCAGCATCGATTTCTCTGTCATCCTCATAGTGCAGACCGAGATCGACTGCGAGTCTCACAGCAACGCCAATAATGTACCTGTTCCATGTCAGTCGGGCGAACTCCACAAAAATCACGTACAATCAATTAGCACATACCAAAGACCAGGGGGAACGGGACGAAGGAGAGCAAAATTGGCCAGGAGAAGTACGGCTTGCAACACCTCCAAACCTCCTCCACTATTGCTCAAGCACGATTCCAGGTGTACAATAGCGCTTGCATGATATTCCTCAGGCTCACAACGGCTCCTGCTATCCATACCAGGATCGCCAGAGGATTCTGTTTTTACAGGCTCGCCCACGATAACACCACAACCGATGGCGAAAACCATATTCAACAGATACAGTTCTCGCGAACCTCGAGCCGGATCCTTAGTTGAGTAGATACGCTCGAATGTCTGCATGAACTCTCCCCTATGCAAGATAGGGATTTGAGGATTAGAGTGCTCAAAATATAGTCTCACAAGCCGCAAGCCTACTTCCTTGCTGGGGAAAGCAGCAGGCTTGATTGAAGGTCTGGTATGTAGACCAAAGAAAGAATCGCGCAGAGAAGCTCCATTTCCGCTCGGTTGCCTAGGAGCTCTGGAATCATTCGAGTTCGGTTGTCCAGCAGCCGAATATTGAACTGCAGCATATACGACCCGCGCAAACGAAACACCGGATGCAGACGCGAGAGAACGAGGTTTTGAGGGGCTCACAATGTTATTGAGGAAACCCGCTTGGCCTGTCTTTTTCTTCAGCGATTCAACTGCCTGAGCCTGTGGTCTGCCCATGCTACGGTCGCCAGCTTCTGATGCTGCAGAATACCCTGTTTCGGTATTTGAGTTGATACTGGCGGTGTCGGTGCCTATCCTGGAACACAATTCGAGGTTTTCGGCTGGGGGAAAGGCGATATTGTTGGCATTGAGCAGATTCTCTAACTGCTCTACTCGAGTCTCAAGGTAAAAAACATAACTGCGCGGTAGGTCAAGTCAGCATTCGTTCACTTGTTCTTGCAGCAATTCCGTAGCACGCGACACCAAACGACTGATAGTTGAAGCGCAGCGCAGCGCAGCACATCGGAATTGTCGCGCACTGTCACAAGACCCTTATCGTACCTTCGTGGGATTTCTTTCTTTGTAATGGGATCATAGCCAACACAAGCAACCCCTGCCTTGGCGCAACTTGCGCAGCTCGGAAGCTTCTGGTCGCAACGGTTCTTACGTAGGCGACAACGGTTACAGGCACTGACGTTGCGAAAGTTACTGCTCTGGCCTGCCTTGGCCGTTACTGATGGAGAGGCGATGGTGGAGGGTGCCGAGGCGGGGGCAGATGCGCCGTCGGCCTGGAGACGTTCACGTTCACGGTTTTGGGGGCTCGACTGGCCGTTGCGCGGTGGTGACGCATCGTCAAAAGAGTCTTGTCGCTGTCGCTTTGCAGGTTGCGAGCTCGGAGACGGAGGGCCACGCGCAGGCATTGTGACGGGCCTGGCGGGCAACCGGTGGCGGCGCCGACAATTATATTTTTGTGACGGAGACGGAGACGGGAAGCGAAAGGCGGAGGTGAGACGTCACAGTGTCAATCGGAGAGGCAGCGTCGGGTCGGGTCGAGGGTTGGTTTGAATTGATTGATGATGGAAAGCTCAAAGCTTGAGCTTGAAACGGAACGGAGGACGGGGGGGTCGGGAAAGCGGAGCGGTAGATTGAGTAATCCGGACCGGGGACTAACAATTAATAACGGCGGAGAATACGGTAAGCACAAAACAATGAGCGCCAACTGGGTGAGGCTGAAAGAGGGACGTGGGATGGTTTGAGGATGTGGATGGAAATGAGGCAAGATGACAACCGAAAGGAATAAATGCGGGAAAGGATCGACACTGCCGAGGCAGCCGCTAACGTATAGTTAGCAGGTAGACAAGAGCTGTCAAAGCGTGGGTAACAGGTTGATAAGAAAAATAGATATGGACAAACCTACTATGTACCTTTGTAAGATTGGTCTTTTTTTCTTGTTGGCTTACGGTTAGGTAGTGTATTCAATGGTAGGTTTACAGGGATTAAACAGGTATTACAATATAGAAACTACATCGCGTAAGTATTATCATGAATAATGGTTTCGAATAAGGAACCTAGTTTAAACTCTGGAGGTATCCGAACCGAGAGCTTTGAAGTTAGTAGCTACACTTATACAATCAAAAGTTAGGCGAACAAATTATTGGTGGAGGTAACGGTTCTTTGTCTTTGACCTTGTTTGATGGGCTTATTTCACAAGATGTAGACAAACGAGGGTCCTCTAAAGTACTGTGCCTACAGTGCGTACACTATATCTCTCCATTGATAGATGCATGATTGATAGTATCTTGGTAGTGAGTGGTCTATGACAGTAGCTACTAAGACTGGATCATATCATAACCAATTCTCACCACTCACTCCCCAGATGCTATTTTCTTTTCTTATTCTATCTTCCCCGCTTCTCAAACACTACCCGGCTATACTGTCGATTCAAGTTCCTTGTCCTACACACGGTACCTCTCAGCTCTCGCCGTCAGATACTGCATTAGGGAATGGATGAGTGGGCTTTGACATGACAGTACGGCACAGCACAGCACATGGCAGCATCATTGTCCAACAACAGTATTACTTTAGTTGTAGAAAAAGGTGTACAGACTTATTGTTCACATAACAAGGGTCCGGGTCCGGTCTCTCCTCTTTCTTCCTGAGCCATACTCTCTCCACACCATCCATCAACTCAATTCGATACACTAATATCCAAGAGCGCACGAATTACACAATTTTTAATTACAAACCAACTAATAGACCGCATGATTAACATGGTTACTATCATTTTTAACCTCTGTGTCGTTCAGAGAAATATACATCGTCAAGTCCAGCTAGAATATAGACTATCCCCTGTCACCATCAGATCATGGGGTTGATCTACATCAGCAAGGGTCGTCTTCTTGTTCTCACTTTTCCTAACTGCTGACTCTCTTCTCTTCTTGCTGCCTTTTTGGGCTACCGACTGGACGGACCACACAGTCAACGGATTTACGTACATCCATCCTAGCAGTCCAAGCCATACTTGTGGCACAGGCTTCATCACGAGGTCTAGACCAAACTATCGACATGTTGACATGCATATTCAATGCTTCACAAACTTTGATAAATGTCACTAGAGTTCCGATCAAGATAATTCCACACCTCTCTCACTCTACCTCTCTGACCGCCGGGAATATGCGTTTTGACCGCTTACAGAGCCATGCTCCCTGCATACACAAGCAACGCTTCATGCATCCATCACCATGTACCCAGCTAGCATCATGTCACTTGAAGAAACATAGTGAGAAAAAAGTTCTGTGCATAAATCTTGTTCAATGAGACTGCAGTCTTGAAATTACTGCAAACGAGACGAGACTATCCTAACATATCCTTTCCTTTCCTTTCCCTTCCTTTCTTACACCGCCAGTTTGGCCCCGCGAGGTAGCCAGAACTGAGAAATCGCATACTCTTAAAAGCCTGAAAAAACAAATACTATCGACACATTGGAGGCCACTAACATAAAAAGAAAAGAAAAGGCCCATACCGGCAAACGCCTTCTAAACCTCCGGGGTCGCGATGTAGACGATGCCGCATGGGCAATGGTGCCATCAGCCGTATAGCAATTCCATTACAAAAGAATTGTCCCAAAAAAAGAAGAAATCAAAAAACCAAAATGTCCTTCTACCTGTCGTTGAATCCGTCCTGTACCGAATCCATAGTCTATGTGTCGTGAGAGAAGAAAAGAAGATGTCCCGATTCATCCATCTTCTTTTTCGTCTTGCTGTAATAAAAACGCCTGATCCATGCCTCGTCGCTGTGTTGGAAAAAATGGGGGGTATTATTCGACCGGGGCCTTGTGTGCCCTTTATACAATCCGTCCCTGAAAGCAATGACGCCAGTTTTTTTTGTTCCGATTCTTCGCTTTGCTCGAAACGTTCAAACTCCATGTGAAAAATTCGAGTCGCATGTTGCTGCTGTTGTTCCCTTAAACGCTGTTCTCCTCGTCGTAGTCGGTGAAAAGACTTTCGTCCATAAGAGGATCCTCCTCTGGCAGCGCTGTCTCCTCCTGAGGACCGCCCTCGGTGATTTGAGAGCTAAGGTAAGCTCCAACAATGGTGATGAGTCCGCTGAACCACCAAGCTAGTCCAGAGTATCCAGTCTGGAGACCCCAAGAGTACAGCAGTCCAGACAATGTGGGGCCGAGAGCTCGGCACAAGCTGGCAGTTGACGCCGCAATACCGTTGATCGTGCCAAGGACCTGCTTAGAGGGTGCTGAGTTGGCAAGCAGGATAGCGTTGCTGGGGTAGGCCATGGTGGAGAAGGTGCACTTCCAGATGACCAGGAGGTAGATAGCTGGCATTCGCATCGAGTCAGGGAGGAGCACCAGGTAGGGCGTGACCAGGTAAAGCGCAAAGTAAGAGAACGCGAGCATTCGGAAAAGTCGGAGAGACCCAAGTCGTCGAGTGACAGGTGGGACAATGAGGTAGTTGGAGAGAAGCGAGTACAATCCTTGAACAGACATGATGACACCGATCATCTTAGTCTCGAGTCCGAATCCATCGGTAAACTTGAAGGGGAGATCGTGAACGGGGTGCTCGGGTCGCTTGGTGCTCAGAAAAACGGGGAAAAGCTGGTCAAAAGTCATGGTGTGGCTGCAAGGTATATTAGCGAGTGAACAAAGTTCTCGGTAAGAGAAAAACTTACAATGCGAGAATACCGTAAGAGATAATGTTCATGATGACGGGCTTGGTGAAAGTCTTGGTGGGCTTGCGCTCAAGAACAGGCTCCAATGGGGCATCAACCAGAGACTGGGTGTCGGCCTGGGGTGAGAGTCGAGGAGAGTTCTCCTGGCTTCGATAAGCAGGGAGAGCCTCATCCTCGGAATGCGCAGAGCCAGGTCGGGGAGCGGTAGAAAGGTACTGGACGTGGTGCTTTCCATCGAGAAGAGCCTGCTTCTCAGGAGCGCGGTCTCGTCCGTTGCACTTGGCGACACCACCGAACCAGCTGGCGATGTAGTCTCCCATTTCCCGACCACGATCCCGCTGGTTCTTCTTCTCGGAGTGGGTCTCATCGAGGAAAAGGAGTCCAATAATGACACCAAAGAAAACAGTGCAGGCGCTGAAAAGGTTAGGGAGGAGGTAAGGGTATCGGTCCCAGATGGTTCCACGGGCGAAGATCTCGGGGTAGCTGATGCATGGTCGAGCGAGAGCTCCTCCAATCATAGGTCCAACGATAGATCTAAACAGATAATCCAGTCAGCAATTGCTCCCAATGATTACATGTGTTGTATTCGCTTACCCAATGCACCACACCATGGGCATGATAGTGTAAGCACGTGCTGTCAAAGTGTTAGAGCAAATCGTTTTCAATGGTTTGGTTCAACTTACGCTGATGTTCCTTGACAGTCACAAGCTCGGCAACAGTGGTTTGAAGGACTCCAATGTTGCCATTGAGAAGACCACCGAGAGCGCGGGCAAACAGAGCAACGGGCAGACTGGGAGCAAATCCGAAAACCAGCACGCTCAGAGCAGTTCCCAGAAGTCCAAATAGAAGAACAGGCTTTCGGCCAATCTTGTCGCTAAGTCGTCCCCAAAGAACACCAGTGGAGAATTCGGCCAATGTGAAGGCAGAAGTGACCATGCCGGCGTATACTGAAATCTTGTTGGTGTCATCGGTGATGTTGAAGTCCTGGATCATGTAGTAGATGTAGGGAAAGATTGACATGAATGCGATAGGCTCGCATATTCTGCAGCAGGCTGCGAATTGTTAGATCCAAAGAAGCGCAGACATCATGCAAGCTGAATTCATACCTAGAACAAACATCTGCTTTGTGGGAAATGGGGGAAGTTGTCTCTCATTGCGGCTAGCATCGCGGTTGGCCGCGGACATTTGACGACTCCTCGCCATGTTTGCTGATTGTGATCCTCCTAAAGCTTTCTTTGTCGGTACAATGGGTGTCTCTTGGTGAAATGATGTCGTCCTTTGTTGGATATGTCAAGCTTAATCGTCAATTGAGTTGCTTCGTTTCGTTGTATGTAATAGCATGAGACAAGCGACTTTGCTAGAGGTTGTCGTCGAGTAAGAGTTGAAGGGTTGTTGTATGTGAATGGGAGAAACAAGCTGAAGTCGGTTGCTTGAATCAGTGAAGAGGTTGAGTTGATAAACAAGTAGGGAAAGAACACTGAACAAGAACCAAGTGGTGGAGGGAGGAGGGAGACTAATTAAAGGGTTATAGAAGGTTCGCAGAAGGAAAGAAGAAGGACCTAAAGATGGGGCGTATTAACTTATAAGAAGCAGCTATGGAGTGGGTGTAGTTGCACCCCTCGCAGACCAGGACTGGGGTACATGTACATGTCACAATGATCATCTTGGAGTAAGTTAATTAGTGAGTTGCCAGGCCTTCCCTTAGCTGGGGGGGTTTCTTCTCTCCCCTACCTAGACCACAAGCTTGGAACGAGCGGTGACATGAGCGCCAAAAGGGCAAATCTCCTGTCGTGGCCGACACTAGGTACACTCACTAAACTGCGCTGCGATGCGGCGAACGGCCAGTTCTTGGGCATGACATGGGCAGTGGGGCAACAGCCTAGGGCGACACACACCTCAAGTCATCCTAGTTTGACAGTAGACAGGGCGGACTGGACATTGGGCTTGGGCCTGCAGGGGCTGGGTCCCAGGGAGACGGAGACGGGGTGAGCCCTGAGCGACCAGGCGAAAGTACTCAACAAGTACCTCTGCAGGGGTACCAGAGTCTCTCTCGTCAGGTTTGCAAGGGCGCATTTCGCAGCCCACGGGGATGTGTCTTGAGTAACCTCTTATGGACTGACGGTTGGGTTCGAGCTTAATTGTTGGGTGCGAATGGAGCTGGAACCATAAAGCCAAAACAGAACAGAAAACATCCATAACCAAACGCTCGCTCAGCGGCTTACCATGCACTCCGGTATATCCGCTTGAGTGGTGGTGGTGCACCGTCGTCGAAAAAAGTCCTGACTACCATGCCATGCCACGACGACATCAGATTGATTCTTGTTTCAAAGCTACCTTATCCATCCAAAACATCAGCAACCTGAAATACGGTCAGTTGACTTCCATGTTATCGCATTGGCTGCAATAGACGAGTTCAACCCACACAATGTTGCCCAAAAGGACAGGATATCCAGATAGGAGGCGGTGAACCGCGAGCAACGGCTCCGGGGCTCGTCACACGGGAATCCTCCCCGGGGTCGCCTCAGCCTGGCTGTGGAGCGATAATGTTACTAGGGAAGACCTCCCGGAACTGCACCACACCTCTTCGGTGCACAATAGCTAGCGTACAGCACAGCATTGAGATTCCAGCGGAGCCGAATGTCTGTCAGTCAGCACCATCACCAATTGACCTGGCACATGGCATGGCCCGTTATCCCAGTCTTGGCGGTGCGTAGTGACGTCGGTTTTGGGGTACAAGACACAAAAAGACATATCAGTTCGGTGTATGCTGCGATGGGAGTTGCGGTGTTGTAAAAATGTCTATTCCAACAAGTCCATGTTGCTGCCCCCCACATTCTTAGCCAGCTCAGCCAGCTCACATTGCCAATATCAGACTGACAGACGTAGGCGGGCATGGCTCTTTCAATGTCATGGTAACTTTCCTTGCATTCGATTCATCAATGCTTGCTCCATTCGTAATGCGCTATTCGCTTGATGCTTCTTTGTCGTTTGCTCACACCCACCCACCGGCGGTTTATTCCGGCACGGACACATATGAACCAAACATCTCATACCGTTGTTGTTGGGGTTTCCAGACCGATGGATCACATAGTCAGCAGGTGACTTCCATGCATGAAGGAGTCATTCGGGATCGACCTGCATTGCCAACAACATCAGAACACCACAGCCTTGTCATACATCAACCATGTTTCACTGCCTACTGCATACGAGCTCGAGACGCTCGCTCACCCAGAAGAAAGACGAGGGAATCGCCAAGGTTCTCCTCCTATTCGGTGTGCAGGGCAGTGTTACTAACTAGGATGTTGTCCAAGGACTTGATTGTGATATGGTAATGCGAAGCGAAATCGAGTTGTGACTATATCTCGTGCTTATTACAAAGCAATGCTAATCCACGGATACGGAGTATGTGTTCCTTCTTGTACGCCAGTCGGCCGAGAAGGATACAACTAGGCCGAGACGCCCATGTGTAAGTGCTGCCAAGCTCAAGGAAATCTCTACGTAGCAGGCAGATGAGACCACTTTCTCCAATGATCGATACAGACATCGTCCCCCAGCCAGGCGGGCAATCACTGAAATATCCCATGTTTCTCGCCAACGGTCCTTGTAAAAATGAACCGGCAGGCAACAACGTAATTTGATTTGTCGCATGCGAACCCAGAGCCTGACAGGCCGGTCTGACAGACACGTGGCTGACATTGACCGAGCAGATATGGGTGCATTCAGAGTCACAGCCATGTTGGGCCGCTACTTGACATGAATGAGAGATTTTCCGGGCTTCCACAATATCCATCGAGATGAAGCACCAACAAATACGTAAAACACCTGTGTTTGGAGTAGGAGCACAAATATAACTATCCCCGGAGAGCCCCATAAAGTAGGGTTAAAAGTAAGAGGAGCTACTCATGGATGAGCGAGCAAGGGTTAACTAGACGTTGAGGTGTGAGATTCTGGTCAGGAACCCGAGACATTGTCACCGCCATGCTGCGCCGGACCCTTCGCCTACTGCACGTGGAATCGGCGCGAAAGCCACACATAGGTAGGTAGGTCGGCATCAAGACAAAACTGGCGGTAATTGAGGCTTGAAAATGCTGTAATCATTGTGATGGTTTCAAGTTAGGGCATCGGTCGTGGACGCTGTAGGGTACACTTTCTCCATAGGGCCCACGCCAACGATTTGCTCTGAGCAAAGTCGCATCCATCTCTGACTCGACTTTGAGCTCGCCAGTCAGTTCAAGCGGTCCACCCGCACCCAACCCGCTGGGCCGTAATAAGCCCCGAACGACAAAGACTGCCGGAAGTGTAGCCGACTCCACAGATACAATTTCTTAGATCGTCTTTAATTAGTCTGCAAGCAGGTTGAGATGCTGAATGCGGTTCTGAACCGTACACCCGCGCCTTGTCACCACTCGGGAGCCGCCCTTTTGCTGTAGTCGGTATAAGATTGCGTCTTCCATATCCAAGTCCGAATCCACATCGGTACACCGAAATGTCGGCATTGTGACCAGGTTTGAGTTGGACACACTGCCGGGCTGGGGAAGGACAAAGCCGAAAAAGAACAGAGCTTCTTCGCCAGCGTGCGTTTGTTCAAGCCCCGAATACTACGTCTCTTGTCCTTGTCGCACAAGAAAGTGGCTAAAATCTAGGCCTGGCTCCCCACTTTGGACGCTCGCGGCTGGCTTTCACAGAAGCGGCATAGTGCAGTATCACTCGCCTGTTTCACACGCGCCCGCGGCTCACTTTGATCTGTATGCATGATGTGCAGTAGGTGATTGAAATAGACTCGAAATGGGTACCGACGACGTGGACGCTTTCAGGCGCCTGCCGGGTAGGTGTCAGATCCGCGTTGCATCTGCAAGTCAAAGTGCAGATAGAGTCATATCATCGGTGAAGCCTGAAACTTTGTTGATTCTGCATCGCGCAAAGAGCCTCACACTTTTTTTCGTCTGTAGCCCGTATCGAGCGACCTCGGCTTCGCTATCGCCCACAGACGATAAGGTGTCGCGTCAGCCGTGGAGGAGTTGCACATCCTACTGTCGTCATCATCGAGTCCGGGCGCTTCTTCCTGTCCAATAATGTTGTCCAAGTCTTCCCTTTTGAAATCCTTGGGAGAGCCGGAAAGGAGATCCTGTCTTCCGGACTGATAGAAGTGGATCATGGCAGTGTTTGCCGGTACAGCTCGAGACGCCGCGGGAGGTCTCGTGCTACCAAGAGACTACTTTTCGTGAAGCCTGTCGCATGGCGCCCCGCTCAAGGGGAGAAGCCGAGTGGCCACAAAAAAAGAGCCGGACTCGTTGGCCTCAGGGGAAAAAGGGGGCGGCGGACAAGCGACCCGGTGGGCTGGGTTGATCTGATGCATCTCGTCGATTGTACCGTATGTACAAATGAGGTAGTCTCGGTAGGGGAAGGTCATCCCATCCTATCCCATCCCATGTCGCAGACTACTGCAACTGCATCTGTGAGTATTATGAACTGCACCTACGCAATATAACAGATGGAGCCCCGCCCGCACAAGGAAAAAAAGTGAGGCAGACAACGGGCAGACGTCTGACAGGCATATGTGTAAAAGAGGACGAGCGAGGGTGAGAAAATCTCGTAAGGTGTTTCAGAAGAGCCTGCAGAAAATGTCAAACCCAGCAGGCCGGGTGGCCCGATCCAAACGGATCGCTGGAGGCAGGGAGAGCAACACGGGTGTGTGGTGTTTGATTTCTATTTATTGGAGTACGAATACTGACAGCCACGACGACCACTATTTTCAGTTCGGTTCAGTTCAGTCAGTTCAGTCAGTTCATTCACACATAGTATGCAGGCGTCTGCACGACGGTTGAGGTAAAAAGAAAGAATTGACCTGTCGCCGCCGTTGTCGGACCACCGTCACCAGCAGTACCACTGCATTGCATGTATGTGTATGTGCCGTCAACGCTGTGCAACACCAACACCACGCGTTTGCGGTGTCGATTTGTTCCCTCGTCATGGCAGAAATGAGAGGATCCATCCGTCATCTCGTGTTGATTGCCATGGACCCCGCAAGGCTTCGGCGTCGACCGTAGGTTACTTGACTTTCTGTAGCGCCAGCTTGAGCACGTACACGCACGTACGGTACTGCTCTGTACTATGACTTGGTGGCCCAGGGCATTGAACAGCCCTTGTCCCTGACTGGCGCTGAAGGGAGAGACAGGAAAAAGAAAAAATAGGAAAAATAGTACCTGCAGGGGTAGAATTGACCGCTCTGTCCGCCCCGGTTCTTGTTGGAATTCTCGAAGGTTTCGAAAAGGGGGCCAGGGTTAGGATTAGCGTGGGTTTGCGAACTCGAACGTGCGGGTGGTGGGAAGTGGAGTGGAACCAAGAAAAGAAGCAAAGAAAGAGAGGAGGAGGAGGGAGAGGAGGCCCTTCCTTCCATGAATGGCAAGAGGTGTGGGGTGTGAGTTTAGTGAGAGAGAGGGAAAGCCACAGGCCAGTAATTTCGTTTTTTTGCTTTCTTTCTTTTTTACTTGCTTGCTGAGCTCGGGCTCTTTTTTTTTCTTCTTGTCACCCACTGAAGCTGCTGCCTCTAACCACCTGCAGGTAGCAGTACAGCACCAGTACCATTGCTTTTTTTTTTTTTGGGCCTGGGAAGCGGCTCTGGAACCCGTCTATGTAGCCATGATTTAACCACGGCAATCTCCATTTTGGATTTCCATTTTCATCTCTAATTATTAACTTTACCGTCCGCTCTGCTAGCCATCCTTGGATTGCCTTGGACGGGGAAGAGAGCTTGGACGATCCGGACGAATTGGATGTGCACCATCAACTCCCTCTCCCTCTCTGCCTTGGAAGCTGTGTGTACTTTATTTTACTTTTACTTTACATAGCGTGTAGGAGGTACGGGTACTCGTTGTTAGTGACACGACGATGGTGGTGGTGGTGGTGGTGTTCATATCGTGTAATGTAATTTGATATGATACAAAAGTTGGTCACCATGATGATACTCGCTGCTGTTGTTGATGTTGCTGGCTGGCTCCCTGCATTGCTGCTCTCCACCAAATGTTCTGGATCACCAATAGATCACAAACAAGTCACAAGTTTTGAGTTGGTGACGACTCCTGGCTCCTCATTGAGGAGTAAGGAGAGGAGCTTTTGCTAAAGGGAGAGTCAGAGTCGGAGTCAGAGAGTCAAGAGATAGATTGCTCATGTGGGACCCTTTGTATGCGGGTAAGGGATCGTCTTCACCGGTTTTGTTTCATGATTTGGTGTTGGGAAATGCAACTAAATTACTAGACAAAGCTTGGAGTAAGGGTCTCTGCATGTTTATTGCCCAGTAAAGTTTCGTCTCAACTCTTCTCCTCTCGGTACAGCACATCGCATCACCAGCTCAGCATGCATCTCGCAGCTTTGTTACAGCCCGATGTTCAAACAAACACACGAAAACAGAGCCTGACTGACTTACTCCTCACCAGCCCCGCTTCTTCATGATGTTTGTTGGTGGCCGTTTTGCTTAATGACGTCCGTTCGCCATGGGAATGCATTGACTTTTTCCCTACACAGCCGCAAGCGACGTGCTCGTGCTCGTGCCAACATAGACTACATGCTCGACTTACACCGTATCGTGACCTTGTAAACTTAGTAGGGATGGAGAATATCGAAATGTTATACATTATCTTAGTTCTGCAACCGCAACCGCAACCGCTACCTCTTACATCATTTCCTTTTCTGATCCCACATGAAAATCAATCTCGCTGATGCTGATGATCTGGCACTCGCAGCCAGGGCTGTTCCAGATCATCGGGTCATCAGAATACCATATTTTGGCTGACTGTAGATTCAATGTACCTTTTGCAATCTCCCATCTGCAGCCTTAATCACCAAACTTCTGCACCGCACATCTTTGGACTACCAATAAGCGATGTCACAGTACAAATAAGCAACCCAAGTCAAAGTAAACGTAAACACCAATTTCATCATGAGGAGACAACAAATATTACATACAGTCAGTCGTTGACCAGACCAGACCAGGTCATTCCATTTCATTCTTGATTATACCATGTCATGCCCTGCCCTGCCATGCCATCCATCTTAAACTCGGTGAGGTTGATCTACCTCACCGACTCGACTTACATCGACCAGCCCAGACCAAGACATGGCAGATTTCTCCATAAAACGGCTTTGACTTTTTTTCCTTGACGCAGGTATCATTATTCACTCAAACGAGGCCCTTCCTTACCCTGCCTGCCCTGCCCTGTCGTGTCTCACTTGGTCATGTCCCAGGTCCCTTGCTGTCGATCCATTCCTGAGCGACCCTTGCAAACTGTCTTTGGAGTCTCTTTTCTTTTGCCTTGGCTTTTGACTTTTTGACTCAGATGCCTTGCCCTGCGACTTTTTTTTGTCTTCGTCTCCTCCTCTCCTCACTAACAGCACATCAAAATTGTGCAGGGCCCCCGCATAAAAACAAACAACGACGACCTTGATCGAGAGCCGACGTTGCACAGCATGGGGGGCGTACATGTCCCTGTCATTATCACCATCACCCTCACCCTCGCTCTCACCCTCACGATGGGCGTGTATGATGGAGACCGAGAGATCAAGAATATAAGCCGGGTTCGGCTACAAAAAAAAGAAAGAAGCGAAGGTAACCAGGTTCTTTCTCAACAAGGCTCGCTCAACATTGCGTCCATGCTGCTGATGCCGATGCTGTACCAGCGGTGACTGCAGTTGCATTCGAGACAGACTCGAGAACGACATGATTCTGCTGTACCTTGCCTTGTCTTGGCTTCCATACCTGGCATCATACATTGATGACTACATTACAGTACAGTAACTATCATGGCTCGAGTGATTCGTCACTTCTCGCTTCCAACATGCAGTCTCGCGTGCAAAGAGAAAACAGTCGTCAGAATACGGACATCCTGGCTGTGAAGCCAATAATCCTAGGGCTCAGACACGGCACAGTCTCACAGCCGAACGCACCCTTGACAGGACGCTACAATATAGGTATAGTAACTGATTACCCGAGTTTGCGGGCGGCATGCATGTATGTAATCTGCATGTATCGATCTATCTGTCTGTATTTTCAACCACGAATACTGCTGCGCGTTCTGATGCGATTCGTGGCTCTTTCAGGACTCAGTTAAGCGCCCTCGACCCTCGCCTACCATGTCTTCTCAGCCATCAACATGGTTCCATGTAAATCCTTGACCTCAGTGACATTAGATTATGCCGTTTACCACCTTGGGAGTGCAGTCTGTGCTGTTGTGAGTTCCAAGCCAAACATGGGTTCAGTATTGGGCATAACCGTCTTATACTTTATGATCTTCTCACTAACATCGACTTGTCAGTGCTTGTTAACAAGTCGAATCGAGCGGGAATAAAATGTTTCAAAACCCCATCTTACACTGAAACATGGCATCTCACACTTGCGGTACCTGGCTCATCCCACCCACCCTACTTGTAGTACTTCCGAGGTACTGAATCCCACATGAACCGACCAGCTGATGAAATTCGCGACATACCCTTCCAGGCGAGGACTACCCTTGGCCACGACGCTACGCTGTATCTTGTCCCACAGGATTCAAACGAACACGGGAATAAAGCCACAATTGTTTGACGTCGCACAAGGAATCGGACGTGACTTCCCTTGCCAATGCGCTGGATACAAGGATGATGAACTATTTTCAGCTCCGGCAGGATCTTCCCAAACGGATACGGCTTGTTCGGTAGCCATGCATCCCGCCGAATCGAGAAAGACGGGTCAAGGGATGTTGAAACCTCGTTCTTGTTGAATCTGACGTATCTCAAGGTCTTGCTAGTCGGTGAGCACAAAGGGGAGAGTGCTGTACCGTGTTCAGTCTTGACGAGGTTGCAAACTGGCAGGGTTTCAACGGGAAATTTCAAGGGAGCACGTAACTAAATCGCTGACATTCCCGGTCTTAATCCTGCGGGTACATCATCCGCGGGCCGTCTAGCATATCTTTAAGACAGGCCTTGCTTGCGAAGGGGCAGGCAAGTCAACCTCGACGACAACACACATTATCCCCGAGGTGCGTCCCTCTGCGAGGCGCAAGTTCAAGGGTCCGCACGGCAAGCTGCCTTGGTTGCCTATATCACGAGCGGGCTGAAGCATGGTAGATGCTTACCCTAGCCGATATGGACAAAGTTGCCATCATATCATAACATCAACCGGGTAGGCAGGCTCCTGCAAACGATCATGCCTGATACAGACTTGACTATCATGCGCAGTCAGCACAGGCATGTGTGATCTTGTCAGCCTTTAACTCATGGGAGGTAATCGAAGAGCAGGACTAAACCCGAGTGGTTTTAGACGAAATTTGTAAGTGCCCAGCCGGCCATACAGGGGATTATCCCCGGTTCCAAAGACACCGTGCCAACGCCTATCTTGTCTCGTTGTCTCGCAGGAGACTAAACAACCTGGTCAGCCCTGTGTGATTGAGCATTGAGCATTGAGCCTTGAGCAGTCGCGGCTTGCGGGAGAGCACCCGAGCTGGTTACCCATCAGAGGATAGGTAACGTTAGTTCCTATTCGGGAGATCTGGTCCGTCGACCGTACCGTACCGATCCCGCGGTTCGGGAGCTGCATGACAGAGGCAATGATGGTCAGAAACAATAATGAAGGAGATATGATGGTGTTATCACGGCCCGTATCGCAACCAACCATGTCTCGAGATTAATGGGACTTGTCATTCACAAGCTGTAAGGACCAAAGGCAGGCTGTGTGGCTTGCTTGCCTGTTTGTTGCAGGTTTTGTTTTTTGTGTCACACCCGGCAAAGAGAATGGTTGCTTCTGACAAGACTCGGGAGTTGATTGGCAAACAGAGTGGTATAAGCGCGTGGTAGGTGATGCTTTGGTGACGCGGGTTACACAAAGTTACTTCCGAGCTATAGACTCGGCTGTCTTTGTTCATTGTTCTTGAAATTTCCAAGGGTTGTGAAAGAGAGTTTTGGTTTTGATGCTGTGTAACACGAACTTTCTCAATAAACGCCCCCATGTCCAAACGTAGTATATGTCCTTGTGTTGAGGCTGAAGGTTGGCTGCCTAATTCAACTATTCATGCACGTCGCTGTTATTGTCGTTATGTCTCTGTTGTACCTTGAAAGACACTGTTCAAGTCTCGCAAAATTGCAGCTTTGATTCGCTCATGGCGGGTTCGCATCACAAATTGAACGACGTCGAGTTGTAAGCGAGGGTGATGAGCAGCGTACCTGATGCTGATGCTGATGTGATGCTACGATGCTACTACAGACTCAAACTGCCAAGATTTACCGGTGATCCCGTGGTAACACACTGAGTCAAATGAGAGATTCCAAGTTACCGTCTGTTTTGCCGAGGTTTGAAGGATTGATGCCCATGCTGTTATAGCACTGAATGTGACCTAGAAACATTATGTACTTGCAGATAATCTGATTTTGGGGTTAATGCAAGTTTGGCTCTATTGGGCAACCACCGAGTATTACACTGGTCAACCAACTGACATTTACTGCATGAGTGTTGAAGATGAACTGATGCACTCTGTAAGTTGAACAGGTTATTATGGTGGAAATATTAAGTTTGAAGTTGTAGGTACCTGAAAAACACTATTTGACATACACTTTCATGGTATTCATTATTACCCATTCTATCAACCAAGATGCCCTCAATATGGACCCAGTTCAACAGTAAATGCCCTCGAGTTTATCACATTTAAATTTTTCTGCGCAAATAAATAAAACTTAGATATTAACTCTGAAGACTGCTTTTTAGCATTTATTTCTATTTAATCGAGTATAAAAAGAAGCCATAACCACCTAATCAACCATTATCACAACACCTTCAAATCGTATCAAGACACAGTACAACTCATCAACTCACAACACTGTACGATCCGATTAATCAGGGTTCCAAGGCATCTAATCCGTCATCGGTTAGGCATCACCCTCCACTCTGACTCCGAGGTTAGCTACGACATCGCAACTTTTCCTCTTTCCTGACAACCTACTACCAAACAAAAAGTAAGTCAACAGTCCTCAAGGGAGAGGTACTAAGCTTATCCTGTTTCGCTTTCCCTTCTCACGTTTCGCAGTTGACTAATCTCCTGATTTTGCCGCAGACACCAGTTTCATTTGCCCCCCACCATTCTCATTTGCGCATCGCCCACATTCCGAAGCTTTTCGCAATGGCTGGCAATAAGAAGTCCGATAACAGCAAGAAGGTCCAGGGCAACGCCCGCAAGGCAGAGTCCGCCGCTCAAAAGCAGGCCGCTGAAAACGCCCGCGAGGAAGCCGCTGAGGCCGACAAGTGGAACAAGGGAGCCAAGAGCAACGCCAAGAAGTGAGTATTGCCGCAGAGGGAACGCGCAGCTCGTACAAGTCGCTAACCTTTTGCGCGCAGGGAAGCAGCCGCTGCAAAGGCCGCTGAAGCTGAGAAGAAGAAGGCCGAGAAGGCTGCTCTCGAAGCCGAGGAGGATGCCAACAACCCCGTCAAGGGTCCCAAGAAGTCAAAGGCTCCTGTCAAGAAAGCTCGTGGCCTTGACCTTTCGCAACTCGACGACGATAAGCCTTCAGATATCAACGCCTCTGGTATCGACAACGCCCTCGATGCTCTGTCCCTGACCAACAAGGATGATGGTAAGGTCGACCGACATCCCGAGCGACGATTCCCCGCCGCATTGGCCAAGTACGAGGAGCGACGACTTGACGAGATGAAGAAGGACGGCAGCGGCGTCGGATTGCGCCTGGACCAGAGAAAGACTAGAATCCGAAAGGAGTTTGAGAAGCACCCCGATAACCCTTTCAACCAGGTCACGGCCTCATACAACGCTACAAGGGACGACGTTGCGACCATCCGTTCACAGGAAAAGGCCAAGATCGAGCAGCGCCTCGGACGATAGACTTGTTTCTCTTACTTTTCTTCTTACTTTTCTTTTAAGCTTGCGAGGCTAGGTAGATGTTACGAAGAGCCGGGATGTACGAGGGATAACAAAAAAGTTTTTATTATGGTGGAATACGTCTAGGGAATAGCTAGACCATGGGTGGCATCTTTGCAGCTTTTCTTTAAAGCCAACATTATGCTATGATTTACGACTATGAGCCCAAAAGAGATATAGTACTCTGAGAGGATAGACTTGAATAGATGAATATCTCTTTTTGGCATGAGTATGATCTTGAAGTAATGCTTACCCCTCTGGCATGACCCCGCCATTGATCCAACTAGCAGTTGTAGACGCTCCTGGCAGAATCGTGGAGTATAGGGTAACACCAGTTGAAGTGGTGTCATGACATTACTTCTGCGGAGCTGTCATGATAGATTTTACAACAAGTTTATCGTTTGGCTTGGCCCAGTGGAAATTCAGCCTTACTCGATCGGTTCTGAACATCTATCATAACATGTTCCAAGCGTGTATGTCTTGTCGCACTTCCTCATGACTTCGACTCTGTACAAGTACCCCGCTGTCGGCTGTCTATAAGCTTCACCGCCTGCCAGATCGCAAATCATAACTCCTTAGCTGGCGCAAATACTACCGTCTTGATCAACGC
Source organism: Fusarium praegraminearum (assembly GCA_002093855.1). Taxonomy (NCBI): domain Eukaryota; kingdom Fungi; phylum Ascomycota; class Sordariomycetes; order Hypocreales; family Nectriaceae; genus Fusarium; species Fusarium praegraminearum. The sequence continues at coordinate 220,166 of LXHY01000051.1, forward strand.
AAGTCTTCCAATCTCGACAGCAATTTGTACTATCCTTCTATAAACCTGTCAAACCCGTGCGCACCTATAAAATACTACAACCTTGAAAGCCGACCGTGACCAAACCAACAATGTCGCCTCTCAATATGAGCGCATTGCCTTCGCTGCGCAAACAGCAGCTCCTGTCCGAATTGTTCGTTCGACTAACACTTGCGCGATGAACTCAGCTAACAGAAAATACAGCGCTGGACTTAAGCAGGCTTGTCCAGAAGGGATATTCGTTAGTATCACACCAGGAGATGCCACGCTCTGGTCCGGCGTACTCTTTGTTCGTAAAGGTAATCAGAGGTGTAAAGACGATGTTGATCTTGTGATACTGACTACTCATGATAGGTCCCTATTGTCCTGCCATACTCAGATTCTCAATATCCTTCCCCGATTCGTACCCCCAGCTTCCGCCCGTGGTGGTCTTCACAACAGACATGTTCCATCCCCTCATCACGCCTTTAACAACATACATGTACACAACCGACATACAAGAAAGTGGTACCGTGAGCGCATCAGACCAAGAGAGACTACCGCCGGGTGGATTCAGCTTGCGCCATGGTTTCCCAGACTGGTTTGGACGAGGCAGACGGATCATGGCAGAGGCGAAGCAGACGGATCAACAACGGTTGACGAGTCCCGACGCTGCTAGCACTTCTACAACACCAGCAGTAGCACCAATTCCTTCGTATACGCGCACTGGCCAAAAGAGTGTTTCGGCTTACGAAGTCCTACACTACATCCGCAGTGCCTTTGACGACGAAGCGGTTCTCGACTCGGTGCCACTCACAGCAGCCGGTAACCCAGGAGCGTGGCATGCATGGAGGACGCATCGAAAGGCGACAGGAAAGCTTGTAGAGGATGGAACGACCGAAGAAGCGCAAGCGGGAGAGGAGAACGATCAGCAACCTACAGAGAATGCAAAACCTACACCTGAAGCGACGCCCAGACAGCCTGGAGAATGGAATTGGGATGGTGTATGGGAGGACAGAGTGAAGAAGAACGTTTCGTCCAGCTTATCAGAACCCGTTCTGTATGGTGAAACAAAGACATCTGATGACTTGGTAAGTCTATTCTTTGGTTTAGCGTCACACCGGGAGAAAATTGCTAAATTGTATAGATCAAATTCCTTGAGATGGAGAATAACGATATTGATTCGGTAAAGGATAACCTTCGCCGAACACTTGGCCAGACTTAAACTCTGGAATGAGGACTATAGAGTGCCTATGAACATAGACTGACAACTTTTGATGATGCATTTGTATGGCGGCCAACTTCTATTTCTAGGGGGATCAGGCTTGGCTGGGATGGTGCCCGGCTCTTGCCCCTTGATAGTATTTATTCTCTGTAAATCAGGCGAGAATGGTAATAACGAACTCGTACCGCGCCTGCCAGCGATTTCTCAAGTCGTTTTCATGTTTTCTCAAACTGCAAGAGCAACCCTGATACCCCTGAAATATTGCCTTCATCCGCTTTAGTAGAGTTACTGTGAGAATGTTTACCGTTCAACAACATACTCCTCCTTATTGTATGGATAAAGCAGGCCAGTTTTGTATCTCAATTTCCCAACTGTTCTGAAACATTCTTGCGGACCAACTCGAGGCAGATAGATATACCGGTTCTTTTACCCCAAACTCAATATTTCGTTATTATCGCCAATAGATAAATCGTTTTCGGTATACCTACGATGACGAACCTGGACTACGAAACCCCCTTTTGGGCGGGTCTTGATGCTTGTGAACGTGCAGTTGTCAACGAAAAGCCAAGTCCATTAAGAGTTACGAGGTACAGTGAGAACTTTCAACAAGACACCCGATATGCAGAGAATCGATACAATCACAATAGCATAAGATATAGCCAAAACTTTCAAGGAGATGGGTCGCTCACAATTCCCAAGAGACGAAAGGTTGAAGCGCAAACGATAGCCGCAGGGAAAGAGAATGTGAGGACACCTCAATACAACCAAACACTGAGCACTCCAATCAGTCGAAACATGTATACGCCCGGGTGGGCACAACACGATAGCCCACCTCGACTTTTGGGAGTCACGCCTTCGCCCCAACTATCAGTCAAGAAGAAAAGACAAGCGCACACACATGCAAGGATGCAACCCGAATGGAATCGCTCGCTGTCTCCCTTCTCAATCAATTCTTTGCCGGCGGCATACGAGATGCGGCGTCCTGGAAAGGCTCGTCCCCCGTTGGCCAACCTATACGGCAGAGACCATATGCATAAAGAAAAATCGCAGCTTGACTCTAATGTCACAGGCTGGATTGGGTATCCCTTGCCCCCTGACAACAATCAGCAACTACCGCTGATCAACAGTCTCACCACTCTACCGCGTCAGAAGACAGTGCCGTGCGTGGCACCAAATATCAACATCACACCGGAAGTAACTGCTATCGAGGCGGGGTGTAATATCTTTTGGATAGCTATCGAAATATCCGCTACTCCTTGGTACGCACCAGAAAGGAAAAGCCAGACAGGGGCCCGTTGGGAGCGATCTGACCTATTCATGGATCTGACTGGTCTAACTCAGGAAAACCTCGAGTGTGGGTGAAAAAAGCAAACCCCTGTGTAGAACGATACTTACAGCGAATGCAGTTGACAACCGATCTGAATCTAGCGGTCTTCGTGATTTGAATGTGCAAATCCTTCCAACAGAACAGTCATCGATCATTCGCATCCTGCAGGAGCAGCCTTTCCCCCTGTAGGTACACAGAAGAAAGGATTGCACTGGACGGAACCCTAGCTGACCAGTCAATAGTGACCGTCTGGACCCTGGATCCAGTATCTTCCTTCTGGTTAAAGTAAGAGTCCATGTCGCCAAGGACATGCAGAAAGAGAGGCGAGAATGTCCACAGCAAGAGATAGACAACCTGATAGAAGCACTTGAACAGGAGCTCGGTGACTCTACCATAAGCTATATGACGGTGAAATTATCATATCGTCTTGCCGCATTTCCCGAATGGCAGGACATTGGCATTACGAGCGACGACATGTTCAGCACACACAGCAAGATCGAGACAGTAGTCACTGCCTCTGTGAAACTACATAATGCGATGTCGCTTTGGTCTCCTCCACCGGCATTGAGGCCCAACCCATTGCTTCCTTTGATCGAGAGACACTAGGGTGCCACGGATGCGAAGGAGGTATTGAGACGGATCGCTGCTGTAAGTCGTATCCGCTCACATAAAGGTATCGGCTAAAGAGAAACTAGCCGGAAAATGAAGCGCAAAAGGCACAACTGCAGACCTCTTTGGCTGACATGCAGACTCCTGTTATCCCTTTAAGAAACGCAAGTCTCCAGCAGCGCTGTGACGAGGTCGGGCTCGATCACATGGCAACATTGCCTCGCACACGCTCACAACAGGCAATAAGAGAGAACTCATCCAGATGCGGCAGTTCAGCGTCAACTTGCATAGCAATGAAGACCCCAGAGGCCCCGCTAGCTTCGAGTGATTGCACTGGCAGGGACAAGGGGGCAGGCACTTCAGCCTCCACGCGGCCAAAAGAAGCAGATTTCTCCCGCGGGGAGTCCGGCATTTTTGCTACCCGAAGCCAAAGGAGTTCTTCAGGCAAATCCGACAGCAGCGCGTTGTGGAAAGGGCGCACACTAGGGGCCGAGACTTTGAGGGGACTATTCCCCTCGATGGCAGCCCTGTCGACACCAATTCAAAATCGGGAGACTAACCGACGGCAAGAGGACGAAAAGAGACCCCAGACGTTATCGCCGGCCCATGACAGAGGCAAAAAGGACACAGGCAAATGGGGATGGGCGACGTGGTTTTAGTCTAGAGAGTAAACGGAGAACGGAGTAGGAAGTTTCCGTGAACCTAATGGGATTCGAACGTTTTTGTTGGTTCTTCTACGAAAAAAAGCTGTCGCTACCTTGACTATAGTTCATCCTTCCATGGAATAGAGATTTGAGCGCCCTTGCGCGCAACAGTCAAGGCAGCTGCTCGATTAGCCGCGACGACGGCGGCTTCGATGTCAAACTGGCCGCCCCTAGCAGCGACAACAGCCAAAGAGTAAGAACCAACAAAGGTGTCTCCGGCGGCTGTAGTGTCCACTACGGTTGTCTTAGTGGCAGGAAGCAATGCACTCTGGCCTTGCTTGTTGACGAAGTAGACGCCGCGACCTCCTAGAGTAATGATGACGTTGTGGACTCCACGGTCGATGAAAACTCGGCCAACACGGTCCAAGCCGGCAGGAGTGTCAAGTTCAGATTCATTACACTCTGCAAGGATCGCCGCTTCAGTCTCGTTGACAACAAGGTGGGCGAGCCCGTCATAAGCATCCATGGGCAAGGTCTGAGCGGGCGCTGGATTGAGAAGCACGGGAACCCCATCCCTTTTGGCAACCTTCAAGGCCTGCATGACAGTATCGAAAGGGATTTCGAGCTGCATGATGAGAAGGTCAGGGCGAGGGCCTGGAAGAGTCTCGAAATCTGCGGGTCGAAGCGAGTGATTGGCCTCGGGAGACACAATAATACGGTTCTGGCCCGAGGGCTCATCAACAATAATGATGGCAATTCCAGACTTCTGGTCCTGAAGAGCAGTAACCGCGTCAACGGAAACACCAAAAGAGCGAAGACTATCAAGCAGGAGGGTACCATACGGATCAGCACCCACGGCACCCACCATGGAGACGTTGGCCGAAGGGTTGGCTAGGTCAGAATCTCGGGATAGCTTGCCGCATGCTACAGCTTGGTTGGCGCCTTTGCCGCCGGGCGAAGTGTTGAAATGGGATGAAGTGAGTGTTTCACCGGGTAGGGGATGGTGTGGGACGTAGGAGACGAGATCCATATTGAGAGAACCCAGGACCGTAATCTGCGGAGCGCTAGCGTGGGAAGCCATAATGAATGGTCGCAAAGAGGATTCGAGACGGGTTGCAGCGGTAAAATGAGCAAGCAAGTCCGAGTGACAATATTTCGCAGAGCAACAAGGTCGTCGGGAGAGGAGACGATGTCAATGAAGCGTCACACAAACGTAAAAGTTGATATGAGTGGATAGAATAGTCTCGGTAGTATGCTGTGAGAGGCCGAGGACGCGAGAAGAGACTGGTAAAAAGAAACTAAATGCTTCTCTGGGCGTATCTACCCGAGTTGAGTTGAGTCGCTATAGTGGATGGTGCTGTTGTTTGAATGGATATTGATGAGTTCATGACTTGTCGTCTCGCCAGGAATCGAGTCAGGTGCAGGCTCTCCACCTGCCCCAGGAAGGTGCGAAAAATGTGTGCAAGCCACGTTGGCTGTGGAGACGGAAAGTTCCATTTTGGCTAGAATTAATTATACTGCGCAAGTACCTGCCTAGTAGGTAGCATATATGCGCTGGAATAATATCATGTTTTTTATCAGCGGAATTAACTTTTTTTTTTTTTTTTTTTGGGCAATTTGGCCTGTGTGTGCTCCCCCCTTTCTCTTTTAACTCTGAGCATGTCGAGACTCACATTGAGGACGTTGCACGGGACTGCAGACCTCGGCGGGGTTACTGACATACATTAGTGTATGGATGTACGGTTCAACGTTCCCACGTTGTCGACAGGACTAATAAACCAATCAATGGCAGACCCAAAATTATGCACAAGTGCCGGTATACAGTCTCTTAGTCTCGGTATTGAGAGTAAGAGCACATGTCGCTCCATCTCATGATATTTAGCCGACATCAATTGAAGTCCAAATTAATGAAGCAACGGCCCCTTGTGCAGGACCGACAGTTAGGTGAATGCGGCAACTAAGATTTAGTGCAGTAGTGAGGTTGGTCCCTTACGAAGCTAGACCAAACTGCTATTGGATTACCAACCCCTCTAACTTTGCTTGGCCAACCAAGATCAGATGAGATATCCTAAGGAAAGCCATGCTGGATAGCGTCTCCTAATAGCTACCCAACTGGGAGCTTGTGCTTTGACCTCGACAAATCGGGCTCTAGAGATTGGGCCCGAAGGTACGGAACCGAGCCTTTGGACATGTGTAGGGAACCTATTCATCCAATCAAGTGGGCAAAGTGCACAGCATTAAAGTATGATGGTGATGGTGACAATCCTGACTACCTACCTATTTATATCCACAAACCGTACCACTTTGCATGCATAGTTCAACTGCGTAGGGCTGCGGAAATAAGGCGAGGATGACTGCTGTTGTAGTTTGGTGTTCACTATAGAGATCATGATTTGCGCAGATGCTTCTAGTCACTTCTTACTGGCGACGGCGTTGTATTTCACCACAACAATGATGAACCTCAATCGTTCCCGTGGGAAGGGTGCTGCTTCCTATCCATGCGTGAACAGCGATTCGCTGGAGCACTATGGGTACCCAAAATGTGTACCTAAGCACTTGCCCTCCATCTCTTGAAATTATATCTTTTGTTTTTGCCTTGAAATGGATGTGCTTGAATTTCAGCAAGAACCTGCCTGCCTATTTGCCTGACTGAGTCGCCCCCGGGAAGTTCCTGCCCATCATGATAGAACCTTACTCGTTTGCGCACATGCTCGGGCTAGTTCTTGTCCTTACGAGTCTGTTAATCTTCTGGGCCCACAAGCATTTTCAACCTACACTACCACTGCCACCTGGACCACCATCGGAATTCCTTCTCGGTCATACCCGTGTTATACCCAAGGAGGACGCTGCCAAGGTTTACTCAAGATGGGCCAAAGAATACAGTGAGTTTGCTTTCAAGACGTTTGATATGCGGTCTTCTGACCTTTGTCTCGAAAGACTCGGACATAATTCATGTCAGGTCTTTAGGCCAGTCCACGATTGTTCTTCATAGTGCGGAGGTTGCCAAAGATATCCTAGAGAAGAAAGGCGCCAATTTCTGTGACCGGCCTAGGTTTACTTTGTTAGAAGTGTGAGTCTGATTCCCCGCCCCTGACCTGCTGGAAACAAAAATATGACATGATGCTAAGATTCGGTTTTATTATAGTATGGGATGGGGAAAGACGTTGACTTTTCTGCCATTTGGGAAAAGCTGGCAAATGCACAGAAAGCTCCTCCAGACATCTTTTAGCAACACCAATGTTCGCCAATGGCACAACCTGCAGAAGACCGAGACCCACCGCACGATAAAAGACATCATGGCCAGGCCTGGTACATGGGAAACATCTTTGCGTCGATTTGCAGTGGCTATTGTTTTGCAAGTGAGCTATGGCATGGAAGTACCGAGTCATGATGACCCCTATATCCGGATTGCTAACGACGCCATGTATGCTACCGGCAATGGTGGAGTTCCTGCAAATAGTCTTGTTGATCTAGTTCCTTTTGGTACGAGCACAACTACCTAGCAGGGGTCCAAGGTATGCTTGCTAACAGGCCGAACCCAGTTCGCTATCTCCCAGACTGGCTTGTCAATGACTGGTCTTTACGATTCGCTCGACAATGGCGATGGGCTATCACGAAGCTACACGACATACCCTTTGCCGCTGCACAAGCTGAGCGTGTAAGTCGGTTGAACTTGGATAATCTGCTTTGCATACCGTGGACATCTGATCAAGATGCTAACTTCTCTACCGTTATACAATGGCAAATATCCCGCCAATACATCTCTTGCACATAAGCTACTGCAGTCTTATGAGAACAATGAGTTACAGGGAAACAAACAAGAGTGGTCTTTGGACGACATCAAAGGGGCTGCTGGTGCAGTCTTCATAGCAGGCGCCGATACTGTGAGTTTACTTCACAACACTTGATTTCAAAAACTGAAAACTCGACCCGTAGACATGGGCAACTTGTGTTATATTCGTTCTCAACATGGTTCTTCATCCAGAGATACAAAAGAAGGCACAAGATGAGCTTGATGCGGTACTGAGACCTGGGAAGTTACCTGAGTTCTCAGACCGACCATCTTTACCATATATCGAATACATTGTGCAAGAGATATACAGGTGCGTTTGAATCAACAAGTACACCCCCAAGATAATTTACTACATGCTAATATTTGAGTGCACGAGAAAAGATGGTCACCGCTGGCTCCCCTTGGTCAGTTTAGTTTCCCACTCAGCATTAGCATGAGAGTAGGGACCGTGCCAACTTCTAACACGCCGCAGGGATCCCCCACAAATCGCTTCACGATGATGTCTACCACGGCATGTTTATTCCTAAAGGTAAGTGTGACGGAATTCACACAATGTCTGTGTTGTGTGAGGACATACAGTTAGCTAACAACCCGCCGCAGGGTGCGATCACTTTCTTTGATATTATCAATATTATGACAACGAAGTGGGGAGAGTGCTGACAGACTATAGAACTGTTGTTTATGCCAACTCGTATGCTATAGCACATGATGAGCGAGTCTACAAATCTCCCCACGAATTCAATCCTGACAGGTATGGCGCGGGCGAGCCATATCCCGTCGGCAATTTCGGGTTTGGGCGTCGGTACGTAACAAACTAGTGCTGCCTAAACTTGAGTCATGGCTTCTAACGATGGCTTCCAGGATTTGTGTTGGTCGGTTTCTGGCGGATAACAGTGTCTGGACCATGGTAGCAACAATGCTGTCCACACTGCAATTCTGCAAGAAGGTGGCTCAGGACGGAACACCAATTGAGCCGCGAGTCCAATTCACCAATGGTGGAACCTGGTCAGTCAATCCCCGCAGCCCATTAATCCCTATTCCATGTGGGCCCCACAGTCCCTTGAAGCAACGTGCAGCTTGGACCCCTGCCTTTGTTTCCTTGCAAAGCCGTCAACATGAAACAAGCTTGCTGATGAGGTTACTGACGATCATATACACTAGTCACCCAGAACACTTCGATTGTGTCATCAAACCACGAAATTCTAAGGCGACAGCATTCATCAACGCTAGTTGGGATCAGCAGCAGAGCCATCTTTGTGATGAAAGCCCTTTGATCTCAGAAAAAGCACTTACAACTATTTCTCAAGCGGCTGATGAACCCAGTCAGTCATGTGCCGACGTCCGTGAGCCTGACAAAACAATCTAACGCATTATAGCCAAGCGCAAGTCATAAGTCATTGCTTATTGCAGTCCCTAGCCCAAGGGTGTATACGACATGTTAACGTCCATACCGAAGATTCTTTTATCAATCTTTGATTATCCTCCTTGATTCTATCGTGGCGAATGTACTTTTCAGAATACGGAATAGGGTGGCTTCTATGGGACTGTATGTGTGGTAGATGATGCAATTTTTGCAATCACACGTCAGATTTCTTCCCTCATTGCAACGCTCAGGGTATGCTAGTTCCGTTCTGCAAATCCAGGGCCCGTCGAGCAGGGATTCTGTTAATGCTGGCTCAAAGGCTTACTCCCAAATAAGCCATGATCTGATATGTTGACTGTTCAATTGAGTTGGTTGCACATTCGTATTGTATGCTGCAATAAACTTGACATCTATGGTGCCCTGCTACGGTCTGAGCCAGCCCATCGGAATTCTATCGGAACACTATCGGAATTGCATCCGAAGACTTATTGTGCCAATCGAATATGTGCCTTCACCTTCGCTTCGGCCCGATACCTGCGGCAGGATCGCACAGCATTGAAAGCTTAAACGGTATACCGTCGTTTGGAGACTCAACTCTCAGAGCAGATGGCCCAGGTCCAGATCTATCAACATACTTTGCCCCTTTCATGATGTGTGATTGGGATACTGTAATGGGTAGTGGCTCTAGTGTTAGTGTGCAACGGCAAAAGCTTGTCTTGTTGCACTCGAGTCAGCAAATGATCCTCTATTCCATCACTGAAACGCGTAGACGGCTACAACCGGGCGTGTCTGTACCATCATGACCAGGATGGACCAACCTGTCATGGCACAGATCAATTACAATTGTAAGTGGTAGCATCCGAAAATAGTATACACCAAACTGGGCAATACTATCGACTTGGCTTGACTCGCTTGAAGAAGCTGATCCAGACGCCTGCCAGGTCTGGCAAGCACAGTATAGCACGTTCCCACAAAAGCAATAGATCACGATGTGCTTTCTGTTCTTGGATGCCCTAGAGAGAATTTGGCACACGAGTTTTCACACATCCACAATACCCTGTCACGCATGTGTCCCTTAGCCTTGGCGGGCCGTATTACCACCGTATACACCCGAGTAATGATCGCCCGCGGGTCGTCGGGGACGTATCATCGCCAGATGTGTTGGTGGTGTGCAAGATCCTACTTAGAAAAAGCACCTCCACTGTTTTTTTGACGCATGTATAGGCGCGAATCAGTCGTGTCTTATCGGTCGATCGTCTATGAACAGCCGCTCAAGGCTACCGGGAAGCTAGAAGATTGTAGAAGCTTGGTTCCAATGTAATTTTGGGATCAGTTCTCTTGCGTTTCAGGGCTACCTCGGTCCCTAGGACTGGCCAGTTGCCGTTATCTTAACATCATACTGTGGTGCAAACAGAACTTGAGTCGTCGGCCAAAAAAAGCAAATTGAATCTCGTATCTGGGCTGTAGCAAAAGTATTTTGGCCTTGGCACATTGGCTGTATGCTATAGAAAAGAGTCTTAAGGGATAGGATCGAGCTGTGAAGTTTGTTAGTGATCCGGCGAGTCTGCGGCGCAACAATTGTAGAGCGAGAGGAGCTGCAGAAAGGAGGAACGCTTAAATAACACATTTTTGCTGACTCCATTCGAAGGTCGTAGTGAACCCATTCCTGCGAGCCCCAGCAACTCTCGACTTTTCGCCCCATACCCCGGCCGCAAACCACAAGTCGCTAGCCGTTGACCAAATAATGGAATGATGGCGCACAAAGATCCAGAGGCCAACCGCGAATGCGATGTACCCGTTGATATGACAGTGGTCAACGAAGACGGAAACACACCTGGTACCTGGACCTCTTCGAACCGAGTTTCGCTTTCGAAATGGTATAAGCAGTTACTTCGAGCATACGTGGAGGAGAATGGTGTTCGACCAGTACCTCCGGAGGAAAGAACGGACACACATCACAGCAACCTCTTCACAGTCTTCTTTACCGGCCTACTGTGCATCCTACCGTTAGTAGTCGTCGAAATGACAAACCCATGTTTAAAAACTGACAATAGGCAGTATTCCCACTGGGGCACTCGGCACGGTTCTGTTCGGTCTGGGTCTGCGAGATGTTTCGTTAATCATCATCTTCTTCAACCTTGTGACTTGTATACCACCGGCCTTCATCAGTGTAGGGGGATACAAGACGGGAATGCGGCAGATGGTGCAAGCCCGATATTCCTTTGGGTGAGCCTCAAACTTAATGTCCGTCGAAAGAACAACACTGACGATGCGAGTTTATGAACTCTGCAGGTTATATCTTGTTGCGATTCCGCTCCTCCTTAATGCCGGCACAATAACTGGGTTTACAGTTGTAGGGTCAATTGTGAGTGGACAGGCCATCGCTGCTGTGAATAAAGAAGCGAACATCAGCATCAATGTGGGCATTGGTATCGTCTGTATCCTTAGCTTCTTATTGGCCTTTCTAGGTTATAGAGCGCTTCATCTGTGGCAGCGGTGGCAGTGGCTACCGAGCCTGATCGCAATAGTCATTGCTGTTGGCTGTGGCGGAAAACACCTAATGAACCAGGCCGATCATGAACCAGCAACGGTCAATAATGTTGTTGGGTATGGAAGTCTGATGGCAGGGTATTTTATGACCTTTGGAGGGACCGTCTCTGATTTCACTGTGTACCATACCCCTGAAGAGTCCAAGTAAGCAGTTCCGAGTCCGTGATGTGAGTGATGAAGTAAGCTGACAGTGTGGTAGGCGCAAGGTATTCGCCTACGTGTATCTGGGCTTCTTAACTCCTTCGACGCCTCTGCTCATCCTTGGGGCTGCTATTGGAGGTGCCATCCCGAATGTTGAGCCATGGCAAACGGCTTGGATTGACTATGGACTCGGTGGCGTCATGGCCGAAATGCTCAAGCCAGCTGGCGGGTTCGGCAAATTCGTTCTTGTCGTGCTAGGCTTGAGTATCGTGGGAAACATGCTGCTGTCATACTATTCAGTTGCTTTATGTTTACAGATGCTCATTCCCGTTTTCGCCAAGGTGCCCCGATTCGTCTTCGTCATTATCACATTGGCCTTCATGGTCCCAATGTCAATTTATGCGGCAGCACAATGGCAGACGTCCTTGGTGAACTTTCTGTCCATGATCGGCTACTGGGCTGGATGCTTCGACGCTGTGATCATCGAAGAGCTCGTAGTATTTCGGAACAGAGACTACAGCTCGCTTGACCCCGAGATATGGGATCAAGGACGAAGACTCCCCACTGGTCTCGCAGCTATTGGCGCTTCATTAATCAGCCTTGGGTTGGTTATTCCTTCGATGAATACTCCATGGTTCACTGGGCCTATAGGGGCGAAAATTGGCGATATCGGCTTCGAGACGGCGTTCGTGGTCACTGGGATTACCTATTACCCTCTCCGAACTTTGGAAATCAAGTTGCTGGGTCGCGTTTGATATACACATGTCAGAATGGCCAACACTGGCTGATGACATATCTTAGAATAAGGAGACCCACGGGTTTCCAAATATCTCACTATCATAAATAAGACAAGGAAAACAACACAATTGTGATAGATTGTGACAATGGGAGATGCGACATCCATATGGGCCGTGATATTATACTTATAAATCGAAGGCCTGAACCAGATAGAAGGCCGTGAAGATGATAGCCAGAAGGCATGGGGAGTACTGGATGCGAGAGTAGAGACGGTATTGTGTGCACAGCCTAGCGTCAGATGCTAGTCGTGTAAAGTACCACACAAGACGACGTCTTCTCCAAAAGGATGCCACGAAACGTTGGATAGTCTTGCAACAGGGATAGGAGTGCCGGCCGAATCTTGAAGACGGTCTGGAGACACCAAAACCCCTCCTTGACCAAGCCAAGTTGGAGCAATGGTAACAATCACAGAGTCGATATCATTGTGAAACCGAGGATCAAGTAGCGAGTTGATGATTTGACCACCTCCTTCCACCATGACACTGGAAAGATCCTCGCGGAGCAATGCGTCAAACACGTCACGCCAGTCGAAGCGCTTACGACCGTTGGGCCCAAGTGTGGCAGGGGCGTGGATATACTTGCCGCCATGCTCCTCAAGGATTTCAAGGCTTTTGGCAGGCAAATCCTGAACATCCATCCCGGTCAGAACAAAAGGGGCCAAGCCACTGCCGAGACGTGCAACCTCGAGAACCTTATCTGTGTGGCTAGGAGTCCAGCGAAGATGAGGATCAATAACAATAGGACGAGGCTGACTTGTAGCACCACTGATGCGACAGTTGAGAGCTGGGGAGTCGGCAAGGAGAGTAGAGACGCCAATAAGAATAGCGTCATGGCGTGAACGAAGGTAGTGTGTCATGGCTTTGGAGTCAGGCCCCGAGAGCCGAGTGCGAACACCTGGCGCCAAGGAAAGCGATGAGTCCAGCGAAGTAGCAAAAGTCAGAGTCACGAAAGGTCGTGATAGCTTCCCATCTGGTGTCGTCGGTGGTAATCTGGGCTCAAGCATCACTGCCGAGGACGTGGGAAAGCTAAGCTCCGACATGGTGATTATTCTTCTTTGAAAGAGGCTCAAAGTTGTATTTTATGACGTCAAGCTTAGTTCTTCCTCGGTTGAGTACGCAAATTGCTGACATTCAGGCACTTGGATCAACAAAAGAGAGCTGCGATGAGTTGTGGTTGAGATGAATTTGAAATTGACTTTCCCTGATGGAAAGGATGATGACATTCCTTCAATGCAAGTGGCTGGTTGAGGGACGGGCGGGTATCTGACAGCGGTAGGAACGACCCACATATGTCTTGGCAGACGGGCGGGAAGGAAGTACCCTTTTCAATGCTTTTTTACAGTCGAGATCCTTTCAAAATCGTTGGAAGATAGTAGGTAACTAGTACCTATATAATTCTTATAAGAAACTCATGAAATTGCAGTGAAGAAACAAACAGTCATATTATAGGTGTCTTTTTACTAATCTCAAGTATGGACTTTGGGAGTTGTCAACCAATGATCTGTATTAGAAGTTGAGAAGTTGACCTACACATCCAGATTTCCGGGTTAAGTACAATCAGTCGACGAGACGATTTATCTATATATCTTCGGGTTGGTAAAGCAATAAGGTTTGTGGAGCAGATGTGATGCTGCTGGCGCCCAGGCCTTTGAATGAACATATACCTTGGTTTCGCCCTCGTTATATATCCAAAACCTCCCTTCCGTCCACCAATGTTCATCAATGAGGATTTCGAAGCGATGAGAGGTCTTCAAAGTTCTCGGCCCGCATAGTATACAGCAATTTCCGAAGCTATAAATAGCATCAAGCACTATAAATGGATACAAGGGCAAATACCAGGCTCACCAAGTCACATGAATGGAAGCATCTGCGGTTGTTGCGGGGCAAATATTGACAATCTAAGACAACCGAACCGAATTCTTGGGTCTGCTCATTTAGATAGAGATATGTTCATAAGTTGTTTTGTTGTTGGGTGTGTGAGTAGTTGGGGAATCGATCCTAGCAATAGAAGATGCTACTGTAGCGTGTCGATCCCAACAGCAAACGGTTGGATAATCCCAAAGAGACTACATGAAAGTACTCGTTACTTAAATGTCTGGTTGGTTCACTCACGTATTGTAATTATGAGATTTACTTTCGTATTTCAGGCAAGTCAAGTGTGTGACTATCTGCGAATGTCCAGAAGGGCCGAGTCCACATCCGTTGGCGAGATGGAAAAGCAGGTATCTCAAATAGGTGATTGTTTGTATTTATAAATTCAAACAACCCCTCTTTTCAGTACATGATATGGTTTCAGGTCAGTCCAGCAAAGAACAGTGACACTTGTAACCCACCATGGGCGTTGACACATGTACACACCGAGCAACGCAACTGCTGGGCTAAACAAACTTCAGAATACGACATCGTAAGATAGCCAGATTCTTGTCTAATAAGATTTGGTTTCCCGGCCTTGGAATATATGACGCGGTCTGGCCACCAACCAAGTCATGCTTACTCTCGACCTAGGGAAGTCACCAGATCGTAAGATGATACCGCAACTAAAAGAAGCGATCCGAAATAGATACAGGTGAGTGGTAGTATTTCTAAAAACAGGGAAATATTGACCAGCTTTCCCAGGGTTGCCATGCGCTAGCCGACCGAATCAACTTCAACCTCACAATTGTTGCAACACATTCGCCATCGGCACAGGTTCATAGCAGCCATAGGAATTGTTTCCGATAGATTGATGATATATTGCTATGTTTTACTATACTGTTTCTTGAATTGAGGGTTCCCGTCGTCATCAAACTCAGCCCATTGGAAGAAACCACAATTCTCCTGCCCCGGAGAATTGGCATAACACATCCAAAAGTATCTCCCAAAAGTATCTTTCTTCTTTGTCACTGCCCTAAGCACGCATGGTAACCCACAATGACATCTAGGGGTAAGTTTGGGGTGCAGATTGGCACGATAATCTCGGTATGTTATGTTGATACGAGTCGTCCCTGAGATAGGATGAGGATCAATCGATAACGCTGGCGAAATACTGTGTTTCCATTCCTCCTGCATCTCAGCATGCATTACCAAGAGCGAGTTGTGAGGAAGATGGATCGCTATCTGTCCCTCCGCATCTTGGTCCTGGGCCGTTTTGTTGTCGTTGTCCTTGGGAAGTATCCTTCTAACGCGGAACTCGCGAGCGACGCCCAAAGAGATCGACCCAATGACCGGTCTCGGTCCAAGATATGTTAGATGATCACTATGCCAGCCGACGTTTTGCTGAGGGCCTGTGTAGGCGTTGACAAAGGCCGAATTCGGAACCCAGGGGTTTGGAGATTGGTATTTCAACTTCTTGCCGTCAGGATATCGAGTCTTGATTCGGTTCTGAATCTCGGCGTTGACGGCCTCTTGAACTTTTGGTTTCACGCTAACGAGTTGAGGTGTAATACGCCGAACATCCTGCATTTGGTTAATCAAGCACTGCATACTAAATCTATTGTTTGAATATTTACCGTGAGTCGGCCGCCGTTGTAGTGATACTCTGTTTTCTGGCGCTGAATCTCATCATAGCTCTCGACGTAGAAGCTAGATGTGTGTGGGCTTGAGACCACATTCTCAAATAGTTGGAAAGTAATCTTTTCGAAGGTCTTTGATTCTTCTAGTAACTCTTCTAGCAACCGATTGGCATCCTCAGGGGGTAAGAAATTGTGGATGATGGTACAAGGGGTATGCTCAGCAACGTCTTCGGGGTCGTACAGGTGCAATGTACTCCCCGCTTTCGACTTGAGCTTCTTTTTAGTAGGTGTATTTGTCAAAGAACTAGAGTCACTCGTGGAAGTAAATTGTTTTAAGGACTGCTGATACCCAACAACGCGGGGTCCCTTCTTCATGGGTATCTGAACTTTGAGCGATGTCGATGCCTCAGATACGGATCCATCATGGGCCAGTAAGATATCGAGCAAGTATTCTTGGTCATGCTGAGGATATAAGGACGATAGCAATGCCAACTTCACTTCGGTTGGCTCATCTGGCTCCGCGTTCTCTGTTTGAGGCTCTGGAGATGCTTTCCGTTTTGTTCGTGTCAGGAAGGATTTCATAGTCTCAATCGCGAGCCTGTAATAGTTGCATTATCATATGCGATCCCCTCTGGCAGTAAATACTTGGAATTTGCCCAGTATCCTGTGGTTTCGTGAAAAAGACTTAGCAACTCATTGACGCGACGTTTCCACAATCTGGAACACGTGCGCACGTGATACTCATCAAGCCTTCAGTTAGTACATAAACCCGTTCATGACGCAGAACCTGGTTAGACACATACACCTGCCATGTGCCCCGCCGCCTCGGTGTGATTACCGCAACCGAGGCACATGTCAGTATAGCTTCGAGGGGAAGCTCTTTGATCCAGACAAGCAATTGTCTGCCGTAGCTCTGCTCAACCATAATACAACTCATTATAAGCGCGTCTATCCTTTAACAGTACTGTTTCCCCGGCGCCATGGCTGCGATGCTAGAATACCGAACGCAAGGGTATAATCCCTATGCCGTCAAGTACTCCCCATACTACGACTCGCGAGTTGCCGTTGCGGCGTCGGCCAATTTTGGCATTGTAGGCAATGGTCGTGTATTTGCTCTCGCATTGACGGCGCAAGGCATTGAGGTTGAGAAGACGTATGCGATATTCCGGAATGCTGGTTCATTGTGCGGATACTAATGTTGCACTACAGGTTCGATACAAACGATGCGCTTTATGACTTGGCCTGGTCTGAGATCAACGAGAACCAGCTGATTGTTGCTTGCGGTGATGGATCTTTGAAGCTATTTGACCTGGGCGTGAACGACTTTCCAGTTATGAACTTTCACGAGCATAAGAGAGAAACGTTTTCGGTCTGCTGGAACCCTATAACTAAAGATACCTTTATTTCCAGTTCATGGGACGGCACGGTCAAGATCGTACGTTGAACCGAACCCGGTACGCCGAAAGTTTAAACACTAATACTCAAAAGTGGTCACCGACACGCAATCACTCGATAAAGACGCTCCCTATCGGAACTTGCACTTACAGCACATCCTTCTGCCCTTCCAACCCCGCCTTGATATCCGCCGTATCTTCCGACTCCCACCTACGCATCTTCGATCTCCGAACACCATCATCAGCGAAATACCACCTCACAGCGACGATACCCGTCCATGCTTCAGGGCCGCAACCATCGCCTGGTGCTTCTGCGCCAGCCGAGATCCTGACTCACGATTGGAACAAGTACCGAGATACGGTTATAGCAACGGCTGGCGTAGACAGAATTCTGCGGACCTTTGACATACGGAACCCTGCTGGCGGGCCGCTTTCTGTTATGCAGGGTCATGAATATGCTGTTCGGCGACTTGCGTGGAGTCCCCATTCGAGCGACACTCTCATCAGTGCTAGTTACGACATGACGGTGCGTTTATGGAATGACGGGTCGATGCAGCAGCAACAACAACAACCACAGGGTCCAGGGATGGCTCCATCAATAGGTACTCAGATGGGAGTAATGAATCGGCATACCGAGTTCGTTACAGGAGTTGATTGGTGCCTGTTTGGTATGGGCGGTTGGGTGGCTACTGTTGGCTGGGATGAGAGAGTCCTATTGTGGGATGCCAACATGTTAATGGGCCAGCGGATACCATAACATCAATATTCGTTCTGTTAGATTGGCGTTACTGGGTTTAAGCGTGTCTGATTCGGTCTTTGTCATGTCGATGTAGAAACACTACGGGTTTGAAGTCATAATTGAGATCTCTTGGTGATGTGGTAGAAGAATCTCCAAGTGTCATATCACGAGAACGAGCACATATTGGGATTATCATCATTTCCTAAGTAGAGTAGTCGTGGAGATTACCACATGATTGACGCCTGCAGACATGTCTATAAACAAACCCCTTTTCCGGTATCTTACAACAGTCCAAAATACACCAGTGCCCAATATAAGTACAAATCATGCATCCGTCCATCGTGTTCGTGTTGTTACATTTTAACCCTTTTCACTTATCCGCATTCGTAACTTAGAACGAGGAACGACTGCTTCCGCGGCCGCCCCATGAAGAGCCGCCAGAGCCACCACGACCTCCAGAGCCACCACGACCACCGGAGCCGCCACGGCCACCAGAGCCGCCACGGCCACCACCGAAGCCGCCGCCGCCGCCGCCGTTTCGGTTACCGCCACGGCCAAAGTCGTCACGGCGAACGTTGGCCGCCATGTTAACGAAAGGATCACTGCTTCGCGAAGATCGTCCATCGCGGTCACCACCACGTCGGTCGTTGCTGAAACCGCCACGGTCGCCGCCACGGTCACCACCACGGTCACCACCAAAGCTACCGGCCTCCCTGACGTTCATACCACTAGCACGGGCGAGACCCATCTTGTTAACCCACATGGAGCTAACAAAGGGAGGAGTATCCCAACCCCATCCGTGCTTTGTCCACTTGTTAACGTCTTCGGCGGTCTCCACCTTGTCGGTAGCAAGACCGAACATGGAGGTATATGTTTGAGCAAGAAGGTCTCGGGGAATGACACTGAAGAGAGCCTTGGTAGAGTCGTGGTAAGGAGTAGTCTCGCCACCCTCGACATCAGTCTCGGCGCTCTCAAGAGAGGAGTTCTGTGCGATGGGAAGACCCTGAAGCATCTTGCGAGCAACGCGAACAGAGGAGTGAGGGAGGATCAACCAACCCTGACCCTCCTTGTTCTGTCGACCGGTTCGTCCAAGACGGTGAATGTAGGATTCACGGTCTCGGGGAGTATCAATCTGAATAACGTGTGTCACGTTGGGGAAATCCATTCCACGAGCGGTGACATCGGAAGAGAAGAGAACACCAGACTTGGCCTCACGGAATCTGTCGGCGGCTCTCTGGCGCTGGTTCTGACCCATCTTGGACTGAAGGACGTAGGTTGCAAGGTAAGACTTGCCATCATTGCGAGCGTTCTGTCGCAACTGGAAGCCCAACTCACCACCGAGTTCGACAAGTGCTGTGGTGTTCAGGTAAACAATGGCCTTGAAAGGGAGCTCATTGGGGTCTTCAAGAGACTTCTTGTGCTCGCGATCCATAAGCTCAAAGAGTGTGGGGAAGACCTGGGTCCAGCTGCCGACAGGAACGATGTGCTGGGGAACCTTGTCGTGTGTGAGAGACTCGTTCTCAGGGATGGTTTGAACGAACTCAAAGTCATCGGCTCGGACCATAGAGCGGGCGAGACGGATGACGCTGTCGGGAATAGTGGCGGAAACGAGCATGGTCTGTCGGACCTTCTCTTCGGGGCGGGGAAGTTGGTTGACAATTTCGTTGAGTTCTCTCTCAAAACCGGTGTCGAGCATTCGATCGGCTTCATCGAGAACCAGAGCAGCCAGGTTAGGAGCTTCGATGCCACTGCCAGGGTCTTGGAGCACATCGTTGAGACGACCGGGAGTGGCGACAAGAAGATGGCAACCCTGTCGGCGAGTCTGGTTCAGCATTGAACGCTTATCGGTACCTCCAACGGCACACTGGACAACGAGGCCAGTGTTTCGGCACAGTCGGCGAGCCTCCATGGCGATTTGCTCAGCGAGCTCTCGAGTAGGTGATAGAACAATGCCACGGATATCGTCGGATCGGGCTTGTCGTCGAGCATTCTTGCCGGCGAGAGATGGGTCCTCGGCAATCATTCTTTGCAGAAGAGGCAAGAGGAAGGCCATGGTCTTTCCGGTACCGGTCTTGGCTTGAGCAACGCTGTCGTATGTTAGTTGGGCTGCATGTCTGCGGTGCGTTCTTGAAAACATGATACTTACATATCAGTGCCCTTGAGAGCGGGCTTGATTGTCTTTGCCTGGACGGGTGTCATGGTTTCGTATCCCATGTCCTGGATGATAGTGCGAATCAAACTTTCGTCAACGCCCTCAAGCTCGGCGAAGCGGACCTCGGGCTCAGCATTTGCTGCAGCAGGCTCTGTTTGCTCAGCTGCGGCCTCGCTGCTGTAGGCCCGGAAAGAGGCAATCTTATTGATAGAAGCAATGGGGAGACGGATTGTCAAAGCCTGACGGTGAGCGACAGGCAGAGCAGCCCTGGTCTGAGAGAAGAGGGCAGCCGTAGTGGCGGTCCTGGCCTGAGTGGCACAGCGCCTGAGACTGGATCGAAACATGATTCCGAATTGATTAAAGAATGACCTCTGCAGAGATTACTGTTCTGCGATTGAAAAGAGTTGTTAACAGAAACCAACGAAGAGAAAAAATATAGATGGGTATAAAAATTAGGTGGGATAGTTGGATGAATGGAGGAAAGGTGGGCGATCAAGGGTCGCGCGCATCGATAACTTGAGGAAAAATGAAATTTTTCCAGTCTGTTATCTTATCTGCTAATTGGTTGGAGGGACGCTACTATCAGACTAAGTTAGATCCCGCTGTCACGTGTGCAGCCGGAGGTCACTCCGGAAGTTTATTGGCCAAGACCTGGAGGGGCGATTCAGGATAGAAAAATGCAGTATCTTCGCGCCTGTTCTCATGCTACCATTCATCTATGTGCTAATTCTATGCAATTCTATGATCGATCAATTCTTCAATCGTTGATTCATCGACTTCTTTCTCTTCTTTGACTATCATAATGACAAGTCGTAAGCCAGTATACTCCGTCGGCTCCGTCTATAGTTAATTCCACTTTTTGTAGGGGTTCTGTAGGGGTTTTTTGTAGGGGTCTCAAGCCTATTTCTTCAGCGACTGGATGTCTGTTTCGACCCCACCATTGAGAGACCCTCCCCGAGTCCGTCCGAGATGCCTTGTGTGACACCATCAATTGTCCAGACAAAGACTTCCAACAGAGCCTGTGCAACTTTTCCTTCGTTCATTTGACCAACTGCCTCAGTCAACGAAGCGCTCTGCTTTCCAATAGAGTTGGCCAGATCAACGCCATGTCCTATAATCGTCTCGGAGATCTTATACTTTCGCTCAACCCGAGCTGCATATCTGACTAACAGAAGCAGATATGGCATCAGGAAGCTGAGGAAGAAGATCATATTGACGACAGTCATCTGCACTCCTCTATGAATGATAGAGCGAGGTTGGTTGGCTCTGTTCGTCGTCCGGTCTGGGTTTCTTTCTGCTCGAATCAGGCTAAACTCTTGTTCCTTGACATTATCTGGTAAAGCGGATTGGATCCGTTTTAATTCGCCTTCATCAAGATCTCGCGGTAGTGCCTTGAGGAGATAGGTTAGCCCATCAACAAAAGCCTTTCTCTCAAATGCGACGTCTTCTTCCGCGACAGCGGCTTTCCCACCATCAACAGAAATGTTGACAAGATTTGCTCCTACGATATTATTAGTATACACTAATAAGATGGGTCGTCAAAAGTTGCTTACCTTGTCGCGCAAACTTCCAATGCAGGCCGGATGCAGCTCTCATCACTGGCTCATCCTCTGGTAATTCTGAATAAAGAACTCGACTCATCGGCCTAGGGCACAGGTCTTGAGACTCTGCGTATCCGTTGCTGTGTTTTACCATGTCGGTCTGAAGCGGATGGCTCATGGCAGTTGGATCAGCTTCTGATAGAGGCCGAGGCTTAGCTTGTGATTCCGAGACCGTCACAGCAGATCGTAGTGTATGAAAACTAATACTTCGTCTGAGGAATCGAATAGGGCCTGATTGAAGTGAGGTCGGAAGCATGGATACAACGTTGAAAATCCTGCTTTCGGTGATTTGGTCGATCTTGACCTCGTCGATGGCGGGCGTAAACGATCCGAGATACGACGCCATGTTTTATAAGTTTATCGCGAAGGTTGAAATTGAAGGATAACAGAATATTGCGGTGATAACGAAAGACTGAGCAAAATTCAGGAGAGTATTTAACAGATCATGATGTGACAGAAGGTAGAGGGCGACGAATCTGGGATGCTTGACTTTTTAATCGCGTTGTTCTACAGAGATCTCATGACAAACAGGCCAGCTGAGTTAAAAACAAAGCAAAAGTCAATGTCATGAAACAATTGCATCAAATAGAGCATTGCACGAGGTCTCGCCTCGCCTCTCCTGCGGATCCTTATCATTTTTCTTTGAGTTGGCCCGTACCCTTCCGGACATTACTTTTGACATGTGAAAACGGGTACTAACCAAAATAATTGTTGAGGTGTGGAACTATACGAAGCCATGAGCCAGGGTCTCGGATGCAATGATAAGATCGATCTTCCAATGAGACATAACTTCCAGGCGGAGAACCTCGCAATTAAGACGCCTCATAAAGCATGTCTATCAAAGAGGTTGAGAAGATCATGCAATAACAGCAACTGAGGATTGCAGAACCATAATCATAGAATGAGGCCTCAACCCACATTTCAAGAGTTGTTTTCACCAATGATAAAATAGGATAGATATCAGTACCTAGGTAGTTTCCCATGAGATACCTAGACAAAGTCAACCAACAAACCAATTTTGCTATGTCGTGCTGTGTGCTATCATCAGATTCAGAATGCATGCATTTCATCATATTTAACGTCGTCGCGTGCAATCAAAACTTAGTTCCAAATAACGTGTAATTGAGCTGTCTTTACGATGCTCCAGTGATGCTTTCCATGTCCTGCATGCGTAAAGTCTGAATAGAATCCTTCATCCAGGGATCAGCCCTGTTCCCTTTCGCCGTACGCCAAACAAAATGCCAACTCATACAGCTTATTACAGATATGCACAACCAATCTGCCGCATCCAATACCCCGTTGCCCAAATGCAAAAGTAATCAATCGCTCCAATGCGGTTCCTTTTCATCTTGTGGTTCATGTCACCACTTTCACAGTCCTCATATACTCCCACCTGAGACTTCATCAAGTACTCATGTCAAATACGCATCGCCCAAGGTCGTTCATTACATCATATCTCTGCCCAGCTGATAAGACCAGCCTCCCTCTCGTCGAAGCCTATCTCTGGCAGCAAGATCCTTTCGGATGTCTTCTTCGGTAAGACGATCGTTACCACTCCAGTTGGCACTTGAGGTTCGGGCGCGGAACTTGTGGAGTCTATCTTTGCTGGCATGGAATACCTCGTCCATGTTTATTGGTCCTGGTTCTCCAAAGATTGCTGCAGGGTTCATCTTTTCTTGTGCCAGGAGGGCCGCGCGAATGGCAGGTGAATTGGCCCAAGAAGCAACTGTACCAGGTTGTGGTTCATCATCCTCTTCATCTTCGTCGTCTGTTTGGATCTCTGGAAGATCAATTGCATCACCGTTCTGGAATCGTGGCGATGATCTTTGGGCAGACTTAACCGCAGATTTGAGTCCACCAACGGGACCAGGACGTCCGGGTGTCTTGTATGCAGGCCCTGCGGGATTGGGGTTGGGAGCAAAGGGAATAGTTCCCTTGTGAATCTGCGCCATGTCCATAGGGTTGCCGCCCTTCAGGTGGCTTTGAGCAATGTTGGTCTTGAAAAGATTCTGTGCACTGGCTTGGGTGTAGCCGCTGGCCAAGCTCTTCACCTGCAGATCCTGATATTTGTTAGTTACTTGTAAAACATGAAAGTTGATCATAATGCTTACCCTCTTAAAAGCGCTAGATGGACGAACGGGAGGTCCCTTGATGTTGGGAGGCTGTTCCATATCCAGCTCATCAGCAAAGTCATCGCTTGTTCGGCGACGCTTGGCATCCTTTGCTTGGTACTGAGGACCACGGGTAGGTGGGGGCCTAGAAGGCCCATCCTCGTTAACGTCGCGACCGAGGGGTCTCTTGATGGCAGACTTGGAACCGTTGATGGGACGGCCCAGGTCGTCTCCTGGCCTGTAGATATTTGAATTCATGCGAGAGGGAGGACGAGGGATACCATCACGTTGGATAGAATCAGGGGGGCCGTTTGGCTGTGATCGAACGGCTGGGGGTGGCGCAGGGGTCTTCTTGGCCTTCTCGATAAGTGCCTGTCGCTTTTGTCGTTCTTCATCTTGACGGCGTAGCAGCTCTTGCTTCTTCTTCTCCTCCTTCAACGCCGCTCGCTCCCGCTCACTCTTTGCTTTGGCATCTCGTTCCGCCTTGGCCTTTGCCTCACGTCGACGTTGAGACTGCTCATCTTGTGCCTTCTTCTGTGCCGCCATGTCAAGAGCCCTGGGACGGCCGTTTGATCCTGTAGAGGTAGCGAAGCCGGAAGCCGATGGCTTGGGTTGCATCGAGGCCTTGCTTGCCTTACTAGGAATTTGAGGCGGCTGAGAGCTTGTTGAGGCGCCAAAATCTTGATAGCCGTTGGCCACAGAGCTGCCAGGGTGCAACTGTGAGCCAGTGTTGACCTTGATGTGAACAGTAGGCGCAGGCTTTGACTTTGTAGTTGTCTCCCTGCTTGGCTTTCCAATTCGTCTGATCTCCTTTGCGCGCGACAGTTGGCTAGGGGCAGCAGATCGCGAAACAGAAGGAGGGGGAACCAGACTAGGGGCGTCGACCATTTCCATCTCTGGCTCAGCAAACCTGCTGTCGAGTTCCTCCTGCGGCTTAGCCCTTCGGGGGCTGGTTCGCTTGGGCTGAGGCGTAGCTTGCACGGGTTGTTCGGCCTCTTTCCTGGCAACGACCTGCTTCTCCAAATTGGCAAGCTTCTCTTGTTCCTTGCTGAAGACTCGCGCCTTTTCCCTCTCTTTCTCGCGCTCCTTCTCCAGTTTATCCATCTGCTCAGCTTGGAATCTGGCCTCCTTTTCACGACGCTTCTCTTCCTTCTCGCGCTCAACTGATGCCCTCGTGCGCTTAGCAACTGGGCGAGGAGCATTTGACTGCTGATCAGTTGCAGTGCTGCCGCTTCTGAAGGACTCAATACTCGGCTTATGAGCGACTGACTCGTCGGAATCGGCAGGGAAAGTTCCAACTTGAACTCTTGATGGTGAGAGGAGAGAGGATTTTCCCTCAGCGCTCAGCGCTGCACTACTGGCCATAAGACCCTTGGACGTACTTAGAATAGACGACATCTTGTTCTTAAGGTGTTTCAAAGGACTGTCACGGAAGAGTCTTGATGGAGATTTGGATGGGGATGAGGAACCAACAGCTGAAACGACTGAGACAGCAGTAGCTGGTCGCGGAGGAGAGTCTGAACCAAATACTGTCTGCTTCAAAGGGCTTCCCTCTTGTCGTTCAGAAGCAGTGAACATCGGCACAGCTGGTACTGAGACGGATTTGGAATGTCTCATATAACTGGGCCTCTCGCGTTGAGAGTTGGCGCGAGCAGGTGAACGAATGCTCGCGGGGTCTACATCCAAGTCAAAAGATCCGAGAGTTTGTTTGCCGTGAATTCCTTCCATGACATCAGCTGTCCGGCTCTTAGAAAGTGATGGTCGCGTAGGAGGCGCGGCAGCGGATTTCTGAGTAGTAGGAGGGACAATCCAGTCATCTTCGTCCTCGTCATCCTGAGGAAAAGCGCCAGGAGTTGTGGTCATATCTTGCTTCTTGGGTGACCTGGGGGGTGTTGATTGTGGCTCAGGGACAGACTGAGATACTGTTTGTGGTTGCTGAGAGTTTGTGGTACTGTGGATCGACTTTGATGGTCGACTTCCACTTGGCTGTGATTTTCCAAGAACACTGATCTTGTCTTGCAGCATCTGTGTGTATGTCTTGTTGTGGTGCAAAGCAAGTTCCTCGGCGTTCTTGGATTGTGGCACCGAAGGTAATTCATCCACTTCCATATCATCCTGGTCTGACTCGTCTGATGCGTCCTCGCCAGCATGGCTTGCCATGCTCTTGCCTCTTGCCAGGTAGCTTGTCCTCTTAGGATCAACATGACTTGTGCGGGAAACTCTAGCCTTGCCTGCGGTGAGAGGCTCTCTGGCGGGGAGGGAAGCAAATTGAAGGCTGTTGCGGAACCCTGGTCGTACAGGACTGGGACCATCGGATTGGGACTGCGCATCATCTGGGATCGCGTCGTCGGTGGCCTCAGGCTCTTCGTCAACATCGCCCATGTCAACATCATCAGTCGCGGGTTCCTGAGTCTTGGCTGGTGATGAAGACTTTGCACCTTGCTTCACAGGTGAAACTCGGGAAGAGCTTGGCTGAGGGAAAGCGATGTCTTCATCAAAGCTAGTTCCATCAAGGAGCGAGTCGTCTTCGTCTTCGTCGTCGTCTTCGTCTTCGGCCATGGGATCAAAAGATGTAACGGGGTTGACGTCTTGGCTTCCGAAATAGCCTGAATCGGCTTGCATTGGGGGTTGAGATTTGGCACCTGACAGGGCCTCTGTCTCCTCGTCCACAGTCATGATTGCATCCTGGTCGGAGAGAATACGCTCAGCCTCACTGGTAGGTTGTGCTGATGCATCGTCAATTGGATCATTGGAAATAGATTGAGCTGGTTTCGGTGACGGAACAGGGCGGCGAGGCGATGATGACTTGGCCTGGTTCAGTAGCTCTCTTTGAGGTGATTGCGCGTAGAGGTGCTGTGCGAAGCGGTTTGCTGAACTCGTTGGTGTACCACCAAATACATTGGACAAGGGCTTCGAAAGGTTAATCTTGATTGCTCGCGAGCATGGACCAGCCAAACTTACCATCCTTGTCTCTGTTGATATTAATTTACGCGCAGTACGAGGTGTCTTGCCTCGAAGCTTTCCGGGTGTTTTGAATGTTTCGGCAATGTTTCTGTGGAATGGTCAATATCGCGTCAAAACAAGAGGATCAGGACGCGTACGTCTCATTCTCGTTGAATATACTAGCCATATGTTCGTTAAGCCATTCGAACTCATTCTGAGCCGCGTATGTGAACTCGTCGACTTCAACATCGACAATCGTAAGAGCAGAGGCGCGCTCGTCAGCGACCCAGGCCGCTGAGCCAGTTGGAATGCGCGGTCCTCGCAGTGCCGCCATTGTATCGGTTGTAAATGAGTGTGTACGGGTGGGAAAAGAAGCTGTAAACCAACTATATTCGTTTGATAGTGGTTATGTACTCATCGGGTTGGGTGCTTAGGCCGAAGTCGAAATGTTTGGTGTTGTTTGAAAGTTGGGAAGTCCAAGTGTGAGGGAGCTAAGTCTCAATAACAAAGAGGGATGTTTACCCAGGTTCCAGATCGGGACTAGCGGTGATGAAATTCCAAGTTCAGAAGTGGAACACGCACAAGCTTCGATTCACGCCATTCGTTAATGACAAGGTATAGGGTCGTGAAACAAACAGCTGAAAGCGATGATATATGCTCACAAATGATACCAGAATACTCACGACGATACATATTGTACTTATGCTATCTAGAGGAAGTCAATTGCCATTGAACACGACCCACACAACACTCAACGTCCCTACAGAAACGAAACCACAAGTACCCTCTTTCACGCATGCGGCGTTCTCGATACAGCTAGGGCACGTGCTGATAACGGCTTATCGGTCGCAACTCTTGTTTACTTTCGCGTCCCTCTACCCCTCGAAAGTGCGGAGCGACGAAACAAAGCAATAGATCCAACCAAGTCGTAGACGCTCGACGACGCCCAAAATGAGGGTCATTGAAGTAATTATTGACGTAAGTAATTTCATCTACTGAGTTAATGCCAAAACTCGTCTTTTAACATTTTTTACAGGGCTTCAAGTCGTATGCCGTACGAACGGTGATATCGGGATGGTAAGTGATATACCAAAATAGTTAACGACCTAAACCAACCGACATTCTTAGGGACGAGAGTTTCAATTCAATCACCGGTCTAAACGGTAGTGGAAAGTCAAACATTCTCGATGCGATATGTTTCGTCCTCGGAATTACCAGTATGGCAACGGTTCGAGCGCAAAACATACAGGTCAGTCACCGCCGCTTTGCTTCTTGTTCTTGAGCACTAAATCTCATCGCTGTAGGACCTGATTTACAAGCGCGGTCAAGCTGGTGTTACCAAGGCCAGCGTAACCATCGTTTTCGACAACCGAGACACCAAGAAGTCGCCCATCGGATTCGAAGAATATGCCACGATTAGTGTTACTCGACAGATTGTTCTCGGAGGCACCTCCAAGTACCTCATCAACGGTCACCGTGCTCAACAACAAACAGTGCAGAACCTCTTCCAGTCGGTTCAGCTCAACATCAACAGCCCCAACTTCCTAATTATGCAAGGTCGCATCACCAAGGTTCTCAACATGAAGGCTGTGGAAATTCTAGCCATGATAGAAGAAGCAGCCGGAACAAGAATGTTTGAGGATCGTCGAGACAAGGCTTTAAAAACAATGGCGAAGAAGGAGACAAAGTTGGTCGAGCTTAAGGAGCTGCTGAAGGACGAAATCGAGCCCAAGTTGGAAAAGTTACGAACCGAAAAGCGTGCTTTCTTAGATTTCCAACAAACGCAAAACGATCTCGAAAGACTGACTCGAGTGGTTGTCGCATACGATTACCTCAGATACCAGGATTCTTTAAGCCAATCGGCAGCAGATCTTGAAGGAAAGAAACAACGACAGCGCGATCTCGAGGATTCGGCAGCTCGCTTGAAGAGCGAAATCAACCATCTCGAAGAAGATGCCAAGAAAGTGCGCGCTCATCGAGACAAAGAGCTCCGAAAGGGAGGCAAGGCTTCAGAATTGGAAGATGCAGCAAAGAAACATTCGAACGAGCTTGTACGACTAGCTACGATTCTCGACTTGAAAAAGTCCAGCTTGGCCGAGGAAGAAGAAAAGAAGGTAGCAGTGGAGAGGACAGTTTCGGAGCTGGAAGCTACCCTGGAAGAGAAGACTGCTGCATTCGAAAACGCCAAGGCCAGATACGACGCAGCAAAGGAAGACCTAGAGCAGCAAAACAAGGATGCTGAATCCAAGGAAGAGCTTCTTCAGACCCTACAAACAGGTGTTGCTTCTAAAGACGGTCAAGAGAATGGTTACCAGGGTCAACTTCAAGATGCGAAAAACCGTGCAACTACAGCAGCCACAGAACAGGAACAGTCCAAGATCAAGATTGCACATTTGGAAAAGCGCATTAGAGAAGAGGAACCACGTGCTGAGAAAGCAAAGGTCCAGAATGCCGATCTGTTGCGCGACCTTGATGGTCTCAAGGTACAAGCACAGAAGCTTGAGAAGGAGCTTGGTCGACTGGGTTTTGAGCCTGGACAAGAAGAGCAAATGTATAAGCAAGAGTCCGAGTTGCAGCAAACTGTTCGGGGCCTGAGACAAGAATCTGACAAGCTGAAGCGTCAAGTCGCCAACACAGAGTTCAACTACGCTGATCCTGTGCCCAACTTTGACCGGTCCAAGGTCAAGGGGCTTATCGCCCAACTGTTCACTCTGGATGAATCGTACACACAGGCCGCTACTGCCCTAGAGATCTGCGCCGGTGGCCGTCTATACAATGTCGTTGTTGATAGCGAAGTGACGGGCACTCAGCTGCTGCAGAGAGGCAAACTACGAAAGCGAGTCACTATCATTCCCCTCAACAAGATTGCTGCATTCAAGGCTTCTGCTCAAAGCATTGCCACGGCACAGAACATCGCCCCAAACAAGGTCGACCTGGCCTTGTCCCTGGTCGGCTATGATGACGAAGTGTCAGCAGCTATGGAGTTTGTGTTTGGTAATACTCTGATCTGTGCTGATGCGGATACCGCCAAGAGGGTGACTTTTGATCCCAAAGTCCGAATGAGGAGTATCACCCTGGAAGGTGACGCCTACGATCCGTCTGGCACGCTGTCTGGTGGAAGTTCTCCAAACTCGAGCGGTGTCCTCGTTCTCCTTCAGAAACTGAACGGCCTGACACGGCAGCTCAGCGAGGCCGAGAGCACTTTGAGAGAGCTCCAGGCTCGGATATCAAACGAGAAGGCCAAGCTTGACCATGCTCGCAAGATCAAGCAAGGCCTGGACCTGAAGACTCACGAAATCAAGCTCGCGGAGGAACAAATCAGTGGCAACTCTTCCTCTTCCATCATTCAGGAGGTGGAGAACATGAAGTCGACCATCAAGGAGCTCAAGGAGAGCATAGCCGAGGCCAAGACTCGACAAGCGAAAGCAAGTGCCGATGTCAAGACGATTGAGAAGGACATGAAGGACTTCGACAACAACAAGGACGGCAAGCTAGTCGAACTACAGAAAGCGCTCGACAAACTACGAGCTGGTCTCGGCAAGAACGCTGCTGCAGTCAAGACATTACAAAAAGAACTTCAAGGCGCACAGCTTGATTCTGAGCAGGCAGGCTTCGACCTGTCTGCCGCGCGAGAACAATTACAAGAAGTTGAGGTTGCTATCAAGGCGCAGCAGAAGGATATCGAGGACCTCAACAAGCAGAAGGCTGAACTGACTGAGACTCACGACACAGTTCAGGCCGAGCTCGACGATGAGCGCGCCAAGCTACATCAGTTCGACGACGAGCTTCGAGCTCTGGACGATGCCACTCGTTCCAAGAACGCGCGCATTGCTGAGGAAAGTCTCGAAATGCAAAAACTCGTCCATCTCCTCGAAAAGTTCAACAAGGAGCAACAAGGTGCTGCTGAAAAGGTTGCTCGACTTGAGAGGGAATTTGACTGGATCGCGGACGAAAAGGACAATTTTGGCCGTAGTGGAACTCCTTATGACTTTAAGGACCACAACATTGGAGAGTGCAAGGCAACACTGCACAACTTGACTGAGCGATTCCAGGGCATGAAGAAGAAGATCAACCCCAAGGTCATGAACATGATCGACAGCGTTGAGAAGAAGGAAGTGTCACTCAAGCACATGGTCAAGACTGTCGTCAGGGACAAGCGCAAGATCGAGGAGACCATTGTCAGCTTGGATGACTACAAGAAGAAGGCCCTTCATGAGACATGGGAGAAGGTCAACGGCGACTTTGGTAACATTTTCTCTGAACTTCTTCCAGGAGGCAGCTTTGCCAAACTTGATCCGCCCGAGGGCAAGACGATTAGCGAAGGTCTCGAGGTCAAGGTTTGTCTTGGTAAAGTGTGGAAACAAAGCTTGACAGAACTGAGTGGTGGACAAAGGTAAGCAATTCCTCGCCTTAAAACATACTTAACCATACTAACAATTTATCTAGATCTCTCGTTGCTCTGTCACTCATTATGGCTCTGCTTCAATTCAAGCCTGCGCCCATGTACATTCTCGACGAGGTCGACGCAGCGCTGGATCTCTCACATACCCAGAACATTGGTCGTCTCATCAAGACGCGTTTCAAGGGTTCCCAGTTCATCGTCGTCAGTCTGAAAGACGGCATGTTCCAGAACGCGAATCGCATTTTCCGTACTCGTTTCAGCGAGGGCACCAGTATGGTGCAGGCGCTTACGCCGGCGGATATGAAGTAATGATGCTGACGGCAACCGAGAAATGTCTGATATGAGTGTATGAAAGGAAACTGGTTAGGGGTTCTTGTACATGAGGCGTCGTTTTGGTTAGGGGATATAATGTCCGTATTGGCATTAGGACTTCTTGTGATACCGTTTGATTTGTTAAAGCATAGCTGTGGAATAGATTTTGCTTTTATGTCACGATGTTGATCAGATGTTTGGTGTCTTGTCGTGGCGAGGTGATTGTTTCGTGGGTCTTGAGGCACTATGAACAACTTTATGTGTTTTTTTTCTCACGCACGTCCTTGATGAGTATGCGAACTATATATTTTATGAGATGTCAACTATGCATTCGTAATTCTTTATTCCAATGTGTGCTGTTTTCTATTCTGCCCAGTCAACTATTTTAAACAATTACTAGTGATCTAGCCTGAATATTCCCAGCTTCCCAGCCCCCAAATACCGAGCCAGCTCGGTGGGAAGCTCCACGCCCATATTCAAAGCCATTGTCTTGTCATGTCCTCTCTCGAACTGAGCAAGGGAATATCCCCTTGCTTTAATTTCATCATCATTTGGATATGAGACTGGTAGCAAAAACTCCTTTTCAGGAATTGCGTTGAGCCCGTGACTGAGTTTGGCTGAGACGCACTGCGTAATACCCTGTAGTCCCGCATCTGTCCAAGGAAACCTCAGAACAAGAAAAGAGCCTTCGACTTTGCCCAAGAGACGGCTCGTTTTGTTTGGGTCAGGAACCCAGAGATCGACCTCAACGTTGGCTAGCGAGGGGAATTTCTCACAAGTTGCAGCTTTCCACGTAAGGTTATCATGATCTTGATAGCCAAACATGTACAAGTGGTGGCATTCTGAGCTGCTAGACGAAGAAGCCCCGTCACGTCTGAGCTCAATTCCACGGCAGTGATGAACTGGAAAGATGTGCTTCTGCTGCTCTTGGCCGGAACTGTTGCTCTCACGGGCCCGAGGATCCGGTGATGGTTCACGATGGATGGTGCTGTCGCGGAGTGGCTCGCCGGCCCGTGAGTGGGTCTGCCGGAGGACGTCGCTGCAGTCGACGGTGACGGGAGGGAAGAGAATAAAGATGGGGATGAGGAAAGCGACAAGTGTGACGGTGAGAAGTGTGAGTGACACAGCGTCGAGGTTAGACACAAACTGTCTTGTGGCGTCCATCCCAAAGTGGATGCTCGATGGTATCATTGTCATTGTTGTCATGTTATTTCCCCCCAGCTGAACCGAGACTTGCAGCAGCAGTGAGAATGTGTCCTGCACAGGCGTATAGAGTACGGTAGGTAGTAGTAGTAGGCTTGGGTTTAATCCCCAATGCTGCACATGCAATGCGGAGCAGTTCAGTTCAACTCAACTCAACTCGGTCCAGTTGAATCGTCTCGCAAGAGCTGCGCGAAAAGGTCAAGTCGTCGTCCAAGCTTTGATGGTCAAAGTACCAGTCCGGTGTTGTTAGGTCTTTAGCTTGTTAGCTTGTCTACCCATTTCCGCGGCGTGTCATTTGTTGCGGAATTGACTACTACTTAACTATACCTCTATGGTTAACTAAGGACACATACAACTATATGCTAGGTTGTTTCAACTCTGCATTCTTCAATGAACCATGATAGGTTCGAGCATGCAGAGTCTGCCCCTTCAACCTTTGGGCGCGTCACAGCACACATGTCGAATCCCTTTGTTTGTTTTGGATTGCGGCCAAGCTTACAAGGGTCCGTCCCTCCCTATTCTGACCAAGGCCCTGGTCAAACTCTGTCAATGCCATGATATAATTTTACTGGCCTGGGCTGCTCTGCTGCAGCATTGGGGGGAGGAAAAGGTGGAAATACATATCCACCATTTTATGCTGGAGACCTAGGGTAGTAGTGTTTCTTCCCCTACCTTCTCGTACCTATGTACTATGTAGATTGACAGGACCTAGGCTTTGTCCTCGTTGTACAGTGCATACGACTATGTATATGCAATGTGCGTGCAGCTATTCAGTACAGCTAGGTAAGCAGCTGGCCAAGGCGTAGTCTAGTCGTCCCGCATATCCGATGAAACTTGGTTGACGGAATAGTACATGATTCATAGCATGATTGATATGTGCGCGCAATGCATACATGCCAACATGTCGAGTAAAGTTAGCCCATCGCAGATCCAATGTTACATAGCACATGCCCTGCCTTAGTCAACTCGACTTGTGAACTTGTGATGGAGCAGAACACTGGTGGATATGCAGTGTCTGGATCCTTCAGCTCCTACAGCAAAGACCGGATTTGAAATGCTCGGAGTAAAAAAATGCCGAGCAGGGTCGCCGGCGGGATGGTTCACCCCGTCGTGTCACTGCCAAGGGAGCCATTCTAGCAACGACCCTAAACGTTGGACGAACGAACCTTGGTGCCACTAAAGGACCCGACACTTCGTCGACCGACGATGGCGCCAACGGCCTCGGTCCAGCTAAGCTAGGGGTCGAAATGAATCAAGCCTCATGGGAAAGGTGAGCAGCAAGAGCGGGAAGCACATTGTGGGAGGTTGGTGTCTGTTTCTTGTAGACCTATTGGCCAGTTTAGACGCGGTCTTTTTCTATAGTAATTGTTTCGCTGTAGATATTGAGATATTTCAATAACCTGTCGGCCGCTCACTTATCAGTATAAGTAGTATTTTGTCTTAGTTAGATTGAAAAAATAGCCCAAGAGGTGGAGCGCTTCCCGTCTGATCCTGGTGTTCGTCATGCCGGCTGTGACCACCAGAAGATCCCTTCTGCATTGCTTATGGTGAGGCTGGCCGGACATACTTCTAGATTCATCCAAAACATCCATCGTTGAACTCATTCCTTGTCGTGCCGATATAAAGCACAGAGATGCCCGTACGGGATACATACTGACGCTGACTCGTTAGTGAACTAATAAGGTCCTAATGTGTGCCGGGATTCGGGAGAGCTGACCAACAGGGGTTTGTACCTAGTCAACAGATTATCACGGTTTGAGGAGATAGGAGCGCCATACTGCCAGATCGAGTTGTGGTGCGTTGCACGATACTGTCGTGTTTCCATACGCCCAACTGCCTGAACGAGAAAGACTTGATCAGACAGGGGTCAGTTTGCAGATCATATCCCCTTGTGGACCTGCAGGTCAATGAGGAAACAAAAGAGATTCGCAGGAAGTCTCGGTGAAACCTCAATAAGACTACCACTGTACAGCCATCTCATTCCTCCATAGCTACCTACGGAGTATAGCACACTCGGCGGCTAATGTTCAAAGGGTCAAAACAAGCCGGAGCCCCGAAACTCGGATCCGCGCCCCACTGAAATGAAGTTCAGGCTGAAAGGCCTAACTTGTGGTTATAGTAATTCCCACATCTTGTTACATGGTCAACCCCTGGGTTTCTCCCTAGGTAAACAGAAAGGAACAAAAGTGAGGCTCGATAGGTACAGTATTGTCGACTCATCTCGACTACTCTGCAACCCATGTGCATCATAGACGCTTTGCTGCGATCGAGGCAACCCATAGTGAGCTGTTTCCAACTTAATCGTTCCCATGAAATCCTGATCTCAATGTGAAACGGCTTTAAAACGAAATAAAGCGCTAAAGCCGAGGACTTTTGACAGGCTCTGTGGAGATTTCTTGGAGTTGTATCGATATGACAACAACAAAAGAGCCCCGTGGGTCCGTTTTCATATGTAGGTAGCAGTAGTGGTATCCTGGTTCTTGTGTTATTATCGAGGTATTCTACCTCACGATGTCACAGTAGTTTCCAGCGGTAATAGAAGACCACACCCTGGCAAGATCAGGCCGACTTCTCAAAGCATCTGGTTAGTCTCTGACTATGGAAGCTGCCAAGAGAAACCGGTTGCTTTTTTCGTTCAGGTCAACATTGTCGCCAGATTTGCTTGCGTTCAAGGACCAGGACCAGAACTGACTAACTAATTTGATTTAGTGGTGCGATACCATGTTAGCCCTTTCCGCCATCGTGCCTCGATTTCTTGGCTTTGATGCTGATTTACTCCTTTGTCAGGCCACTCCACGAGCTTTTGGTAGCGTGTAAAATAGGTTCAGTCTTGATGAACCTGGTACTATACCTCCAGTGGATACCTACTGTGTCGAGGAACCGTCAAGAGAGTTTGCATGACGCGTGTGAAAGCAGGTGAAGGGCAGCACGAGGATGAAAATATTCCGAAAAGTCGGAACAATCATCTGTCCAGTTCTTCAACCCCCAGTCTTTACCTTTGTCAGTGTATCAATTTTGGACAACAAGTCACTTTGACTCGGGGCTGTCTGGCCGGATTGGTTTCCAATGTGGGGTTGTGTTTATTTCGCACAGCAGCTGGAACCAACAGAGAGTCCTTGAGGATGAGTGAAAACCTCTGCAATGCCTGTATCCCTCTCAGTGGGTCGTCTGTTGGTTGTCATATCTGCGTATTTGGCTAGGTTAGGGCAGCGGCAGACAAGACAATCCTCCTTGTGGGCATGACCTGTCATCTGCCCCAACGTGAGATTGCTGAATGTTGTGGACTTTCAGGCAGACGTAAGCATATTCAAGTCAATGAGGACGGCCACTGTACACGCAAACATACGTAGTTTCTGAGTCTTCCCCAACCTGACAAGAGAGCTGTTGATGTTGTGGGCACCCATGACATCGCTATGGCTTGTTGTAGAAGTCCACCATGCTGCCAAAAAGCCTCTGGCTTGTGATAAGCCAAGTTTTTTCTCCTGTTGCTGTATATCTCAGTATTGACAAGGATAGGTTTATATAATTTGTGCCCAAAATCCGAAGCCGTAATATCCAAGCCAGACGCTCCATACATTACACCAAAACCAGGGTCTCCGATGAACATCGGGTGCTGGCTCCGAAGATGTCACAACTTGAGCAGCACCGATATCATCGTACAGGACCATGGCAGGGCATTATAATCTGCAGAGTTCGGGCTCATGCAAGGTCAGTCCTCACTGGCCAGCCTGCATACTATTCCAAGCCACCACGTTAATGTACATGGTGGAAGGGGTATGTAGTGGGATACCAAAATATGCAGCATTAAACCAATGTGGTATGGCCAAATGCTGAATTGGGCAGGGGTCGTTTCAAAACTGACTTGAACAAAGGAGTCGAGTGTCCTGGGAGACCATAAGTACAAAAGCTGGACGTTATTCTACCCGTTAGGATAGGGTACTTCGATCGCAATTATCGTAGGACCTAATAACAAGCTCCAAAGTCACTCTTTTCTCGACTGAAATGTTCAAACCCAGGCTGATGGCCTGATAAGGATAGGACACGAGAAGGATCCAAGATATAGCTCGAGTCTTTGCCACATGCTTGTTTCCAAGATGAGAGCAAGGGCTCAACGTCGACATGATGTCGACGACAAGAGAGAATAGAATGGATTGTGAGCCCAAACCAACTCTCTGACAGCTGTGACCCACAAAGACGTTCATTGCTAGTTCCAGCCACGCGACTCATACCCACACATGCTAAGTGCCGGGAGCGGAATTTGATCCAAGCGTTGGGACATCATCATCATCAAGCCGCTCGCCGCTTTTGTCACCACAAATTAGGATGTATCGGACCATGGTTGTCACTTTTTTCCTCCGCAACATGTCCTCCAAAGCGTTACCTAGATCCTCTCATACTATGCAGTGCGTGCACCCTTGTTGACAATGTCCTGTTCGATCGTCATCTTGGCCGTCTTCAACCACGGACCATGACCGGATTTCAATGCCAAGCCTGTCAAGACGGGCGCCGCCATGTAGAGAGAGAAAAGTCTGTGGGGTTGGTTTTTTTGTACGTGAGCTTTGTGTGGAGGAGAAAAGGGCACAAGCCTACTGAAACAGCAGAAACGGCGGACGATGCCACCGGACGCTTCATTTCTACTCAAAACTTGGTATAGGGCTGTCGACATTATTGTGCTCCTAGCTCTCAGGTCTCAGTCC
Organism: Fusarium praegraminearum; assembly: GCA_002093855.1. Lineage (NCBI taxonomy): Eukaryota > Fungi > Ascomycota > Sordariomycetes > Hypocreales > Nectriaceae > Fusarium > Fusarium praegraminearum. The sequence continues at coordinate 257,657 of LXHY01000051.1, forward strand.
AGCTATCCAGGAGCTGCCACTCTGGGAGTCCTGATAGGTTGTGCCACCGTTGATGATTGACCCTGTTCATGGGTGATCCCTGACCTATAGTTCCGACAGGCGCAACCAGATTAACACAGTGGCGGTTGCATGTACATTGTCTTAAAGAGCATTGTATCATGGCCTGAATTGGCTGTCGTATGTATCATAGACGTTGTGACCGTCATGGATCTGAACCATTCCATGGTTCGTCTTAATCCCCAGGTTTGTCCTTCAATGCGGATTGATATAATAGGACCAGATCATGCCAGTGTGAACCCTAATTGCAAGGATTGGCAGTGATCGATAGATGCTTTGAATATCAGGCCAAGAAGGATGTCCATTCCACATCGAGTGAACAGGAGGTGAAAGAGCGTTAAGATTGCTGGGACCGGGGTCGTTTGAGTTCATTTCACATCGTTCAATTCGGGTCGTTGGGTCAAGACCCCATTTAGTAAGAATAGTTATATATTATCTCATGGGTGTTTCCCTACCTGGCACTTGGTAGCCCAAAGCTAGGAAAGCGGTTCCGACACCCATAATTTGACTAAGACCGGCCCATCAGCTGCAGAGGTCCGTCTGCGGCTTCGGCATTGTCCTAGTCAGGCAAAGCCTTAACGGCATTTCATACGGAGAGAACCAGGACCCAGGAGATCGGACGCATTCTATTCCATGTCGAACAAAGCGGAGCTGCTCGGGGGTATTGGAATCCTGGTCGATCTAACAAATTGTGAGGTAAGATTTTGGAGAGACAAAAAAAGAAAAGAAGATGTTTTATTAGTTAATGGGCAAAGGCAGAGATTTCCTTTGTATTAGTAGGTAGGTAGAGTAAGTAGTAGTTAGATGAGAGAAGAATTCTAGTTGACCTTGATAGGCACTTTCTCTTGGTACACCTGTGCCTGCCTCTTCTAATCTCCAAGTCTAGAGTAGGCAGGTACCTGCCTAACACAAATACAGAAGAAGTGTCTTGCCAGAACAGTGGGATATTCTGGGATATCTCATGGCAAGCACATGGCTTGCCATTGCCTTAGGTGGACTAGGTAGGTAGCAGAGCTGGGGGGTGTTCGTTCCTTCCCGTTCCCGTTCCCTTTCGACTCTCACTCCCATTCCCTCCACTCTGAGAAGCTCAGCCCGCCCCACGTTCTATTTGACAATAACATCATCCATCTGGTCACCCAATCTTTGTAACAGCGTTCTAATAACCCCTGGTCCATCGATCATCGTTTTTGCTAACCGCATTGAACGCGCTGTCGATGGGTTTATATGTCATCGTCAGCTTCGCACCCATACCACCGTTGTTGTTCTTTACTCGACGTGTCTTAGTCGCGGATTTCACCTTGCGGGCACGTCTCAGCCCTTGACCAAATTTCCCGAGCTTCTTCTTCCGCCAATAGTCCTACACTGAGACAGCTTCAACCAGCTACTGCACCAGTTCTTAGCTGATCCAGCCATCCTCCGAAGTTGTGGGAACTCAACACCACCTGGACCTAGATATTACACATCCATTCAGATATCCACACCTCGACATTTGCTCAAAGACGAAAAGTCATATCCTACACTGGAAGGCGCTGACTCCGCTACATACGCAACGTTAATACCGGTCATTTCTGCTCTATTCCCACTATAGAGTACCAGAGTCGCATTCTAGCCCGGACCATCTACCCGCGATTAAAAGGTGCCTGTCAGAGAACGTGGGATCGTGCCCCTCGCCGGACAGTCAAAGGGCACAGGTTTAAGCTCTTGGCCGGTTACCGGGACCCACGAGCCCGGACCTTTCATTGATCAGCGATTTAACGCCCCGTCAGGCTTGCATACGACAGGATCCCTTTCTCAGGGCCCAAGGATAGCTTTGGCTTTCATCTTCACCCACAGGGGCTCAGCCAACTGCATAGCCAATCCACTCCAAGTCAACACATCCCCGCTGCTACCGTTGTCAAAGGACGCCCCCCCTACGTGGATCTGAGGACCAGTTATCAATTTAATGTCCTGCTGTTAAGGCCACTGACAACCTGCATCGATCAATCTCTCCTCCCTGTCTCTAATGATAGTGCCCCTCAATTCTCAAGCTGGCCGTGCATGTGTACATGCCCTTGCTCATTATTGAAGACCCTTCCCACAATACAACTATCTCAGGTCTCCCTCGCTATCGACCAAAGCACCATCTTGCAAAAACTGCATCCAGCAAGTACAATAGCATATAAGATTGCTCCGAGGACTGATTGATAATAACCGACAACAAGCCAATTTTGCTATCTTTGTTAATATTCTCCCATTTCAAGAACCCCTTTAAAGTTTTAGACTCCATTTACATTATCTTTCTACTTGTTTCGCTATTCTTTTCAACTGCGAAGAACGGGCCAAGTTCATTCGCCAACTCACTCCTAGAACACTAGTTTTCCTTACTTGGCTGGAAGCATTCCATTGAAATCCTTTTATAATCTCACCAAGTTGGAGCTGGATCATCGATAGTCGACCCTCAACACTTATTGCTCCGTCAGAACGATTTTCAGGTTACCGAAGAAGAAACCGCCCTGTGCAGTTTGCGCCTCTCGACTCTCGTGGATCCTTCTCATTCAGTAAACATTTCTCTTGAAAGCATGCAAGCCACGATTTATTAAACCGCTCTCTCAACTCCAGCTAGCTTGAAGCATTGAGTGACTATAGCTTCACCAGCTGACATTCCACAATGGGAGACTATTATCACCACTTTCTATCGTCAATGTCGGGGGCGGGGATAAACCCGACGGCATCCCCTGAAGAGACGCTCGATCAGCAAATTCATGGTATACCAATGCACCTGATGCCCGCCACAGTACCCGGACCATATCAACAGCTCGGGTACTTCACCGGATTCCCCGATCCGATGATGTTTAATCCAGGCAAATCACAGAAATCCCGTCGCAAATCGGCAGCCGGTACACCCGCGGCCATTGACCAGGTCAAACACCGGCGGACTCGTTCTGGCTGCTTCATGTGTCGAAGTCGAAGAGTCAAGGTATGTGCTCAACAATGGATTTCTGCCTTGTATCTGAAAGCGTGTCTAATCAACTCAGTGTGACGAAAACAGACCAATTTGCGAACGTGGGTGCAGAACTGAACTACTTCATTGCATAGGATCAATAGGCTGACGCTACCAAGGTTGCAAAAAGGGAAACCGAGAATGTGTTTACCCCGATCCCCCGTCCTCGAAAGGCTCATCAGTATCGAGTGGGAAAAGTAAAGACCCAACTACAGCTGCTCAGCAAACCAGCCCTTCTTCGTCAAAGTCAGAAGATGATGAGGACGCCGAACAAGACAAGAAGCTCGAAACGATTGTGGATGAAGATGAGGAAACAGAAGGCCACACAAGGTCCCCGGAGTTTTCTATACAATCGAAGAGCGCCTCCCCTTCCACCACAACAGCTACTCCAAGTAGTCTGGCAACTGCGTATCCCTCTTCTGACTTCCCTGCCAACCTCGGAGAAACCGACTGGTCACATCTTCCGCCACAGTATCAGCAGGGCCTCTCATTCTTCGTTGAAAACCTCAATCACTTTAACTACTGCATACCACTTGACTCGGACGAGTTCTTCACAAAAATCTTGCCCAACATGGCTACCCGTCACGAGCCGTTATTGAACGCGGTAGTAGGTTTCTCAGCATACCACTCCACGCTCCAGAATCCACATGGGAAGCTCCAAGACTTTTTACAATACTACAACAAAAGTGTAACGCAGCTGCTAAGTCTGCTGCAACGAAAGGAGAAGCCCAACATTGCCACCCTTTTGACGATTTTGCAGCTAGCTACTATTGAAGTATGTGTTGCTATCAATCCTTACACTCCAGTTCGCTAATGATATTGTATAGGAGTACTTTGGCGACTGGGTTAATCTTATGGGGCATCAGAAAGCGGCCTTTGGGATAATAACGAGCATTTTCACACCACAAACTATAATGCAATCTCCCGTGGGACGCATGTGCCTTAGTTGGTACGCTCGGTTCGACAATTTTGTTGCCTTGATGGGAGGCTTCCCTACCGACCTACCACGAGAATGGTTTCAGGCCATGTTGGATTTCTACAAGGCAGGAGTTGTTTCCAACCCAGACGAAATACATTGGAAAATCGATGAGTGGTCAGCCCAGCTTCGCCTTATCTCCTACGATATGTCGATCTTATTCGCGCGAGGCAGCAGAGGCCAGATATCTCCCGAAGACTTTATCAAAGAACACGAACTTATCAACCAACGACTAATAGACTGGAAAGAGAAAAGAGATCCTGCTCTCCAGGACCCGAAGTACCTTGTTCGAGATTTCCCTCCTCCCGAAACCCTCGACCCGGAGGATTTTGTGAACCCCTATACGGTCGGAATACTCTACGAACGCCCATTATTCGATGTTACGGTTCTATGTGCGGAGTGGAACAGCATCATGATAATGCACAAATGCCAGTCCTCAGGTACAAGGCCAGATCAACTGTTCGCGGATCTGAATCGCCATGCCTACAGAACCTGTCAATATTTCGAAACGTTAGAATTCTGGCCTTCCACCCCTAGAGGCGTCCTAGTTCTTATTCAGGCTTGCATCGCTATTGCAGCTCTGTTCTGTCCCCAGGATGCACAGCACCATATGTGGTTTCGTCGGAAGTTTGCCTTACTGGAAACAATGGGGTAAGAACATGCTCACTTTCACGGGTTCTTGGCAGAAACTATTGGAGAAGGAAATGCTAATTCTGACATAGCTATATTCACCCTTTGCCTTTGCGTACCAAAATGGCCGAGTTATTTCGCGAAACGTCTTGCGTACAATGGTGGCTCCCCAACGGGGAAGGATTCAGCCCAGTGTTACGAGAAATTCGGAATTTTGCAGATGAGCGCAATGCGGCAGCCGTCACAGCCCAGCAGGAGAGTCTCCGCGAGGTGCGGCATATCTTCGCGAAGATGACGTTGATGGACGATGCCAATGCGCCATCAAGTTCTGGTTCAGGTTCTAATTCGTAAGCAGGGGCGGGTCCAATCGCCAGAAGGCGATGAGGGCCTCGTCGAGAAATACAATGCAGTGTAGTGAATAAGTGCCTGGCCGTGTTGCAAAGGTGGCGGGGCCACTTAGACGCGACGACTGCCACACACGTATGTGATTGACAATATCATTCTTCTTCTAGTTAGATGACGAAAGCGAGGCTTGTACATAAAGACGCAGGATATTAGGTATATATGAGGTAAATGTTGATCAAAGAGTGATCAAAGGAAACTCAGGACATGGTTAGACAAGAAGGAAAACAGGAGCAAAGAGAGAAAACACGTCTTTGGACGATGCAAATGGGGCTCTTTCAGACAGAACAAATCTCACACTTGATATTGAAAGTGTTGGCCCAGAGTTGTAAGAACTTGATGTGTGCAATCTGAGTTTGGTACTCAGAAGTATTATTAGATAGATATATTATATACTACAAAACGGCCATATCCCGATATGAGGAGTGAGCTGAATGAGCATGGCTTTTCTTCTTCTCATACATCATTTCTCATCCTTTTTACTTTCGCTTGTGGACTTGGTGTCTGTAGCTTCTGCTTCATCTTCAGAGGGTTTGCTCTCGGTATCGGGTGTGGCGTCAGAAGCATCTGTGGTTGAATCTCCAATGGACTCTGAGGACTCCTTGGGCTTCTCTTCAGAAGAGTCTTCCTCTGAGCCATTTTTTTCTTTGGCTTCTTTGGACTCGACTGGTTCAAGTGTTGGCTCGGGTTCATTATTTTGGGCGTCTTCGTCGTCTGTAGGATCTTTTTCAGATGCATCCCCGACGATCGTTCGGTCAGCGTCCTCGTCTCCTTCCTCCTCGATTTCGTCCTCTTCGGCTTCTTCGGGGTGAGGGTCGCGGGTTTGGGACTCAGTCTCGCCTATAACTTCTTGTTCAACAATAACGGGAACCTCGGCGACTTCTGGCTCTTCTTCCACAGGAGAGGGTGCGGTAAGGTGCATATTCTTGAGCTTTCTTGAAACTCCATCTGCATCCTCCTCTTCGGCTTCAATCACAGTCGTCACGGCGCTTCCTGTTGAGGGGCTGCTTCGGATGTGTCGGCGAGTGTTCGTTCTTGTAGGATGCATGTTATCTTCCTCGGTGGTAGGACCTCGTTGTTGAGACGAGGGCTTGAGAATAGTGGGCGGAGGTTGCGCAGCCTCCTGTTCGACATGGGGTGCCTCGAGTCCTTCTGCTTCAGGGGGTAATTTGTAGTTCTCAGCGGGCAGCAGGTCGTACAAATCACACACTGTCTTGAAAAAGACATAGAGCCCTGTTTCTCCCTCGACAGACCAGAAAACACCACGGTGCTGGAACCAGGCGTGGGCAAATATGCGATGCAGCCGGCGGAACACATTGACGAGGTTCTTCACGCCAACATTCTTACTATGATTGTCGTTGTGAACAACAAACCGGCTAGGGAAGATCTTCTGGTCGGTTACAACGTTGGCAGCCCAGTCCAGGGTATGACAGCAGTAGTCGATGGCGCAGCAACTCTTGGGTTGCTCATGCACAGCACAGAGGAACTGCCATTCAGAAGCGCGCATCTCAGGGCACGTGTTCGCACTGCATGGTGGGGTGTCGAAGAGGAAGCCAACGATCAATGAGTTGCACTTTGAGATGAGGAAGCGGCAGAGCTCATAGAGCCAGATGGTTCGGTCGACACCGCTGGGAGGAGTCGCAAGCTGTAATGCGGTTTCACGAGAAATTGGTTGAGTATTGGAGGCGGTATGGTAGCAATGGAGGGCAGCCAGGTGTTCTTGAAGTTGAAAGGCAGAGTCGAGCTAGATAATGTTAGCTTACAGCTCATGATATGTTCATAATTGCACGAGTACCTCATGCAGGGGTATCAATGGAGGACCAGCCGCCATATCTGCCGCTTTCGTTCCTGGATGTATCCGCCGCCTGGAACTGGCTTCAAGCTGTGTCTGCTCTTGAGGTGTTGTCTGAAGACTGGCTGCTGAGCCGCCGGACGGAGACATGGGCGCCATCTGAATCTCAGCAGCGGGCGGAGGGCTCGGTAGCCTTGGTGAGCTCGGTGCTAGCGACATTATGGGCAAGATATAGGCTTCGTATGAAAAATCGCAATGCTGAGAGTGAAGATATGGTTATCGTGAAAGCTGGGCGCCTAATTCCACGAGGCTGCACTTGGTTGACAAGTGGCTGGACAGGGCTAAGCTTGGGGAGTCTATAGTGGAGATTCGATACATGCATAACAGCACAGGGGAAGAGCCAAATGCAGCTAAAGGGGGTCCGTGCAACTTACACGCATCCAAGTACTCCATCGCATTCTACAAGAACATGATTTAAGAAGGAAGGTGGATATCTTCATACGTAGTACAAACGTGAGAAGCTGTATATGTCACTTCCTTGCAACTCAAAGAAATCAACGCTATATTTTGGACGGTAAACACCTCTCAACGTCATCTCAAACTCAGAATAAACCCAACGGCTGGTCCGTCACCCTACAGCAATGGATTTTGATGACGATGCCCCGCCAGAGTTGGTCGATACGACCACAAACGACGTGGATGAAGAGATCACAGTCAAAGTCCCTATCACGATTGTGACAGGTATTTACATCGGTTTATTTAAAAACGAAGGTCTAACAATTTACAGGGTATCTTGGTGCTGGTAAAACAACATTGCTAAACTACATCCTCACAGCCCAGCATGGCAAAAAGATTGCTGTCATCATGAATGGTTAGGAAAATTCATGACTTTCTCATAAATAATCACTAACTCGACAGACAGAATTTGGAGACTGTAAGTGTTTCGAAGATGATCAATTTTGCTTTTCTAAGTGGCACTGTAGCGCTTGACATCGAGAAATCCCTTACTGTGAATAAGGGTGGTGAGCAAGTAGAGGAGTGGTTGGAAGTTGGTAACGGCTGCATCTGCTGCTCTGTCAAGTAAGTCTTGCGCAAGTCGCCGTTGCTACCATGCTGACTCATGTCAGGGATACTGGAGTGAACGCCATAGAATCTTTGATGTCGAAGAAGGGCGCTTTTGATTACATCCTCCTCGAAACCACTGGACTAGCTGATCCTGGTAACCTGGCGCCTCTCTTCTGGGTAGATGACGGTCTTGGAAGTACCATTTACCTCGACGGCATAGTCACTCTGGTTGATGCGAAGAACATCTTACTCAGTCTGGATGACCCAAAGGGTATCGTTGAGGGGCACGACCACGATGGTCATGGTCCAGTCATGACAACCGCTCACGTCCAAATTTCTCATGCGGATGCGATTGTGATCAACAAGGCTGACATGGTGTCTGAGACGGAACTCAACCAGGTCAAGGAGAGAATCCAATCGATCAATGGCCTTGCCAAGATCCATGTCACTGAGAGGAGCGTGGTCCCCCAGCTAGAGGGATTCCTGCTCGATTTACACGCATATGACCAGTTCAATGAATCAGATGCTAGTGCCAAGGGCCATAGCCATCTTGACCCTGTAAGTTCCCGGCCGAGAATTCAAATTCTGCAAGGAAGAAGGTCGCTAACCGTCCAGACCATCTCGACTGTCACCATTCCTGTCGGTCGCCTTGAACCGGAACAACTGGACACTGTTGACCGCTGGCTACGATCAGTCCTGTGGGACAGCAAACTACCCGGCGCGAAAGAGGAGGGCAATTTTGAGATTCACCGCTCAAAAGGACGCCTTGTGTTTGCCAATGGAGATGTTAAGATGCTGCAGGGGGTGAGGGAGGTTTTTGAGATAAATGACGGGCCGTCGGGAGACGAGACACCCAAGGAGGGTAAGATCATTTTGATTGGAAGAAATGTAGCAGGCGTAGGATTTGAAGAAAGTTTCAAACAGGCCATCAAATGATGTGTAGCATAAAAGTACTGCATAGATAGGTTATGGGCTAAGAGGACCAGCCATTGAACTTAGAAGCGAACAGTGAAGCTGATGCATTCCGCAACTGTGCCTTGGCATGGCGTTGGACCTTGCTATGGGGCCATGAAAACAATATTGTTTCACAGTGTTGAGTAGAAGCCGAGTCCTTAATAAATCACGCAATCTCTAGTGTTTGTTCACATTTATTAAGTACTAAGTTTGGTTTGTGCATGATGCATTTTAAACATTATTGGTGTTTGCCATGATGTCGAGGTGTACCCACTTATTCCCGCTCACGGATCATCATCCATCCACCTTGCCAAAGTACCGGCCAGCCTTCTCCAACACAGCAACAGAACAAGGCCAGGCTCAGCCCTGAAAGCAAACGATCGCATCGACAAACATCCTTACCTTTTTGTCTCCCTCGGCACAAAAAGGCATCGACGTCGCACCGACCGAATTACTTTGCAACGAAACAACCATTTTGCAACACCGTACCGCGCTGCACCTTACCTTAGTCGCTCGCGACAAACCTCTACTACTATGAATAGGCCAGGTAGGACGCACCCCCACGACCTTATTCTTCCAGCAGCCTTCAGACCCCGCGCTGCAAGCGAAATCTCCCAATCTTCGTCACCCTCCATCCCTTCGGTATATCACTGCACCGAGAGAAACATGCGCGCCAGTATACGCATTCGCGAGCTCTACGACCCCCTTGACGACCTTCAACCCCTCCGCCGACCTCAATGACCCTGTCCATGTGCCGTCAGGGTTGCCTCAATGGGCCCGAATGCGGGTTGGGATCGGATCGGGGGATATTGGAGATGTTGCTATGGGAAAAGCAGAACAGTCAAACAAGCATTGGCAGAATAAACGCTGACCATGTCATCGAATCGCAGGGGCAGTGCCACAGACACTCCGCGGGATGCCTGGTGGATTTGGAGGTCAACAACAACCCCAACAGCCAGGACGAGCAGCAACGAATCGATTACCGAACGGAAAACTAGGTACGCCGTACCGAGATGATTGCGATTTATGCGCTGTGCTGTGTTGGCGTTGGCTGTGTTGCATCAACGACGGGCTTAGGCTAATATTGGCGAACAAATATAGGAAACAACAATTCTGGCTGGGCTTTCGGAGGGGCTCCAATGGCAGGAACAGGTCCCCAGAATGCTGGACGTCAACTCGGCGGAAACGTCAGCTTTGCGCAAAGCTTGACAGGCTCCCAACCCTCAACATCCCTTGACTTGTCGTACGTATATCTGGCAGCAGTCCATGACGGAGGAGCCAAGACACTCCTTTGGGCATTGGATTGTTTCAAATGCCGAATTTTAAACACGCTTACTGACACTGCCTAGCGAATTCCCGTCATTATCGAACAACGCCCAAATGTCCAACGCCAACCAGTCATCTATGTGGTCGACTGCTGGATCGCGGAACTTGGGCGGGCCCATCCAACGCAACCAAGCTACTCCCCAGCAAGGCGGCCAGGATGACATGTTCAGTCCCACCTCATCAAGAGTGCCAGGCGGATTCAGGTTCGGTAACCAAGGCAACATTGGACAACAACCTCAACCAAGCAGCGTTGACGACTTCCCACCACTCAACCAAACCTCGAATGGCGAGCTGGGGTCAGATAGGACGGCGAACCTCATGTCTTCTCTAGGCTTTGGATCTCAAGCCGGCCCTGGGCCCTCAACAAGCAATAGGGGGAATGGTCTTTTGAATGCGTTGTCGGCTAACAGTCGCGCTAATGAAGTGAGATCACCGCCTGGTATTGGAGCTCCTGGTACGTTTATCACCGCATAACCTCAAGATGTGAAAATACTAATTTCCTCAGGCTCGTCAAGACCGCAAGATGGCAAGCCTCCTGGGTTGGAAGAAGATCCTCGGCAAAAGTTGGCTAGAGAGGATGGTCCTACCGATATTGCTTCTCCTGCTGCAGCATTCATCAACGATCCTCCATCTTTGAAGGCGAAAGACGATCAAGAACCTCATGACTCCGAGATCATTGACCCTCTTGCTGGCATGCCTGCAGTGGACAAGTGGGGGATCAAGGGATTGCAGACGTTAATGCACAACTACCCCGACTACCACGCCATGGTCGTCGGCATGGACCCTTCGTCGTTGGGACTGGACATAAGTTCACCCGAGTAAGTATGCTGGCTTGAGGCTGTTAACTTTCACTAAAATGTTTGCAGGTTGTTTTCTACACAAAACTACTCGCTTTTTGACGACTCACCTCCCCGGGTGCCGCTTGCTAATGGCAAATTTCGATTGCCGGATTGTTACAATGTGACAAACGTCCAGCCAATCGAGAGCAAAATTGCAAGCTTCAACGAGGAGACTCTATTTTGGATCTTTTACAGTTGTACAGCGGATGTGAAGCAGCAGATGGCTGCTGTGGAGCTGTAAGCACTTCTCGATCCCACCTATTGTATCTTGCTAACTCTCTGCTAGACATTCGAGAAACTGGAGATGGCACAGGAAAATGGAGCTCTGGCTGACCAAAGATGAGCACATGACTCCTCAAATACTGAGCCCTAACCACGAGCGAGGTTTCTACATAGTTTGGGACCCAAACAACTGGCGAAAGGATCGCGTAAGTCGACTCGTTGAACTTGTTCAGTGGCAAAAACTAACAAACGAACAGAAGGAGTTCACACTGCACTATGGTGATCTAGATACAACATTGAACCAGGCGCAAGTCGGGCCATGAAGGGGTTATGAGCAGCCCTGTTTGGAGACGATTTCCTTAGGTGAGGGAGCATGTTGATTGATACGTATGAAACGTACGGATGGGCGTTATGGCATCAAGACAGGACAGGGCTTCTGTTTCTCTTGGGGATGGGATCGGACCTGGTTATGAATGAACGCTCTTCCATTACTGAGGGCTGGCTTGTCGCCTGGTTATGGGACTGTCGTGTCAATGAACGATGCTTTTCAGTTCTGTGCAATACTTTTATGCGCACCGTGATGTAATCCGTATTAAACTTGAATCTTTCGGAAGACGGTCGAGCTCGGCTCATGAAGAAACGACTTCGTACAGCTGACTACTTTTGTTGAAGTCAACCATATATGTACGGGCGTCGTTGGGGCGATTAGCCGAGGATCTCCCACATGTGATTTCCAAGGTAGCAATCAGCGGAGCTAGAATCGTCTTGCCCCATCCGTAGTGGATATTGGCGTATGTAACGCTTATTACGTGCACCTGGCCCACGATCCAAGCTCCCGCTCTACTGTTAGGCCTAGCTCTTCAACATACAACTGTACATATACATAACCATCGCTATTTTGGCTTGATTCTCGGACGATCACGTCTCTCAACCGATTTTCTAGTCATAGTCTTTAGCGAATAGTTCGTTCTCATCTTGTGCACGAAACCACCATGTCGGACGACCAAATCTCGCTGCCATATCTACTGGCCATCCTGGCCATCTCCGGCCTGGTGATAAGATACATGTTCTTTTCAGCGCCCTCGCCGCCCCGACCTGCGCGATCCCCCGAGGCATTTCTTCGATCGAGAGAGATTGCTGTTGAGAGAATACAACAGATGTTTCCGCAGGCGGATAGGCGAAGCATTCTTTGGGATCTGCAGCGCAATGGTGGAAACATCCAGACCACGACAGAACGCATACTCTCAGGCCGACTGGACACGGTATGCCGAACATCCCTGCGCGTTACCGTTGAGTGACCAAAAGACCTTCCACTGACAGCATCACCACTCGCTTAGCCCCCCGTTAACTTCCAGCCGCCACCTCCTCCAGGCCAGGCCACAACTAGCGGCAGCGCAGCTACGGCGCCTCGACAACCCGAGAAGCCAGCGCAGCCGGATCTCATCACGCGATACAACCTCAAGAGCAAGCTAGATACCGTATCGCAGGAGGATCAGGATGCCAAGGGGAAGGGTTGGAGCTCCAACAAGGATGAGCGCCAGGCTTCGTTGCAGCGCAGGAGGGACGAGATGATTCTCGCCGCACGACGGAAGATGGAGGCCAAGCTTGCTGCCGAAAAGGCGGCTCAGGCAAGTTAACAGGACTGGGTGTATTGTATTGAAGCAGGGTTTCTCATTGCATTGATGCTTTCCAGCGATTCATTACTTGACTTGTATGCTGAAGAGTCTCAACTTCGCTGGTTGCAATTAATCCAACGAAGCACAGGTCCTGAGATCTGCATCGATGTACTAGTTCGTGTGTTAGCCAACCGTGGCGTCTCGCACAGATGTATGCTCTTGTAGTTCTTTAAGCATCCTCTCATGATAAGCCTTCCCCAATGAAGTACAGATTATCTAAACTGGTATTGCAAAGACGCTGTACAATCTTGACAAGTCAGTTGTCTACTGGCTCTGGTGTTACACACCTATCATGATCCTGTTCTTCTGGGCCTTACGATGATGTCAAGATCGAGGAAAACATGTGGCGGTGCTGGCGTGGCTTTGTGGCTGTGCTTACAACCACTCCACAAGTCAGTTAGGAGCTTTGTCGTCTCCTAACCGTTAATTGTACTGGTTGGGAGAACCTACTTTGTTTCTATTAACCTGTTTAACGAACAACCAAAAACTGAGTTACAGACAGAAACCCACCTCTGTAATTGCCAATTTTTATTCTTTCTAGCGCTCATTCATTGTTGGGCTGAACAATAATAACGGCGGCCCCTGGTGATTGACAGTGCCGAGGTGGGGGTCTGGGGTCATTTTGGTTGCTGGTGCAAAAGAAACCCCGCCACATGTTTGTTTTCTTCCACATCCAACGAGACCCTGTCTATCCGTACATTTATTTACCTACTACGTGCATGGCCTGTACGCTGAGTCTTGCTGCTGGTGTTCTAACAGCGTTCTGTGTTGACAGGTTCTGAGATCAGGAATCCTCTCTTCACCTCCCCAGTTTACTCTCCAATAGCTTTCCTACACAAGTGGCGTTGCAAATCATTTACCTGCACTACAATTCAGGGTCCAAATATCGAGCAAAAGGCGAAACTTGGAGCTGAGCCACATTTGTTCAACGCGGCCTCGTGGTGCTACTAGGTTCAAGGTACTCCAAAGTACCACCCACCTTTAACTTCACTCATCCAACAGAGGCGAGGGCCCCTAAATCCAAAAAAAGGTACAGTCCATTTCCTTTGATCACCGGCGCGCCAGCTTCGTCCCTTCTACCTCTCATCCTTCTACTTTTATTTACCTCTCGTTGCATCGTTTTGTGAAACCGTCAGCTAACGCTCTCTTCGTCCCCTCATTAGACCATCCTTCATCTTGTCTTTGCGTATCCTGATCCGATTATCGATCAGCACAGCCTTACCTTGGGAATTTGACGTCATCTTGGTGAGTCTGTCTTTTTCTTGAATCAGCTTCATGCCAGTCCGTGCCGCCAACCAATATCCATCTTTTGTTGCGCATGATCAGAGGCACAGCTACCTATGATGTCCGCCGGGCTCAGAGCCCATCCTTGCAACGTTGCGCAGGCACATCGGAGGTCATCTTGCTTTTTACTCACGAGAATATTTTGCCTCAATTTCTTGACAATAACTTGATATCTTTGCTTCCACTGCAACTCATGTATGATCATCACTAACTTGAGATCCCACAAGTGTAGCTCGGCAACCCTATACATCGATCAGAATCGTTAAAACCCGAGTACAACGTCTCACGAAATTGTCAGACGGCCGTCACACGGATTCGAAATACCGAACCGACCTCAAACGATTGTACATTGCATTCCCGACAACAATCCACATGATTCCGGCTGGACCGTGTAGTTATTGATAGTACATATTTCGTCGACAGGTCATAGGCATTCGAGCTTCAAGTACAAATTAGCCATCGTTGCTTTTGATCACCAGTCTGCTGGGGCCCTTCGATTGCGATGGGTACACCCCGAGACTACTATGCAGACTTGGAGCTGCCGCCTACGGCTGACGTTACGGAAATCAGGAAGCAATATCGAAAGCTTGGTATATATGCACAGAGTTGCTTTATCTATACGAGTGCTAACCTGAACCGCAGCTCTCAAGTATCATCCCGACCGCAACCCTGGACGAGAGCAAGAAGTGAATACCCAGTTCCAGATTATTCAAACGGCACACGAAATCCTCTCCGATCCCGAACAAAAGGCAAAACATGATGCCTCGCGAGGTCGTGGTCGATATACAGGTGCTTCGGGTGTTAAGGGCAACCCATGGTCGAACGTGAGCGCACAGTACCCGCCTCCTCCAAGACGCAACAATGCAAACACAAGCGCTCGAGCTACGCCTTCAGGCGCACAACGATGGCATACACGCTTCCCTTCAGGAGTTCCTCCAACGGCAAAGCAGTACACAGCATCGGACGCCGAATCTAAGAAGAATGCCGCGCGAGCGTTTGAGAACATGCGAAAGGGCACATCGGCAAAGTCAAACGAGCAAACACGCCCTCCTCCACCTCCTCCCCCGCCTCGGACGGAATCTGCAAGGCAGCGTGCGGAGGCCTCATTCGGCGCGAGAAAGACGGGATTTCACCCTCGTACAGCGATGGGCGACGAGCCTCCTGTCTCTAACAGCAACTATAGCTCGCGGCCAGCATCGGAGCGATACCCGCAACCATACGCTCAGGAAGACCCTAAACCAGTTCCTCCTCCCACTCCCCAAAGGCCGGCACCAACCGCGATGCCTGATCCCTTGAGTCAGTTCAGAGACCGGGATAGCTGGGCAGATCCTCGACAAAGCAGTCCATATACCTCACACGGCGGTGAAAAGACTAACCCTTTTGATGGCATTCAAATAAATCGAGCCAAGAGTACTCGCGAGGCCAACCGCGAAGATCAGAGTTCATCGGATAAAGAAGCTTTCAACCGACAACGCAGCAGTAGTGCCCCAAAAGGAGGCAAGGCTGAGGAACCTTCGATACCTGCTGATCCTGCAGACCGTCCCAAAGCTCCAATGAAGAAGACCCGAAGTGGCTTTAAGAGCGTGCCTCTTGGGCCCAACCAACAAGCTACCGAGGTTCCTGCCACCGAAAAATGTAAGTTGAACTCGAACGTCCATGGAGAACAATCAAGTTGCTAACAAGTCGACAGCAGCTGAGTCGCCTAGCGGCCCTTCAATGTATGACAACGCAACTTCCAGAACACGCTATCACCCTACATCAAAAAGCTTCAGCAAGTGTCAGGGGTATAATGGAACTGGATTCTACCAGGCTCTATACGAAACTCCGACGAAGCCTCACCATCAGTCGCCTAGTGGCAGACATGATTCACCACATCAATTGAATGATTTTGAGCGGCAGCAGATGGCGATCTTGGCAGAGCTCATTGGCAATGCTAGGGATGAAAGCCCTCTTAAGAAAGCAAAGCACCAACCCCGCAGCATAAACACTCCCAGGAAGCCGAATAGTGCTAACAAGGCCACCTCGAACAGTTTTAGTTTCCCTGTCAACGACGATACCTTTAGACGAACCTCACCAGACCAGCCTCCATTCTCGAGACGAAATACTGACGATATCGATACTAGCTTTGTGGAGGAGGAGAATGCGGCGGATTGGGAATTCAGTGCTGGCGGAGCTGAACAGGAAAGCCCAGCGAAGCAACGAAAGGGCCGTCGGTCACCTGGGAAGCGTCCTACGATGAGCGGAAAGAGCACCCCCAGCCTCGTTTCTGACCCCGAACGACCCGATTCTACTAAACCCGAGTCAGCTTTCAACCCTGATGGCTGGAACTTTGGGCCCCAGACGTTTGTTCCTCAGCCAGCCAAATCTGTCTCACCCACTCGAGTATCTCGCACAAATTCGAGAAAGCCTAAGGCATCCAGAAAGCACAACTATACGAGTGTTGTGGACGATAGTAGTAGTGAAGATGAAGTTCTTGAATGGCGCGGTCGCAAGGCACAAGACGAGCCACCTGCAGCGGAGAGCCCCCAGGCAATGGATATTGATACTCCTCCTGTGTCGACCTCAATCCCACCACCTCGCCCTCCAAAGATTCCATCTCCTCAGCCACCTCAGGGCACACCTTCGCCTCAGCCTGTTCAGCCCGCGAGCCAGCAGAAACAATCTGCTGAAGCAAACCAGATTCCTGGAATGGCCGCTCATACTGCCAGAGACATCTATGTCGAGCCGTCCAGGCCAGAATGGCGGGAAGCCAGCGCGGATAACGCCAACAGTGTCGAAAATCAAGTGGAAAGCCCAAAGAAGCCATTTAACCCGAACAATGTAGGATCAGAGGACAGCGAGGAGTTCCTCGCCAGTTTCGCTGACCTGAGAAATGTGGCTCCATTCGCTCAGCAGAGTTCAGGCCTGAAGTCCTTCTCCGACTTGAAGGACAATCTGCCGTTTGAAAGCAAGCCTGCGCCACAAATTCCGATCAAGCTACCAACGGTTCACCCATTGATCTTCCCAAACCCGCCTGTTGCTCCTCAACTTCCGAGTGCTGTGATGGTCGGCGGAGTGCAACCAAGCGCGCATTCCTGGGAGACGTATGTTAAAGATTTTGAAAACTACATGAAGCAGTGGGATAGCTTCAACGCCCAAGTCGTGGATCACTTTGCTACACGAAAATCTCGCATTGCTCATACCAGAGAGAAGAATGGTTATTCATTCTTGGAGAACCGGGGCGATGCCGACATTCAAGAATACTACAACTGCATCGAACAGGACATGGATGTCCGTCAACGCTGGACTGCCGCGTGCGAAGAACATGAGCAGCGATTCCGAGAGTTCATGGCGTTTCGAATCAAGATGAAGTAATCGAGTAATTTTGGGTCATGGAGTACAAAGTATATGGGATGATATTCGACTGGAGTCTGACTATCAACGTGGGTTACTAGAAAGACTTATTGTTGACTATCGGCGATAACATGCATAGTGCGATACGGGGCGGTTTATGATATTTCTGCGGGATTTCCACAAGATGACGAAGAAAATCGGTTCAGGATTTGGGCAGTCATAGGTGCCGCGCAAGCGTGTAGTGCATGGAGCGAAACATTGCGTTTCATAGCGATTCTGTTTTTAGGACATTGCAATTTGGCAATTCGCATCATGGGCGTTCTCACTATGACCAAGACCGGGTCTTCCTGGCATCAGCTTGGAAGGATATGGTCTCTGGAGTTGGAATTCCGAGACATGTGTATAATGGCACGGGCTAATAGTACATAGAAATAGATGAGAGATACCTCCATACGTGTGCTGAAGTGACGAGATGATGGTAATCTGTGTGCAGAAGCCTCGCTTTTCCTATTGCTTTGGTCATCGTAAAGTAAGTGAACTTTCAAGAACGTATGTGACTCACTGCAGGTAGTTAATGAAAGTTGTATTGAATGCACACAGGACGGAAAACGCCCGGTGTCTCTTCTCTTCCTCCGCACTCTCCGTGTTACTGCTTTCATCCGTTTCTACCCCTGAGCACCCTCAACAACCAACTAGTCGACACCCAACCTTGCATTCTTATTGAGCAGAACTTCTATCTAATACTCTTCTATCATTACAAGTGCTTACTATAGCCACTGGTATCTTTTACAGGTAAGTGTGTCATTCTTCTTCTGCTTCTCCTGCGCTTTCATCAACTTCGCGGGCGTTTGTATTTCACTAACACCCACTTCCCCTCACTTCACAATATTGTTTGTTATTGAATATCGTGTCATTTGCTTCAATCATCGTGCTGCTGGAAGAGGGGCATCTTGATTCACACACTTTCCACGTTTGCTGCCTAGTAACCTGCTCTATTCCTCACGTTTGCTCCCACTTCAACGCTCACTTCTCCTTTCTCCTTCACTCTCGTTTCTTCACAGCCACTCGTTCCTTTCTTCGCAGTCACTCATTCTTACCCAACATCTATACAGTCATCCTTAGGTACCAAAGGTCACTCAGAAGTATCATCATCTTTCATCTCTATCTTTCCCATCTCGAGTCAAGACCGTACCTCACAACCTTCGACACTATCAACATCGCCATGTCGGACTTTTCAACCCCCAAGACCAACGCCTGGACCGATGAGGCCAAGGTAAGTAACCCTCCTACCTCCCATCCATCTGTAATAGTCTTTATCGGCTGATACTGACTGCGACACCTAGAATGAGCTTCTTCTCCGCATCATCGGTCAGCTCAAGACCGAGGGCAAGTCCATCAACTGGAACGAGATCGCCATGGAGGGCCGCACCGTGAAGAGCCTCCAGAACCAGTGGACTGCTCTCAACAAGAAGATCGATGCTCTCAAGCAGCAGGCCGCTGATGATCCTTCCCCACCTGCCAAGAAGACTCCAGGTACGATATCTAGTTTCTCGTGCCTTGACATAGAGAGCTGACACATAGATTCACAGCTCGCAAGCGTGGTCCCAAGCCCAAGACACCCAAGATCGTCGGGTCCGACGCGGACGATGACGACTACGGAAGCCCGAAGAAGTCTACTCCACGCAAGCGCCGAGCTCCCAGTAAGTTTGCCTTTTCGGATACACAGAGAAACACTTTTCTAACAGTAATCAGAACTCGAAGCGGATGATGAGAGCCCTGAGAGCTCTGCCAAGGCTATCAAGATGGAGCTCAACGAGACTATCAAGGCGGAGGACGGAGGACTTGATTATGAGGTCTAAACTACTGACCAACTCACGCCAGAGGGCTGGAGGAAACGTCTTCTCGAAAAGACCCGGAGTATGAACTATTATTTTTGGAAGGAAAAGTCCGAGAAGTAACGGCTGAGGCCATGAAGAGGGGATGTAACTCCCCTCTCATCTCTTCTCTATGGGCATTTGTGCTGATATCGCACATGAAAATGAGTTTTGGAAGTCTGGTACGGAGGAAAAGTAAGGAGGTTAAACTAGTACCAGACTATAATGAAAAAAATCAAACACAACTGGCCTTGAAATTATGTTGCTGAATTCATTTGACCAAGCTTATAGACTTGGAAGCTGTTTGTTAAACATTGTGATCTTTACTTCTCACGTACTATCAATTTAGTCTCTTGGCTTGAGGGTACATATACAAATAGCCTGTCTCAGCTGCATAAAGCAAATTTGATAAGTTTGTATCTCATGCTTTCAATGAAATTTCTGATATCCTAAGGATTGCCTGATTTAGAAGTCCATCGGAAGCGATCCGACTGTGGGGGTTCGACTTCGTCGGAATCACGGACTCCGATAGAGATGAGCAGGCCCGTAGCTAGCCATTGACATGCTCCCAACAACTACCATTCGATGCATCCATTGAACTAAAGTCATGCCATGCTGGGGTGCTTTTATATTAATATCTTCATCTAAAACCAAGACATTTCCTTCCTTTCTTAAAATTTGATGTGATTGTTTCCCATTATCTCTTTTTATCCAGGATTATACACACCGCCGCTATATCATATACACAATGGCCACCGATGCAGGAGACGAAGAGAGAGCACATTTACTTGCTATATCGCCATCACCGTCACCGTCACCATCACCATCACCATTGCCAACAGGTGTTATCACAACGCCATATCAACCCTTAGATCAAGATGAGAGTATCAACCAAGACGATGACGATAGTTCGACAACTCATAGCTCTGAATGGACTGTCAGCCAAAGCGCTCGCAGACTCTATGTTTCTCATACCCTCTCAACATGGAACTCACGCGTCTTTGAATTCGGAAGCGTTTTGTATCTCGCCTCTACCTTTCCAGGAACATTAATGCCTCTTGCGGTGTATTCAATGATTCGAAGTGCCGCTGCGATTGCACTGTCGTCCTGGGTCGGATCTTATATCGACCGTAACGACCGCCTCAAGACGGTGAGATTATCAATTGGTAAAGCAACTCACACTATACGTAACAAAGTCATTAACATATACAGTATCTCAAAGACTGGTCGTTACTGTGTCATGTGCCATCTTTCTTGTTCTCATCAAAGTTCGAACTATGCCTCATGAAGTGAGGGTTGGTTTGCTTGCTGTCTCAATTCTTATGGCCTGTATTGAGAAGCTAGCTGCGATAATGAACGTTGTGTCAGTCGAAAGAGACTGGGTATGTGATCAAAAATGAACAAGAGTGAAAATAGCTCATAGTCAATAGGTCGTCGTTGTGGCTCGCTCTGACACCTCTGCGCTCCGAAGTATATCATTCGAGACTTGAGACAGATATCTTGCTAACCTCCTGATAGCGATGAACTCACAGATGAGACGGATTGACCTTGTCTGTAAACTCCTAGGACCCTTCTTCATAGGAATGGTTGATGGCATTTCTACGGAAACAGCCATTCTGGTGAACTTGGTAATGAACTGCGCATCGGTTGTAATCGAGTACTTTACCATCGCCAGGGCAAGTCTCTGTCTAAACTGTCTTCATAGGATTCGTACTAATCCGCGCAGGTCTATTATCAGGTCCCTGCTCTGCAGTACCCCAAGAATTCGCCACGTACCACGCCCCTCGACGATGGCAATGGCCAAAGCCCTTTGTCATCAGTCAAACATGGTCTGAAGAAGACGTTCGAAGATCTCCGTCTCTACTTTACCCATCCCGTCTTCTATCCATCTTTCGCCGTGGCCCTCCTTTACTGCACAGTTCTATCATTTGGTGGAGTCATGGTGACTTATCTGTTGTCAAGCGGATATAACGCATCTCAAATTGCTGCAATGAGAACAGTCTCTGTAGCGTTTGAGGTCCTCGCTACTTGGATTGGACCATGGCTAATGAAGAAGATTGGTCCGGTTCGTGCAGGGCTTTGGTTCCTAAGCTGGCAATTGGGATGCTTATCAATAGGCGTATCGATATTCTGGAGATATGCTGATAACGTCCTCATCTCAACTCTGGCACTTGTGGGAAGCTCCATGCTCAGTCGTGTAGGACTCTGGGGCGTCGATCTCTCAGCACAGGTCATCATCCAAGAAGTATGTGTGTCGAAACTTGTTGGCGCAAAACTCGTTAACCATGCATGATGCAGGAAGTCGAGGCGCAAAATCGAGGAGCCTTTTCTGCTGTGGAAGCTAGCTGGCAACATGTGTTCGAGATGTGTGCATACACGTCGACCATAATATTCTCGTCACCTAGTCAGTTCCACAACCCGACAGCGCTGAGCGTCACGGCGGTCTTGTTCGCATGGGTTCTGTACAGCTTGTTTGTCAAGAAACGACGAGGACATCTCGTCCACTGGCCGACTTGCCTGTCTGCGGAGAAGCAACAAGCAGCAGCGATAGATGGAGTGCTCGAGTCGATGCATTCAAGAAGAAGAGAGGGGCCTGGAGGGGTTGCATGATATGCATGTGGTATTGCACGAGTGGCGGTCACCTGGATCGGAAAGTAGTGTAACAACGATATAGTGAGATGACACGGGATCCTTATGCTGATCCTGATCCTGTGGGTTGGGAACAATCCACGTTTTCTTCCGTGTCTCGGACGGCAGCGGTTGCTTTTAAGCGTTTCTCTGCATGGAGCATGTAACATGGCTTCGTGGATCGAGGAGCGAACCTTTGAGATGATGCAGGCTCGGTTACACGGGGAGCACAGCATTGACAGAACAAGTAACTACATGTTATCTTGGGGCCTCAGTGAAGAGGGTCAGCCGTTGGGTTGCTTATAAGACACGATGTGTTGCATTGTATAAGAGACAGAACGAGACATGCATCGAGGCTCTAGAATAGGACGTGCCGGGGTCAAAATAGGCACAAAAGTCTCAATCGCCCACCATCTCAGAGCCCCAGTTGACTGGTCATCTGTCGTTGTAATCGTAAAGTTGTGGCACACCATCTTGATGTCTTGTCGGGACGGACAAGGCGGGGAGAGGTCGAGTGTTGCATAACTTATGCACAGTGGCGGGTCAGGGCGGCGCGGGAATGACGGTGTTTGCTTTAGCGGCCTTTGAGGGTACCATTTCCCCTGTAGCCCACCTGTAGCCTACCAAACTACCGCTCCAGCTGATCCACCAGCACCACATACGCTGCTAGACCAACTTCATCCAAAGAGGTTGCCATCATAAATTTTTCCCCAGATCTCAAACCTGGCTTCGTCATCACATGGGCCTTTTTTCTTAATCATATTCGCCCTCTTTCCCTAAGTATACTACTATCTTTTACTCTACTTAATCTACAGCATCGCCCATTTGATCAAGGGCGTGCTGTCACCACCCGTGCTGTTGTTTCAGTCCTGTCTGTCACTGCTTGCGATCCTTGTCTGTTGCTGTCTTGACGCTGGCTCCTCGATCCCCTTTTACAGGAAACAGTCAAACAAAACAAACCCCCGTGGTTTTCTTCACGACCATCGTCTCACATCCATCGCGACCCCAATAATCCACAATCATGAACGGCGCCGCTTCTTCACCAAGGATCAAGAGAAAGGCCCCTGGCTCGCCCGGCCTGCCTCCCCCCGCCAAACGAGCCATCAACGGCAAGCACTCTCCCAACGACAATACTCCCGATATTGTCGAGTTCGATCACCAGTCCGAGACAAGCGACGACCTTCACCCCCATGCTATGTACATTGGGACACCCGGGAGTCTAGGAGAATGGCAGGACACGATTCAAAAGGTCGTGCGCAACGTTGTCGCGATTCGCTTCTGCCAGACTTGCTCCTTCGATACGGATGCGGCCTTGACCAGCGAAGCTACCGGATATGTTGTTGATTCCGAACGAGGGTGCGTTCCCCATCTGTTGTCCTTGAAAACTAATGAATGCTAATGACGGTCTCTAGATACATCCTCACCAACCGTCACGTTGTCGGCGCTGGTCCCTTTTGGGGCCACTGTGTCTTTGACAACCACGAGGAAGTCGACTGCTTCCCCGTCTACCGCGACCCCGTTCACGACTTCGGAATTCTTCGTTACGACCCCAAGGCGATCAAGTACATGCACATCGACGGCCTAGAATTGCGACCCGACCTTGCAAAGGGTATGCGCTCCCTCGAAATACCGAACATCGCCCGCTCATTGCTAACATGTTTTCAGTTGGTACCGAAATCCGAGTCGTAGGTAACGATGCCGGCGAAAAGCTCAGTATTCTGTCAGGCATCATTTCCCGTCTGGATCGAAATGCACCCGAATACGGCGAAGGTTACAGCGACTTCAACACGTGTTACTACCAGGCCAACGCCGCCGCCAGTGGAGGAAGTTCTGGAAGTCCCGTCGTGAACAAGGATGGATGCGCTGTCGCACTTCAAGCTGGTGGTCGCTCAGATGGAGCTTCAACAGATTATTTCCTTCCATTGGACAGGCCGCTTCGTGCTCTTCAATGTATCCAGAATGGCAAGCCTGTCACGCGTGGTGATATTCAATGCCAATTCCTTCTCAAGCCATTTGATGAGTGCCGCAGACTGGGATTGAGCCCTGAATGGGAGGCGGCCATGCGCAAGCAATTTCCAGAGGAGACCAACATGCTAGTAGCCGAGATTGTCCTCCCCCAGGGCCCCTCAGACAAGAAGATCGAGGAGGGAGACGTTCTGATCAAGGTGAACGGCGAACTTATCACTCAGTTTATCAGACTCGACGATATTTTGGATTCCAATGTTGGTAACACCATCAAGCTGCACCTCCAACGCGGCGGAGAGGACGTGGAGGTAGAGCTTGAGGTTGGAGATCTCCACAAGATTACCCCTGACCGTTTTGTCTCAGTGGCGGGTGCCAGCTTCCACGATCTGTCCTACCAGCAAGCAAGGCTTTATGCTGTCGCTGTCCAGGGTGTCTATGTATGCGAGTCAGCTGGGTCTTTCCGATTTGATAATACGGATAACGGCTGGATTGTCCAAACAGTTGACCACAAAAAGGTGCCGGACCTTGACACATTCATCCAAGTGATGAAGGCCATTCCAGATCGCGCCAGAGTTGTTGTCACATACAAGCACCTTCGTGATCTGCATACGCTCAATACCACTGTTGCCTACATTGACCGTCATTGGGCGTCGAAGATGAAGCTGGCTGTCCGAAATGATGAGTCCGGCGTCTGGGACTTTACTGATCTCGGAGATCCTTTACCTCCTGTCCCACCTACTCGACGATCCGCTTCCTTCATTGAACTAGAGCATATGCCACACCCTGGCATTGCAGACCTGATCCACAGCTTTGTCCACATCAACTGTACTATGCCTTTGAAGCTTGACGGTTTCCCTAAGAACCGCCGTTGGGGCATGGGTCTGGTAATTGATGCAGAGAAGGGTCTGGTCTTGATCTCCAGGGCTATTGTTCCTTACGATCTCTGTGACATCACTGTCACCATTGCTGACTCCATCATCGTTGAAGGCAAAGTCGTTTTTCTACACCCCCTTCAGAACTACGCCATGATCCAGTACGACCCATCGCTCGTGGATGCGCCCGTCAAGAGCGCTAGATTGAGTAACGAGGTTCTCACTCAGGGTGCTAAGACCTACTTCTTGGGTTACAATAGAATTGGGCGTGTTGTACATGGCTCTACCAGTGTCACCGAGATAACAGCAGTGGCGATCCCCGCCAACTCCGGCGCTCCCCGCTACCGCGCCGTCAACGTGGACGCCATCACTATTGACAGCAACCTCGGCTCGACTTGCAATAGCGGTGTTCTTGTCGCGCCCGATGGCACTGTTCAAGCTCTGTGGCTTAGCTATCTCGGAGAACGCAACCCGCATAGCTCGCGGGATGAAGAGTACTATCTCGGTCTTGGCACCAAGACTCTACTCCCTGTGGTAGAGTCAATTCAGAAGGGAGTCAACCCCAAGCTTCGCATCTTGTCCGTCGAATTCAGATCGGTCCAGATGTCCCAAGCATCAGTCATGGGTGTTTCAGATGAATGGATCAAGAAGGTCACACAGGCCAACAGGTCTCACCACCAGTTGTTCATGGTTAGCAAACGAACATTTGAGCGTGTCAACCAGCCTGTGTCCCTACTTGAAGGAGATATCATTCTCACTCTGAATGGCAAGATTTGCACTACAATCTCGGATTTCGACTTGATGTACTCGCATGAATTGCTCGATGTCGTTATCGTCCGCGAATGTGAGGAGTTGCATCTTCAAATCCCTACTGTTTCTGCAGACGATATGGAGACGGATCATGCTGTTTCGTTCTGCGGTGCTATCCTGCACCGACCCCATCAAGCCGTTCGACAGCAGATCAGCAAGCTACACAGTGAGGTGTATGTGTCTAGTCGAATCAGAGGATCGCCTGCCTACCAGTATGGGGTTGCACCAACCAACTTCATCACTCATGTCAACGGTACTCCCACGCCTGATATCCCCTCTTTCATTGCTGCGACCCGGGAGATCCCAGATAACACCTGTAAGTCAACCTTCTCTGATTCCTAATAAAGCACAGTTGAGCTAACCACAAACAGACTTCCGTCTCAAGGCTGTGACATTTGACAATGTCCCATGGGTGATCACTATGAAGAAGAACGACCACTACTTCCCGACAATGGAGTGGATCAAGGACGACAAGGAGGCCTGCGGATGGCGCCGAGTCACCTACGAAGGCGGCGATGCGTTCAAGGGCGAGACGGTCGATGGTGTGGCTCCGGTCGCCGAGGATGCCGAAATGGAGTAAAGCATCTGCGTAGAGCTGTGTGTCCTCAACAGAAAGAGGGAGTGTACCAAACTGGATTACAATGGGAATGATAGAATTAGGATATGGCGTTATATGGCGATGAAGGATTCCGTTGTGAGGGTCATCTGGAGCTGTGAGACAGCCCTTGGGAAGAGGCAATTTCCTCATTAGTTTATATGAGGGCTGTAATACTTATATGGATGGACTGGATGTCTGTCAATTTCGAATAATTTCACAACTCAGTATGATCAGAGGAGACTATTTTGTCTTAGTCAGTACTTCATGCTTGCACAATGCAAGTGTATAAAGTATTTTGAGCATTATCCATTTGCAAAAGACTAACTTATATCATGTCTTTCAATATTTACATGTACACAGTTATTCAAAGCTGAGAATTACAGAAATACACGCCCAGATGCCTTGGACACAAGCTTCCAGGGTCGGCCTGATCCGGATGAAGCTGTGGTGGGGCTCAAGACTTCCCCAGTGAGAATGAGCTCATAGCGTCTGGGCGCCCGAGTTCCGTCGCAAGGCAGTTATACAGTTGGGTACATGGAGCTCTTTCTGCCTATTCCATCCTACCCCTCCACTGTCTATACTATACCTGCATCTCCTCGCCCTCGTTTTCAATAAAAGATACTCGTCTTACTTAAACCTCATAAACTGAAATTTGCTATACAATTCTTCGCTCATCCATCATGCCGCCTAGTGCCAGTCTCATAGTAAGATGCCCCTCTTCAGATACACTCGCTTCCCCGCCATGATTGCGCCGGTCCAGTCGCACACAGCTGATCCAGCAATGTAACTAATATGCGCGCTCAACCCAACAGACAAAGCTCAAGGTCCAGCTCAAGCTGACCATTGCGCGCCTGCGCATGGTGCAGCAGCGCGACGAACAGCTCGGAAAGACCGCGCGGAGAGCCATGGCCCAGCTCCTCGAGGCTGGCAAGGAGGACTCAGCCCGCATCCGCGTTGAGAACATCATCCGATCCGACATCACCTCTGAGCTCCACGAAATCCTCGAACTTTACTGCGAACTCCTTCTTGCGCGGTCTGGACTGCTAGAGGCTCATACCGTCGATCCCGGACTAGAGGAGGCAATTCAGAGTCTAATTTACGCTGCGCCCAAAACGGAGATCAAAGAGCTCGGGACTGTAAGAACGCTTTTGGCGGAGAAGTACGGAAAGGAGTATGTTCTCGCGGCGACGGAGAACTCGGATAAAAAGGTCAATGAAAAGGTTGTCAAGAAGCTCAGCGTTACGCCTCCTCGAGAAGAGCTCGTCGTTGGCTATCTAGAGGAAATCGCCAGAGCTTACGGCGTCGATTGGCCCAAGCGACAAGCTGTTTCACCACCACCGGAGTTACTCGACGAAGACGAAGAGGCCGATGACGACGATGACGAACCATCTGGTGGACAGAAGCAAAGGGCCGTACCCATCGCCGCAGACTCCAGAGATGCAATCTTGAACACTCCCGTCAAGAAATTAGCCGGCGGAGGTCCCACAAGTCCATTGACGGTGACACCACCAAGGATGACGACTGATAACATACATCCCAAGGTGACGCTGGGATCCGTTGAGTTGAAACCGAGCAAGAAAATGGAGGCTGCGGCGCGAAAGGGTGAGCCCGATGGGTCGATTCCTGACCTTGGGGACCTGGAGAGAAGGTTTGCGGCTTTGAAGAAGAGGTGATTGTTTGGTTAATATCAGGTTGATATATGGATATTGCGTGACATGTGGAGTTTCAAGGTGTTTATCGATTCATTATGTTGAGCTTGTGGTAGAAACCGATATGGATTTAGACATCGACGAGCTTAATCTGATAGTATGTGAACATATGAGCAATTGAACGTGGCGACCCAAGAACCATGTTTATCGGCGATCGGTTATTAGAGCTTAACAGAAACGCCAATTGATTAACGCGGTCACAACTTGTAGCCATAGGGACTATACGGTGAGATTTGGCCACTTGAAGGTACTGCGCTCACCCATGTCAGAACATTGTTGCCGGCCAACAACACCAGCGCTTTACTTCAGCATCAATGTCTGATAGTAAAACACCATAATAAAAGCAGAAATAACAGCAATGGTATTCTTCATACGGTGGATGCCTCCACTAAACGCCCCAACTCCAACCTGCCTCCTTATGATATGCAAAATACAAAGTATAGCTCTGATATGGATGGATACTGCAGAGAGGCCTTGGGCACTCCCATATTTCTCCAAATCCTCAATCATTGTGTGCGCAGCTTATTCTAATTTGTCGAGATGCTCCAACCGCGTGAGCACTACCTGCTTACTCGTCTCTTCGATCTCGCCCGCCAGGAACACCTCATCGAGGATAGCATAGACCTTGTAGAAGTTGAAGACGAGGTCAAGCTCGCAGACGTTGCCGAAAAAGGCATCGAGGACCTCGACGAAGAAGTGAATAGCCTCGAGGAATGCGAGTTCGTTATCGTTTGTGTCGACGCAGGCGCAGAAGAAGAGACCGGCATAGCGGCGATAGACGATCTTGTTGTTGCGGAACTCGACAAAGTTGGACTGGTATTTTTGATCGCGGGGCGCAACGAGGCGGTGGACTTCGCCCTTGAGCTTGATCTTTTGCTCATCGCTGAAAGGGGCGTACCATTTGGCAAGACGAGTCTTGCCCCTGAGGGAGGTTAGTACGGGCCGAGCATTGATGTGCGATTGAGCGCATTGAGACTTACTGTCGGTTTTGAATGAGGATAAAGGAAAGCATCTTGAATTGGCAAGGCTAATGAAAGTTTAAAACGAGGGTCGTTTGAGAAAGGAGGATCGCGATAGTGAAGGTGGCATGGATAAGCTGTCGTTGTTAGGAGGCTGTCGCGGAAGATGAGGGTTGATGTTGATTGGGTGGAGAGGAACAGCGCTGCAGCCACTGAACCGCTGCGAGGCTACCGCTAAAATACCCCTGAAGGACGGCTACCTAACCACCTTAGTATCCGTACCTAAGCACGTTTAGCCCCTGCTCTTGCATGCAACGAACTCATGCAATCCCCTGCACATGTAGATACTAACACGGATACATACAGTGTAGTCTATCTCTCTTACAGCCAATTCTTTTTAGGGGCCAATATCTGTAAATAACTACTCGTTCCTGCACTTACGGCACTACCCTATCTGCCAATTCACTCGTCCCAGTTATGGTATCATGGATCATAAAAGTCGCGAGATCCCTGCACCTGCACCTGCCTCTTAGCGCCCCGTACTGTATGTCGGCACTTTCCAGCTTTCGTCATGCTTGTGTCCAAGCCAAGTCTCAATACTCTCATTCAGTTATCACAAATCTCCAGACGTCAATTTTACTCATGAAACGATGCCAAACAAACTCCAACAATATCGAAATAATCAGCAGAAGATACAGCTACCCATATTTGCATAATCACTGCTCTGGTAGCCCGCCATGAAGACCGTGACAAGATGCCTCAAAAGGCTGATCATAGCCATTTGGGCTGATCGTCAGGCAAACGACCTATGGCAGCAAATCGTGAAGTGTTCGATTGCCTGTATCGCTTCAGTCGTTGCAGTCATTACTCCCGAGGCTGTTGCAGTCCTTGGCCCAGCAACATTTCTCGCCCCGATGGGCGTCATATTTGCCCACCCAGGCCAGAGAACCGGCATTATGATTGAGAGTCTCTTGATGCTGGTGTTGGGCACAGCAGTCGGCCTCGGGTGGGCTGTCTTAGGCATATTCCTATCCTCCTTCATTGTCGATGAAAGCAAAGCGGCTGCATACACTATCCGTGGGGTGTTTCTGGCTGTGGCCGCCGTCTTTCACGGTTATATCAGATCAGCCGCTCCCCGTGCCTTCTTGTTTGTTGCTTTCTATCTCATTGCCTGCCTAATTGTGCTGCTTGGAAAACAGGACCATGTATCGCTATCGGTCTTTACAAACGTTGCGTATCCAACTTTGATTGGTGCTGGCATCTCGTTTCTAGCCAATGTGTCCATGTTTCCTGAGTCATCGAGCAACTTCGTTGGTATCGCTGCCATTGATGCGCTGTGTGAAACAATGGACACTCTAACTCGAGCGACACATTGGTTTATCACGCCTGGTGGTGATTCTTATGAGGAACTAAGTCATATTGAACTCACCATGACCTCCACAGTCAAGAGCGTACCCGAAAAACCAAAGCGCAAAAAGAACTTTTTAACCAAACGGATGGCTCAGCTTCCTAATCCTTTCAAGCCTTCTCAGAACCGTTATCGTGTTTCAACTGTTCCTGTCGGACTCGCGACAATTGCAAGCTTGACGGCGGCAAAGGGAAAGCTCCGTAGTCGGCTTGCTCAGTGCAAAAATGCTCAGCGAGAGGTGAACTACGAAATAACATTATCAGTGCTTCCACCGGCCAGTATGAAAGCTCTTACCAACTCTCATATGGGTGATCTTGTTCAAAATATCACCAATATCATTGGAGCATGTGAGAACAAGTTTGCCGTCGTCGAGAATGACGACGGGTCTAGTGATGACTCTGCCACAACAGCTGACAGCCCCAACGGCGAGCCGAGTGGTGGCATCACACGTATGAACACATTCGAAGTTTATCAGCAAAAGTTGGAGAACGCGAAACCTCCGAGAGAGATCGAGCTCAGCAATGCCAGCTTGCTTGAGGCTATTATTGCACGTATTCGAGAACCGACTGCAGAGTTCGATGCTGTGGTCAAAGACGCTGTACGACTAGTCATCACATGCGTCGCATACTGTTATGATGTGCCTAGGTTGCCTTCTGGGCTTCCTGTGCCCAAGGACATATCTCTGCACGAGTTGGACAGTCGGATCGATCTCTTGGCGGAGGCTATTGCCAACTTCGACTTCAACTGTTCATCGGAGCTTCGCCAGTTAAGAATGGACGAAAGCGGAAACAGTGTCGACTTTATGCCTCGCCACGAAACATTCCTAATATCTTCGTTTGTCCTTGGCGTTCGCCAGTCTGCAACACATGTTCTGCAGATGCTGCACCATGTTCGAAAAACCGTCGAACAGAGACAGGCTAGGCACAGTAAGGCCACATTCTGGTTTCCGAAATCAGTTGATATGCGACAATTTTGGCAAACAGGCGGCGAGAGTGATGGACTTGTCCTGCCAGGAACGGCTCGTAAGCAGGCCCACCACGGAAGATCGAAACATCAGACGCAATCTGCGGAAAAGGACGCAAACGATACGGAACCTAAGATCAAAGATGAAGAAAGGGCCATCCGTTTTGTAGAGCCTAAGCCTCGAGTCACGAAAAGGAACGTTGGTACAGAGAAACGAAAGGGGAAGAAACCAAAGGCCGAGGGAAGCAGTGGAATTCTCAAAATAAGAGGAAAGGCAGCCGACATCATCGAGTGGATTCATGAGTCTAACGACCTCTTTTATGCCATCAAACTCGCATTTGCGGTTCTTCTCCTCAGCTGGCCGGCGTTCGTCTGGAATCACTGGTACGCCACTATTCGTGGTGTTTGGGCTCCTATGCAACTATTCCTTGTCTTCGAAGTGGCTGTAGGAACGTCTGTCTACGTTTTTATAGTCCGGTTTCTTGGTGTCGCTTTTGGCTGCATCATAGGTTACATATGCTATCTGGTTGGGCATGGCAACAAGATTGCCGTGGTTTTATTCCTAATCGCAGGTGTTGTTCCATCTTTCTACGTTCAACTCGGTACCAAATATGCCAAGGCAGGCATGATATCAACAGTCTCCATGGTTGTCGTTGCACTCTGTAAGTGCCAATCTTCCCCGTGCAATATCAGGTGTACTAATTTGGCCAGCCTCTGTTAACGGACCTTCTTCTGCAAAAGATAACTTTGCTAGGCGACTAATTTGTTTCCTTGTTGGGGGGGCTGTGGCCGTGGCCGTTGAGATGCTCGTTTTTCCAGTCAGAGCCAGGGACCGACTTATCGAGTCACTTTCAGTCTCAATAAAACAGGTGCAGAATATGCAAGCCGCAATGGCTGTTGGACTGGACAGCCCGGCTAAGCCGGATTTTAGGGATCCTGGTATTATCAAACGCTTCAACTTGGCCAAAGACCGGGCCCAAGAAGCACTTTCTCTAGCAGACACGTTTCTACCAATGTGTCGTGCAGAGCCACGTCTCAAAGGGGACTTTAGGCTCCTTTATCCTATATACAAAGAGATCGTCGTCGTGCTGCGACAGATAGTCGAGAGGATGGATAATGCGGTTTCGCTCCGTAAGGAATTCGGCTCTTCCATCTTGGAAGACTTGCACTCGCAAGTATACACTTACCGGCGTAATGTGGCGGCCAGTATTATGCTCCTCCTTTTTTCGGTGCATGAAGCCCTTATCACTTGGCAACCTCTGCCGCAGTTCATGCCAGCATGTCGGCTCGCACATTTCCGCCTCATTAATCGCGTTAGGGAAATTCTTTATTCGCGAAGTGGCGCGCAAACACCCGCAGGCGGGCCGCCAAGTGTCTCCCCAGAGAACTTTGACTTGGCTGAAGAGGTAGCACGGCTGATAGTTCAGAAGCGATCTCTCTCGTGGAATGCCAGTACCTATGGTCAAGGGGAGATCATCGAGTATCTCGAGGAGCTTGTAGAACTGACCAAGATCTTGGTCGGGGTGAACGCGTTTCGAAGTGGTTTGCTTGAGGAGGCAGCACCCTACAGCAGGTATGATCAGCGTGCTCGCCTCAACCGCATTCCTCTGTCTCGCGCGCCTACGAACGATACCGCTGCTACTGTTGCGGCGGAAGAAGTCCCGAGGGAGGAAAAGGAGGAGAGGAGCGACAGTGAGGAGGATATACCCGTGAGTCTGCAAAGAGTTGGGACCCGAATATGTGAAAACAATGCATTGATTAGGCGACGGACTATTGCTATGAGCAATGATGATGACAGATAGAAGGATGTGGAAGTCACACATGTGGCCAAGCAAACTTAGTAGTATAACTATCAATACTTACGATGCGCCTAATTCATATCGACAATTCATGACATTACCAGTCTCCAAACTCAAACGCCATGCCAACCCAAAATACAATCATGCCAGACACACGTACTGGGTATTAGAAAATGTTGAGTGGCGTATGTTGTGAAATTCGGGTCCCGTTGAGCATAGCCCTTGACTTCTTGGGCCGCTGCTGCAACCTCCGAGACCCTTCCTGGACGTGCCGGGGCTCAATAGGCGTTTTACCCTCACTAGGAAAGTCGAACAAGGCACCCTCGTGTTTTCGCTTCTTCGCAGTTCCAACGTTGTCTCCTCCGTTCTGGGCGCGGACCAGATCTTCTTGTTCCTTGACCTTGAGCGCCATCTCAGTCAGGGTCTGGACCATTTCAAAGGTCAGAAAACCGAGGATGTCGACAATATCGTCTGAAGGTTTGCTGTCGGTGACAATACCGAAGCCCGCCCACTCTCGAAATCGCTTACCCTTTCGGTACGTGAACGAGGCTTGTCGATATTCAGACCACGTCACGTACTCTTCCTTGGTCATGGCTTTGGTGCGCTCATCGGCCTTGCGCAATCGCTGCAGCGTGATGTAATTCATCTCCTCCTCTTCCTCATCCTCCTCATCTTCGCGCTCGGGCACTTCTACGTTGTAGTACGATGAGGGTTCCCAGGGCAAACCGACCTTTGCCTTTTTGTTCTTCTTGGATGCTTCATCCGTGGTGTTGTCGCCTGTCGCGACTGGGTCGTCACCAGCTGCGAGATCGGCGTCTGCGCCCTTGTCATCAGAATCCTTGACGTTCTTGCGGACGTCCTTCCACGACAAAAACGTTCGCAGACGAGAAACTTTTGCCTGATCGTGGCGGATCTGAAAGATGAGATCGTTGATGCTGATTGATTTTGAGCCGCGACGCGAGGCGAGCTCGGTGCAGTTTCTGAGCTGAGATGAGATGAGATAATATGATCAAATAAAAGATAGATGAGGGGGTTTGTACCAGTTCTATGACCTGTTGGCGCACGATATCCTCGATGATACTTGTAGTTTCAACGGGAGGTTCTGCAGTTTCGCCAGAAACATACATCATCTGACTGATTTCCTGGCGATACTTGTAGGCCTTGTTATCTCGTGACTCCGCCATTTTGTCGCGATTTGAGATGTGATGGTTTTATGTGTATAAGACTCCAACAATTCCGGGATTAATTATTTGGGCTATTAGATGAGGTCAGTTATTGTTCTTGATGAATGTGTCAAGTGAAATGAGTTCGTTTGAGTAGGTACGTTACCTTTTATAAGGTGCCGCAGTAACGTCGTTTGTG
The DNA here is from genome assembly GCA_002093855.1 of Fusarium praegraminearum. NCBI lineage: Eukaryota > Fungi > Ascomycota > Sordariomycetes > Hypocreales > Nectriaceae > Fusarium > Fusarium praegraminearum. The sequence goes on from LXHY01000051.1 coordinate 292,140, forward strand.
CTACTGATACGGATGATTAAGGATTATTGAATAAACGCGACTTCGGTTTGAATCATAGAACGAAACGTCGTACAGCGATTATTCTGTCATGGGGGTTTGATGATAATGTTTGTCTCCTTGCCTTCAGTGTTGAGGGAGGTGGTTCGCGACCGTGCTACAGGATGATAGGCTAAACTCAAATAGGAAGTATATTATTCCGCAGTCTATCATGCCGAGACTCTTCCTATTGTGCTGGTCATTCTATGACAACTTCTGAGCACAGTGTTCATAATTCTTTAATATTTAAATCTTTCGAATTATCTAAGCCCCCGCTCCAGCGCCTCCCCAAGTCCCGAACCCGCTCCCTCTTGAAGCCCAGACGACGATATAATGCGCCGCCAACAACTTCCACTCCTCCACCTCATCTAACCCCTCTAGGTAATCCACACGCTGCTTCTCCTCGGACGATACCCAATTCTGCCAGATATCTTCAATCGTCATATGATGCACCATCTCAAAACCAGCTGTGCTTAACCGTGTTCGCTGGTCCTCAGGTGTAGGGTACATCTTGAGAGTAGGCATCTCTATGCGTCGCGCTGCGAGATTCGACACCATCATCTTGCCAAATGGGTCATCTGGACGGATGGGCTCGTAGATAATGGTTGCGAGGTGTGGTATGCGGGACGTGAAGAAATTTAGCACGTCTGAGGCTTCAGTGCCGTTGAGATAGCAGAGGCAACATTCCGACAGTAGCAGCGTGGGAATATCGGTGCGAAGGCCGGGGAGAGTGATCTCTGGTTTCTCGTCCGGTGTGTCTTGCATATCTTGATCCTCTTTGGAAGCCTTTGATGGGGAAAAGTTGCGCAGGTCTTGGCCATGGCAATAGTATTCGCCCCCTAAAGGTTTACTCGACCAGGAGTGCTCTGTTAGTTGTGTAACATTTGTCAAGATGTTTCTTAGCGCAGGTACAGCTTGAACAGTCCGTAACTTTTTTGCTGTAACGACTTCAAAATCTAGCTCATGGTAGACAAGCCCAGGGCGAGCTTTGGAAGCGAATAGTCGAAAAGGCCGTGTATCAGTACCAGCACCCAACGAAACAATTTGTTTTGGTGTAGAATCTGATTCAGCACTTTGGTCTGCACTGAGGAATGACTCGATAAGAGTATCTAGAGAAATTGTTCTCGCATATGTTCCTGCTCAAAGTTAGTAGAAGTCATGATGGAAAGTTCAAGCCAGCGCACCTCTGTTGATGATGGGAAGACGTCTGGCTGCTGGTCCAGCAGAGCTCTGTACAAAGTATTGAGCATAAGGATCGTCCAGATAGCCAAGATCGACAGCACTTAATCTCGAGACAGAGGCATCGGTATCAGTGCCTTGAATGGTGGAATCGTGGGTGGCAGATGAAGTGGCATGGCCGCCTCTACCTCTTCCACGACCGCGACCTCCACGGGCGCTTCGAAGAGAGCTGAGAAGGTTTGGGATCTCGGGGCCAGACATTATATATACTGCAGAGAATTAAGGGGAGAGTGAGGGCATTCAGAAGTGTTAAGGGTCCTTAGGTTGATCCGGCCGAGGGGTTGAGAAGCTGTGTCCCACTCCATATTCAACGTAGCCAGTGACGTCGGTCAACCCTGAAAGGTCATGATTGCGGGGCATTATTTTATTTAGCAGCCTGTGTAACACCAGACACAGAGAATCTTAGTACCTAGATGAGCTACAAATTTACTGCATAAAGACCCTTGTTTCATGTCTCATTTATTCAATGCTGATCAGTGGGCGATAATCACTCGGTAATCCTTTTTCAAGGTTTCAGATATTAGTCCGAGTCGAAGCCAACTAACAGCCTGTGACGTTTAGAAGGTAGCGACTAGTTCCAGGGGTCCCCCATCACTAAGCAAATGCCAAGATTACGCCTCTCTGCATGTATATCATTAGTCCAGAGTACGGTAATAAATACGCCTCGTCAGTCAGCCAACACGAGAGGGGGAAATAAGACAAATCACGACGTAAAGGCAGCGGCATGAAATTCCCTAAGTAAGCGCCCGGTCAAAAAAGGTCGCATATTTTGTCTTTGTTGTGGCGATTACGTGTAGCATGTGTGAAGTTGAGGTCATTGCCTAATCCGGTAACCACCGACTTGAGTGTCGAGATATAGGTAAGCAAAACTACCTACCCAATGATCAAGAGAATATGTTATCTTGGAGGTGATACTGATGCTCTATAAAACAGGTAATTCATATCCATCACATGTATTTCAATATTGCAAAATCAATATTGATAATCATGTACGACCCAAGGACTCTGTAGATCAATAAACCAGGGGGGCTGTGTGCGTGCATCATCCTTTGTCGCCCCCCGGTTTTGGGGGCCCTTTTTAAGCCTCCGTCATGGGCTGGCCTGGCTACTGGCCTGGTAGGCTGCCTAAATTAGTTTTAGTTTCAGTACACGCAGCTGACAACTTAAAGACCCCAGCATCTTCTCATTCCATTAAAATCAACTCATCCCTTCCTCCTCTTCCATCAACTCGAGATTGAGGATTCTTTTTTTCCTCTTTTCTTTCTATCAAAACTAAACACTCCCATATTAAATCACCTTTTTGTAGTCGCCCATCATGATTTCTGAGACGGCCATGTCGCTCATGCGGCGCGATAACATGCCCAAGCCGAATCTTGGCCATGAGATTAACCAACTTCCCGACTGGTCTTTCTACGTCTTTTTGGCCAACTTCGTCCTCTTTATCCCAGTCCTTCTCCTTGTAAGACTTACCTAAGTCATATAGCTGTCCTTCACTCACTAACATGCGCTCAGTGCTCGTACACCTTCGAAAAGGTCTTCCCCGTTCTCGCCATCGTCGAAGATGAGAAGCCTCCCGCTTACGCACCTCTCGCCGTCGAGACTATCGCCAACGACGACATTACCAAGCCTTCCGGTGTTCCCTCTGCTCCTCCCGCTGCCGGCCATGGCAAGCCCATCACTTCGTCTTTCCGCGCTACATTCAGCCTCCTTCGATCCACTGGTGGCTTCCGCGCCATGTATCGCGGCTACTTGATGCACGCTCTCCAGGGCCTCGCTTTCGGACTCATCATGTCGGCACTTTCACACGTCACTCCTTATTCCTTCGTTGTCGCCCACTTGATCAGCTCTCTCATCTGCGTTCAACTCAGCACCGCTTGGGTTCACATCGTCATTACGCCCGAGTCCCAGGATCCTTGGTACCGCCGAATCCCTGGTTTCAAGACCACCTTCCTCGCCACCTGGAGGCCTATTGTCATCTGGTGGGCTGCTTCTCAGGTCGTTACCCTCAGCGGTATCACCACAGTCTACGCCATGGGCACCGACGGCCAAGGAATGCCCGAGTTTGATGGTAGCGAAAGCGGCGTTTGGGGCATCATGATCCTGGCTCTGTTCCTCCAGGTCGCCATCCAGATTCCTGCCTACGTCGTTCTCGTTCGTGTCCAGGCCTCTCTCCTTCCCGCCGAGGCCGACACCATCATTCCCTTCGACCGCTCTTTCAACGGCCGCATTGAGCCCGTTGTTGTCGGTGGTCGGGGCCACGCCACCGTTCGTGACGCTTGGTCCAGCTTCTCCAAGTCTGCCTGGAAGCGTATTGTCTTGCTCGAGATCAAGGTCATTGCTGTCACCGTCGCCTCCTTCTTTGCCCTGATGGTTATTGTGATTCCTCAAATCATCCTCCTGGCCACCCTCAGTGCCCCAACTGGAGACAACCCCGGTAACGGAGACATGAAGATGTAAACCAACAGCAACTGTCACGAATTTCCAAATGGAAGGACTATCTTGAATATTCACCTATAGTTCTATTAGTCAGAGTACATCATTAGAACAAACTGTCAAGGATTCGATAAACACATTCCGCTCAGATATCCAGCTTTTTCTTTTTTCCTTTTTTACAAGTGAGATGAAGCATAAATTGTTAGAAGCTCAATTCATCGACTCTCTTTAACTTCGTTGCCTTAACTACGTGATCGTGACAAGACTAATGCAAGTTCCCTCCACTACAGCCGAACTCTGAACTCTCATCTTATCCCATCTTTCGCGCCCAATGCACCAGCCCTATAAGTGTACCCATCCGTTCATTCATAGCCCCCATCGCGATGCCTATCGTAAATCCAAATCATCTTAGCCGCCCCACCCCTCTATCGCCTTCTTATAGAATCAGAAACAAAACAGAAATCGGGGACAAGTAGAAAGCAACAGCATAGGAGAAACAGATGCGTGGAAAGTGCAAGGCTTTGTTGAACAAACGGGGCGCATCGTTGAATTTGGGGAGGAAGGGGGGGTATGAACGAGGGGGTGCGTGAATATGTGTGTCTAACAGAATCTGCTCGCAACGCCGTGCCCAAAAGCAAAAAAGCAGCGAGCTCTTTTTTCTTTATTTATCTTTCCCTCATTACGTCTATGACTTGGCGAAGAACCAACTGGCGCGCTTGCTGCTGCTACCGCTGCTGGTGTTTCCCTCGTTTTGACCCTGTAGGTTCTGGATCGTAGGAATGCTGGGGGCAGCGTCGTTGCCACCACCGCCTCCACGGAGGGGTTTGGCGATCCTGCTGCCAGCGTTGGCGAAGCTAAAGCCACCTGGCGAGTTAAGACCACGAGTGCTGCCGGCCTTGGCAAGCTCAAGACGCTCCTTGACAGCGGCGAGCTGAACCTCGAACCTGGGTTTTCTGTTAGTAAAGTTCATAAAAAAGGGGGCAATATACGGGCGTGCGTACTTGTGGTTCGCAGCAGCCATCTTCTCCTGGCTATCCTGTAGCAGGCTCTCCAGGCTCTGGATACGCTCATTTCGAGCAATGAGCTTACGCTCAGCGATAGCGACCTCCTTCTTGAGCGCCGAGTTCTGCTCGACAAGCTGGCGTTGGACCTGGGTCAATTGCTCCAGGTTCCTCTCGAGGAACGCCATCTTCTTCTGTTGCGCCCTGTTGTTTGAGGATCGGAGAACGTTGTTATACTGCTCCCGTGTCTCGTCAAGAGAAATCTCGAGCTCTACGACACGCTCGCATCGGTTCTGAAGGTCACGCATGAGACTCTTCTTCATGACGTCAAACTCGGCAATCTGCTGCTGGATCGTCTTCCCGTTGGCCATGGGTGCAGTGGCGCCAGCCTTGACCCGCTGCTGAAGATCGTCGATCAAGGTCTTCATTCTTGTGTTCTCAGCTGCCTTTTGGGCAATGTCGGCCTTGAGTTCGTCGACAAATGCAGACTGGGCAGTCTGTCGGTTGGCAAAGGCGTTTTCTAATCGGGCCTTGACCTCCTCAACATCCTCGGGGCCGAGGTTGCGGGTAAGGATCTCCTCGTACTCAGCCTGGACGGCCTCGAGACGAGCCTCAAGTTCTTGTCGTCGCCTTGAGTCGGCATCGCCGGAGGTGGTGCTGTACATAGACAGCTCGGCTTGTCGAACAATGCCCTGCGTCTCCACCAATCGAGATCGGAGTGCCTTAAACTCGTCAGGCGCGATGTTGTCGCCGGTCGCGCTGAGCTCGTGAAGCGAGTCGACCTTCTCGATAGTCTCCGCAATATGGCGCTCGTTTTCACTAAACACATCGCCGCCCAAATCAAAGCCAGCCATCATCTTGGCCATCTTCTCAGCCTTCCTCCTTTCCTTCTCGTCGAGAGCAGCACCATTTTCCTTAGCGCTCATCTTGACATCGAGAAGCTGCTGCTTCATATCGTCAAGTTCGGTGGTAAGCTCTGAGTTGGCCTCCTTCAGTGCATCCATGGTAATCTGAGCCTCCTTGCTCTCGAAAGTGAGTCTCTCGAGTTGCATCTTGAATTCGTTAACCTCGGTGGTAAGCTTCTCGTTCTCCTTGCCAACTTTGCTGTCGTGATCCTTGAGGTAGGCCAGCTCCTCCTTGGTCTCTCGAAGCTGCTTCTCAGCGGCAACAGTTTGAGACTCCTTCTCCGAGATCTGATCCTGCAGTTCGTTCTCCCGTCGTAGAAACTCCTCCCTCTCATCCTTGTCTAGTGGTAGACTAGGAGTGCCAGCACGGTCAGATATCGCAGGTGTCTCGGATCGGCTATCTGATATTAATGAAGGAGTAGAAGGTCGGGTAGACGTCCTGGCGGCGTCGGCCTTGGTTCTAGTGACGACATCGGTAGAAGCAGCGGGTGTGGCCCATCTCTCCTTAGGTACTGCTTCACCAGCACGCCACAGCTGAATCTCGCCCTCAAGGTTAGAGATGTAGCTCTCGAAATTCGTAACCTGTCCTTGCGCTTTCTTAAGCAGAGACTTGAGTTCGGCAGGGCTGAGCTCGGCGTTGACCTTGGCCTTGTTCTTGATAGACTTGGCTCGCATACCAAATCGCAGTGTGCCTAGAGTTTCGGCATCGTTGTAACTACTGGGGGAACAGTTGATGATGAGAGTTGTCCGACTGTTACCACCAAGAGATTCTTGAAGGATACGGGTTAACTTGGAGTCTCGATAAGGGATATGTGAGGATTTGCCGTCAGTCAAGGCGTTGATGACCATTCCTAGAGCACTCAAACTCTTGTTGATCTTTTTGGCTTCCTCGAGGGTCTGTCCACTGGCACCGGTCTTGCCAACCTTTTCACTACCAGCCAAATCGACAAGGAACAGCTGTCCGCTCTTCGCTGATCCGGTCTCGACGTTCTTTTGTGTAATGGTGATGACGAAAATGGAGTGCGATCGCGAAGATTCCTGGTTCATGTTGGTGGCAGCGACTGCTCGGGCATTTCCACCTCTCCTCATGACTTCGTACACTTCCTGGACGCTAGAGACGTAGATTTCCAAAAGATCCTTGACGTAAACACCGCGGTTCTTCTCTTCGTGGACGGGCAAGTTGTCGTTTTGCGGCTGGAGCAAATCTCGAATCCTCTCCATGTAAATTTCCATATAGCTGACTCGGACCGTGTACTCGATAGTGCCGGGACTCGACATGATGCTGGCAAAGATCTGCTCAACAATACGGGGGATGACACCTCGGCCCTCGTCGTCGTCGATGTTGGTACCCATCATGGTATAAGATTTACCGGCACCGGTTTGGCCGTAAGCGAAAACAGTACCGTTGTATCCATTGAGAATGTCGTCGACGGTGGATCGAATGGAGAAGTCGAAGATGTCTTGCTGTTTACATCCCATGTCAAAGACTCGGTCAAAGGTGAAGCTGCCTTGCGCCTCCTTGGACTGCCGAGTAAGTTAGCCACGAAGCTTCACCGTATGTCACTTGGGCCAGCGATGCAAACGGTACTACATACGTTAAGACTACAGGTGTCGTCGCCATTGAAAGAGACGATGGGCGTTCCGCCCGACGCAAGCTCGACCTTGTTCTGAGGTCGGAACCTGGCGACAACCTTGATACTATTTGCGGACGACATATTGAACGCGGGCTGTGTGTCACGCAACAGACGTTATCATGGGCCGCAGCGCTGTCGTCCTAAGGAGAAAAAAGTCGGGAATCGATCGTTGGTTGCTCTGAAGCGAACCCTTCCTTCAGGGGTGTGAGGGGGGTCGCAGAGGATGCGGGCCGTGGATTTGTTGCAACGAGCCACAAAATGGCGGCGAGAGGAGGGGAAGACGACGACCTCGAGACAAAGAGAGGTGAGGTCGGTGGATGTGTCTGAGGAGAAAAGTGGCAGATCGAGGCCAGGCCAAGATTACAGGGTTTCAGCTCGGTTGGCTGCAGAGCGGCGGGGGGTTAAAATGCACGATAGTGTTGTTCGGATAAGTGTGATTTGCCTGATGGTGCGATCACCAACAACAAAAGTAATCGAGGTATCGACGATACGATATGAGTAACAACAAATCAACAGCCCAGCTCAACGTCGTGTTGTTGGCAACCAGAGGCGGTGGGTTATGGTGAAGGTGATAGGCTCAAATCGTAGAGAACGCGCGCCAAGAGGGGCCGAAACGGGGAGGGGACGCCAGTGTCAGAGCTGTCCAGGGGGTCTGGCCTGGAATTTAGGGGACTGGTCCCTAAGAAAGTAGGCCTCTGTGGTTTAAGCTTTGGTTTCCGTACTGTTCAAACCGGTTCCATCCATGTGTCTGCCCGTCCAAAACGCCGCTTGAGGATCTATCGTTGTCAAATTAACGCAAGTTGGAGAAATACTGGGGTTCTTGGACTGTTGGGCTACAGTGTGGAGGGGTTCATGAGGGACGAATTGTTAGTATGGAAGCAGTCAACAGACTGCCTATTATGGTAAATGCTCCCAGGTCGATCATTGGCATCATTTCCAGCGCATAAACTGGCAATGGTCAATACTACAATGTTGCGATAGTATGCATACAGCTAATATAGGAAGTTCATGGACAGTGGAACTCACGAAGCAGGCGCATGATGTTCATTTAATGAGGAAATGATGGGTGAGTCACTATTCCTGCCTCCTACAGGTGCAACACGCAATATGTACACATTAACTTATCGAAGAATCATTGGTCCCTTGCATCGGTTTCACCAACATACATTTTACATGTGCACGATAAAACACAAACGTTACAAAACATAAAACTCCTCTTCATGATGACGCTCGTGATATCATAAGCTAACGTTCTCGGGGGCTTCCTGGACGCTCGTAACGCCCCGAATGCAGTTCAGTCCAACTCCAACGCACCAAAAACGCCATTTACATACGTGCTTGAACCCTTGGGCCGTATATAATGCTCCAAGCTACAGAGCATACCGAGAGCAACCTGGCCCATGCTTTACTGGACAAATCGACGTTGGCATACCGTTCCGTGTCCTTCCGGGATCGATCATTGCTCAATCCTCCCAGCTCTTCTCAACTGTCTCCCTGACACGCTTGGTGTATTCCTTCCTATTGTCCTTGTACAAGTTGGAGGCTTCGACATTCGCGGGTGAGCCCGTGTTGGGGTCGTTGAGTAAACTACACATGGTCAGTCTGGGGCCGTCCGTCATCTGCTTTTTCTGATTACCTTTGGATACTGGTCAAGACTGCAGCGACATCATAAGTAGGACTCCATCGATTCTGGAGAATGTCGAGGCAAAGCTCGCCAGTAGCGTAAACGTTGGGGTGGAACATTTCGCTAATGAACTTGACTTGGGGAGGCTTGTTTGGGTATTGTTCCTCGAACTGCATCACCAGTCGAAAGGTGCCGTCTTCAAATGGGGTATCCGCGGGACCGATGATCACAGCGTTCCTGCGAGATGTTGGGTTAGTATTTAGCGTCGATAAGTCGAACAAAGCGTACGAACCAGGTCATGACATTATCTGGTACAGGCGAAGCGGAAACACCGGCTGGGGGGTCAGTTTGCATGCGCTGCGATCAGATTTAGCTGGATAAACTTCAAAGGTACTTGCGGAAGCGCATCATACCTTGAAGTCTCGCATGAGACGGCGGCGAGCGGCGGTAGACATGATGATGGATAGGGTGAGTAGAGATGGAAGTCAAGCAGTACTTGGCGGATGATGTTGGGTGAAGAACTGTAGCTGAGACTGCTGATGGAAAATGTATGTGCGATTCGCTGTCTCAAAGAAACGACGGGTTTGTCGATGCAAAGATACAATGCAGCGATGAGCGGAGATGGAGATTGGTCATCGATGGGAAGCACTTGATGGAATGATTCTATGGGCAGGGACGCAGAGGGGATCCGCAAGTTTGTGACAATCTACGAATCAAAGTGAATTGAATTTGGCCTATCACGGCTTGCGGGCACTCCACTTGCCGTGGAGACCCTCTATCAGCTTCAGCTGGTCACGTGGCCAGATCAGAGGCTCATCTCAGACAGAAGCATTCCATGTTTCCATTAGTTCCGGAAACTTTCACATGGTCGCGGGGGACAAAGGCCGCTCTCTCCTTGAAGATGGAGTCTGGAAAGAATATGTGATTCCGATTCGGAACGATACTGCGAAGCGAGAGTTGATTCTGTTTGACAATATTCTTCAAAGACAACAATGGAAAGAGACCATTGACTGTTCGCTCAGAGAAAGGTAATAGAGATACAAAGATAGTAGATACTTGCAGCTATAGGTACTGCAACGCCCTAGTAAACATTACTCGGTCTGCCAACTCTAGCGACGTCACTTTGCGGTGCCCCGGATTCGGTACGGGAGAGCTTGTGCCCACCACCTCGGGCGGCCCTCCTCCCCCGCTGAAAGCCGAAGAGGACCGTGATTACGATACCCGAGGTCGTCTCGTTGTATATATCCGTGCTACAATACAATTGATTTCTACCTCTTTCTTCAGACGTCTTCTTCTTTTTATTTATTCCGTTCTGCTTTTGTCTTGTTACATCTTGATACCCCCACAATCTCCCTCGAAAATGACTGTTACACAACTTAGATCCGCTGGCCGGCTGGCCCAGCTTGCCGGACATGTGAATGGCGCACGACAGTTCTCTACAAGGCCAGCTCTGCGCAAGGAGCTTCAAGACGCCTATATTCTGAGCGCTGCCCGAACTCCTACCGCAAAGGTATGCTCTCGACTGGAACAGCTGGCATTGTGATATCTTATTAACATTATGACTAGTTCAATGGCTCTTTCCTATCAGTATCAGCACCCAAGCTCGGCGCTGTTGCTATTAAGGCCGCCCTGGAAAAGTCAAAGGTCCCCGTCGAGAAGATCACCGATGTGTATATGGGCAACGTCCTTCAGGGCTCTGTTGGCCAAGCGCCTGCCCGACAGGCTGTCATCTTCGCAGGTCTACCCAAGGAGGTCGAGGCAACAACTATTAACAAGGTCTGCGCATCTGGACTAAAGGCCGTTACTTTGGCTGCCCAGAACATCCAAATGGGTCTCGCTGAGGCTCAGATCGCCGGTGGAATGGAGAACATGTCCCAAGTCCCATACTATGTGTCGCGCGCCAGCGGTCTTCCTGCCTTTGGCCACGTCAAGATGGAGGATGGTCTTATTAAGGATGGTTTGACCGATGTGTACGATCAATTCCACATGGGCAACTGCGCCGAGAACACAGTCAAGAACCACAACATTACCCGAGAGCAGCAAGACGAGTACGCCATTCAGTCATACCGCAACGCACAAAAGGCCTGGGAGGAGAAGGCGTTTGCCGACGAGATTGCGCCTGTTACTGTCAAGTCACGCAAGGGAGAGACTGTTATCGACACTGATGAGGGCTTCAAGGATGTCAAGTTCGACAAGATCCCCTCGCTTAAGCCCGCTTTCGTTCGTGATGGAAGCGGCACTGTCACTGCTGCCAACTCCTCGACTCTTAACGACGGTGCCAGCGCTCTCGTCCTAGGAAGCAAGGCCATTGCCCAACAGTACGGTTCAGGCTCCCGAGTCTTGGCCAAGATCTGCGGTTACGCTGATGCCGCTACTGCGCCCATTGACTTCCCTGTCGCTCCCGCCAAGGCTGTCCCCATCGCTCTCGAGCGTGCTGGCATCACCAAGGACCAGGTTGCCATTTGGGAGTTCAACGAGGCGTTTGCTAGCGTTATCTTGGCCAACTCCAAGATTCTGGGTCTTGAGGGTGCCAAGGTTAACCCTCTGGGAGGTGCCATCTCGCTGGGCCATGCTCTCGGTAGCTCTGGCTCGCGAATTCTTACTACCCTTCTTCACCAGCTTAAGCCTGGTGAGTATGGTGTTGCTGCTATTTGCAACGGTGGTGGCGCTGCGACTGCCCTTGTTGTGCAGCGTATTGAGTCCGTATAAATGTACGGGATATTAGACAAGCAATACTATTTATGACACTATAGTAAAACAAAAACAATCAAAAATTGAATAACCAAGAACATACTCGCACTATCAAGTAGGATCACTTGTAATCGTTCACATCGTTAAAGTAAAGTTTTGAGTTGGATGAGCATCAATTGGTGGTGCAGGGTAAGGTCCTCCCAACTTCGACGTTTATGCCGACACTACTATCAACTTCTTGTTGAATTGTCATTGGATTGAAGCAATTATTAGCATTTTGGGTTCTTCTATGTTTTCATGGCCATACTTCTAATCAATCTATAGGTTGAGATTTATATCAAGGTTACCGGCCGTGTGTTTAACATGTGGCTGCCAATTGTCCCTCTATTGTTCACCGAGCTGGGACGGTGGAGCCAGCATGTTTTCCAACCCAGACTCATCTCAATTGACCTTACATCCAAACCATCATCATCTTTACCACATCCCAACCCTTCGCAATGCCTCTGGTTCTCGCCTTTCTCACTCAAATCCGTAGTTTCATCCGCTCCCAGAATGGCGACGAGCTCCGCGCCTGGCTCCAGGTAGAGCCCAACTCACCACAACAATACCACAACCTCGCGGCTGAGCTGCGCTCTCAATTCCGCCAGCAGGGCCTCGACAACATCATCGAAAAGTCACTGCCTCAGGATGATGACGTACCCGAGGGTCAAGCGACCGTCTGGCCGGGCTTTGTTGCCTTTATGAAAGATTACATGGCTTTCTGGCGCGACGTGAACTATGAGGATTTATTAGGCGCGCATCAGTTGCTGAGTGGCCTTGTCAAGTATGGATGAAATGAATACAACATCGGATGAAGAATATCATCGCTAATGCTTCGGGAATATAGCTCATGTTCAACTGCTTTTGCTCATCCTACATATGGGGCCATGCTTCTCAAGACAAGCATGTCTTTGTCAGAGACTCTAGCTCGCCTTACAATGTCTCTCAGTAAACAACCTGAGTTGGCGCGTCGACTACGTGCCGTCGACGAGGACAAGACCATCGCAGAGTCATCAGCAGAGATTATCCAAAAGATCTTCACTACTTGCCTGACAGACCGGTCCAGCGGTCGCTATGATCGACCCGAAGGCAAGAAAATCGGCGTCTACATGTTTGCCAACCTTGTACTCAAGCTCCTATTCGCAGTATGTTACAGCCCCTGCCTATTATACAAGATGAAGCTAACAAGATGGCAGTGTCGGAGAACACATCTCGCAAAGATGATATTTGTCAACATTAACACCATTTCTCCGCCTTTGTCACTTTACCCAGCTGCTCAGCGCGTCACGTTTCTGTATTATCTAGGCCGCTTCAACTTCTCCAACAACCACTACCTGCGTGCCGCGCTGTGTCTCGAACAGGCATATCTCCAGACTCCCTCGCAATTGGTTTCGCACAGGACCAATATCCTCACGTATCTGATCCCCTGCAACATTCTGCTAGGTCGTTTCCCATCTAAGCTGTTGCTCCAGCGTCAGGAATGCAAGGATTTGGGACCTGTCTTCTTCCCCATCTGCCAGGCCATCAGATCCGGCAACTTTATCCAGTTTCAACACCATCTAGCACAACATGAAACATGGCTATTCGAAAAGGGTCTCCTCTTGACACTGAGCAGCCGTCTTCGACCACTGCTTTGGCGGTCATTGAGTAGAAAAACGTTCCTTCTTACGTATATTCCTCCCACCGATGCATCATCCCGCAAGGCCGCTACTCTGGATCTCGCAGACCTGCACACAGCTTCCACGTACCTTCAACGTCGCCTCGAAGGGTGGGTACCAGCAGGGCCCAACGGCCACAATCGATCTCAGAACGTTAACCCCCTTCTGATGAAAGCCCTTGGGAACAATGCGCAGAACCCTGAAGGCGACTCTACGCTAGCTCCACCACCTGGTGGCCCCAAGTCCCTCCGCCCCAACGAGGGTATGGTATGGGGCAACGCCGAGGTCACATCCGAAGACGTGGAGATGACGGTTGCGACGCTCGTGCAACAGGGCTTGATGCACGGGTTCATTGCTCACGGATCAGGACGGTTCGCTATCATCGGCGCCAAGGCCAAGGGCAGCCCTGTGCTCGCTGGCTGGCCCAATGTGTGGCAAACAGTTCGCGACAGGAGATATGATGAGGATTTCGATCCTGATGAGGTACCTGGATGGGTCAAGTAGGAACGTGTTCGAAAGGGAGCCTGAGTTGGATATTTATTAGAGCCTGGATCATTTTGATGGCGTTTGTATAATATATTTCCCCTGTATGATACCCGATGGAAGGTAAACATGGCAATTTGAACTACACTGAGAGAAGCACATTTCATTCAGGAGATCAGACGATGACTAGACACATATTCTTTTTTAACAACTGCATGTGATATCGTAAACCGCACAATTAAATGTCTAGACAAAATTATTTTTATAGTTATATAGGTCGAGATGACCAGAGCATCATCCCATTAGCTAGCCATCCCCGTGTATTCTCCTCCTAACCACCCGACATACTCTGAAGCTCCAAACCAAACTCTCTGTTCATAGTGTGCATACATCGTTAATAAACTAAAAGAAAATCCATCGCTTGTTCCTCAAAATATCCAATGTCTCCAATAATTGCAAAAAGGGTATATCGACCGTGAAAAGAAGCGTTGAACTATATAATGCCCGCGAGCAACAAGAGCCAGATAAGGCTCTTGACGAATATTAATACCCGGGGCGGGTATCGTCAACCAACCGACACAACAGCCATATGACTGGTGAGTGGTACAGCTGAAAGAGGACAATAGACACTATCGCCGACAAGTAGATGGCTTGATAATATATGTAATGTATCAATAATAAAGGAATGTATGTGGTAAATAGAATTTGTGAAGTGAAAACCAACTGTGGTGACGCAGTGGTGTATGGTCGTTAAAGGAGACATGAATTAGAAGAAACAGGCGGCAGCGATGAAAGCAACGACGAGGCCGGCGAGAGCAGCATTGCCCTGGTCACGACCAGCTCCACTGTCCTTAGACTCGGTGGGAGCAGCTCCAGAGCCTACCTCGGTAGCGGCAGCAGTCTCTTCGGTCTCAGAACTGGTGTAAGTGGTGGTTCCGTTCTCACGGAAGATACCAGGCTTGACAGTAGGGTAGACCTTCCTGGAATAGGTGGTCGACGTGGCCTTCTGTGCCTTGGTCTTGGTCTTAGAGGTAGTAGCGGAGGTAAAGCTGGTTGAAGTAGGCTCCTCGGAGGATGTCTCAGCAGCAGAAGTCGACAGCTGCTCAGTGGTGGTCTCCACGGGTGTAGAGGTGGTCTCAGCAGCGCTGGTGGTTGTGGGCTGGGCAGATGTAGTAGGAGCGGCAGATGTAGTAGGCACTGCGGTGGTTGAAGGCTCCTCAGTGGTGCTGACCTCAACCTCCTCGGAAGTGGTTGGCTCGGCCTCAGCAGTGCTAGAAGGCTCGGCTTCGGCGGTAGAAGACTCAGAATCCTCCTCATCATCATCGCCAGATCCGGAACCACCACCGCTGGTAGAGAAAGCAACAATCTGGGCAGTTGAACCCTTCTGTACGGTGACGACACAGAAGGCTGAGCCACCAGCGCCCTTGGCAGAAAGAGCGCTGCCAACGTTGCCTCGGCCCTTGGTAGGATCGATCTTACAAGGGAGACCGGTGCAGCCACCGTCAGGGCACTGGATCTCAACACCAAACTCGGGGAGTGTGCTCTTCAAGGCAGAGTCCTCCCAGATAGGGTTCCAGCCAATCTTGACAAAAGTCTGACCGTTGGACTCGGTGTTGGCACCGGCAACGTAAGGGCTCCAGTTACCAACGGGCTTGTCTTCAGTACCCCAGACACAACCCTCCTCGCCTGTGCCAGGGGGGTTGATGTAAAAGCTAGTCGATGGTTAGAGATCTTCAATGATCAACAATAGTTAAAACACTTACTGAGCGGCGGTGGAGCACCAGTACGAAGATCCGGGAACAGCCAGAGTTGCGCTAGAAGAAACAACAGTAGGGATAAGCATGGCCTCGTTACCAGGCAGGACAGTCTGGCACCAAGACATTGTAGAACCACACTTGTTGACAGCCTCGACAGAGCCAGTGCCAGAAACACAGTTAGGCTTGCCATCAAAGGGCTGCTCAATTTCACCATCCTCGTTACAGAAGAGACCGCCATCCTGGGAAGTGTTAGCTGGAAGTTTCCGACTTGATAGTCGATGTGTCGCAGGCGTACCATAGAAGAGGGATACTCGTAGGTGGATTTAGGATCCCATTGGTTCATAACCATACCGGGCTTGCAGGCGAAGGGACAGTAGCTTCCGGGCTTGCACTCTTGATCGGGGCTCAGGGCCCAACCGGCATTCTTCGCATCAGGAGTAACAGCGACCATGTTGGGGTCATCGGTAGGAAACTGGCATTGTCCTCCTCGCTTTTGGAGAGGGCGAGACTCGAGAACAGAATGTTGACCATGGCGATGGCCGTGCGACTTGCCAGCGACGATGGATGGCGCAGATAGGGCACCCACAAGGGCAGCCGAAAGGTTGATGAGTCTCATTGCGATTGTCGTCGATCAAAGATAGTCGGTTCGTTTCGAAAAGTCCCAGAACGTATGTTGGTGAATATATGCGCGAATACCTCCAATCCTTTTATTTAACTTGTCAAAAAACACGACATGAATCCTGGCGAATCGGGGTAAAAGAGTGTAATTGTCGTCGAGCGACAGAACGAGTGATGAAGCTGGCGAAGAAGGTCAACAAGTTTGTGGGCCAGCAACAGAACGTTTTAACAAAAAGGAAGGAAACAAAAGAGTGAGTGACAGGCAAGGAAGCAAGGACATGAGTATTAAGAGATCGACAGTGGGCGAGATGGAAATGGATCCCCAGGAAATGAGCAATGGTCAGAAGCGCGGACAGCGGCGCATTCACCCACACGACCAGGAGATTGAACGACAAGCGAGGGCCTCGTCTGTGGGCTCGCGGGCAGACCCCATGCTGAGCCATGGCCTCTCCGTACCTGCATGAACGTGAGAGTCCCTGTCATAATGTGGAGGTTCTCCTGTAGCAGGGGTTCGAGTAATGAAACTGTTCCCAATCAGACCAGGCCTTTACCAGACCCCTAGCTCCGATCTGGCCAATCCTGTTGAGAACTGTGCCTTGGTCAAGTCTTTGGCTCAGGGGATAATGCTCGGAGCAGATTAGAGTCTATCGCATCATGTCAAAACGAGCTTAATTCTGCAGTTGCCGATACAAAAGAGGTTGACACTTCGGCGACAAGACAAGCATGCTCGGAACAGAGGCCCGGATAAGGCAAGAGAATGTTGTTCCATGAATGTTTTGTTGCAGTAGAAAATACTCTTATGATGTCGTCTATTCAAACTTGTCTCGGTTGTTGTTTTGGATTGCTGTTCTGGGTCTCTTCCTGTCTTGTCTAGGTTGTCTTGATCCTGTTTTTATTCTCTGATGGCGTCCTTGTTCTATTGTGTTCTCAACTTCCACCATGGTTCTACCCCTGGACATTTTATCCGGTGGCTTGAGGCGAGAGTTCACATTGGCTTCTTGGCCATTCTAGCGCCCCTGACAGTTGTTTTTCCCGCATACCAGTATTAAATTGTTCCTGGCCCAATGTGTCTTTGGTTAGCGTTGCAACGGCTTCAGAGACGGTTCCTATTAGGAAAGGAGCCACAACTGATTGTCCGCGCAAACGCAAGCAAGTTGGACGGGACGCTTGGTACGCTGCTAACGATTGGCTGTCGAGACGCGCTTGGCAGGTGATATTAATCATAAACTCTGAGGGGACGAGTCAGCCTCTCTCTTTCGAATGAGAATAAGATTGATGGAAAGACTCACCTACTATTGAGGGGGGATATTAATCTTAGGTAAGTTAGTGTTTGTTAGTTTGTATTTGTGAAGATCGACGCCATGCTTCCCTGGTTTAGCGTGTCTCCATAGTGGAAGTTGAAGTGGAATAGGGACTTGCTGAGGTGTTGAGTGAGCTGAGAAAGACGACCGTGAGTTTTGGTGAGAGGAGGTGATAGGAAGCGTGACCTTGTAGCACCTGCCTCTTGAGTCTTTGGACCTGCGATGCTCCTTCCTGCTCGCTTTGAGGGAGCTGTCTATTGGTAAACAACACTTACATAAATATTCGTCACCTTGAATATCTCTTATCTATTACATATAAAGATGATTCTTCTTAATAGATATCTTCAATCTCTGATCATCCAGTCGGATAACATTCTGATGCGAATAAACAAGCATTGTTATCTGAGGATCCAAATATCGCTTAAAATTCAACCTTGCAACCGCTGTCTCTGGCCCGCAACAAGTACGGAGTGCAGTAGTGAACAATCCACTATCCAACGCGATTAAAGTCAAGCGAGATTCAAAGGTTGTATTCCGGTTGTCGGACTTGATCTGTTCTAGGATCAGAATCACCTGTAACTTGACTATCAATAAATCCCCCATATTCCTGTGTCGTTATCGCCTATTCTTGTGGAAGAAATAAGTTTTCTATGATAGAAAGATTTACTGGCGATTCATTTCTCTTAAGTTAAAAAAAGATGATGTTGTCATATCAGTATTACCCCAGAAGATCAACATCACTAATATGGAAGGATGTTGAGTGCAAAGTTAGTATAGTAGGTATTTGTACTAGTATCACTACCCGTACAGGGTCCTCTACTATTCCCGCGATAGAGTCCACTGACAAAGAATTGTTTCTCCAGGGTAATATATCAAGTGGGAACGGAAAGAGTTCAGATCAGATGCTGGCA
This sequence comes from Fusarium praegraminearum, assembly GCA_002093855.1. Lineage (NCBI taxonomy): Eukaryota > Fungi > Ascomycota > Sordariomycetes > Hypocreales > Nectriaceae > Fusarium > Fusarium praegraminearum. Next base: position 310,470 of record LXHY01000051.1, read on the forward strand.
TAAGTGGATAGACCAATTGCAATTTCAATAAAATATCTGAAGCCATGTTTCAAACCCAAACAAAGTTATTGTGACCCGAGCGGGAGTGGCGTAATAACCTAAACTCACTGCACGAAACAGCGTGGAGGGAGACTTTCAAGCCACTGATTTCAGAGTTGAAGTTTATTTCTTATGTCGTTATTTCCTACGGATATGCTTAACCTATAGACCTGAACAATTTCAGGAATAGCCCCCAATATGAGACACCATCAGCAAGGAGGACCAACTGCAAGGGAGAACTAAAAGTAAAAACGTATTGAGGCATGAAATATCTCTCCCTCAATGTTCCAAATAGAAACAAATACTCTCCATATTAATACTTGGCTTACATATATGGCCTGGCTTCGTTCGGTCAACGTGGCTTATGACAACAGCAAACATTGAAACATGGATGGCGGCTGATTCCTTTTTGTTTTGTTTCCTGGAAATATCCGACCAACAGAAACAAAACCGTCTTCTAATTCGACCATCTTGACCGGCTTATTCAACATCCGTAGAATCGAAGGATTGTCGGTGCTGACATGGTCGCGGACTTGGCTTTTTAACTCGCAGCAGCGCTTACACGCGATATTTTTGGTCTGCTGCGGTCAACTGGCCCAGCTTAGCCCAGCCCAGCCTGTTGGGTCCCGTCTTTCCACTGCACTGCACAGCCCTCTACATCTTGAAATAGCGGCAAATGACCAATGACAGCCACTTGCTCAACACCAAGACCATAGCAACTTCAAGGATGTGGCTGGTACTACTTGGCCTACATGATGAACTGGCAGCGGATGTCAATGTTTCCGTCGGCCTCTCGCAGTAGAGCTGTTTGTGTATCCTATTTTGAGTTTGCAGAGCCTTGTGAGAATCTGTTCCTGTCAGACAGCTTAGCTTAGCTGCATCTTGTGCCTGTCTATCATGTGGAACATTCGGGATCAAGACTTGTATAAGAAGATGGTGTTGTCCTGTCAAGTTGAGAAATATCATTCAATATCATCACAGTCTCAAGCATCACAATACCATCACTCATCTTTACAATCTCAGTCTATTTACACTTACATCCCACTCACCTTACAAACAACCACAACCAAGCACAATGCAGTTCACCACCACTATCATCTCCGCCATCTTGGCCTTCACCTCTCTCACAGAGGCTGCTCCTCGCAACCCTCGATCTTACGCCGAGGCCCCCAGTCTGACTGCCCAGCTTCGACTTGCTGATACGTAAGTGACTCTCAATAACAACTCCTCATGATGAGCCTTGACTAACACTTGTAACAGCGCTGCTGATTTCTTTACTCTTCTTCCCGAAGACAAGGACTTCGTCTTTGACTTCAACAAGAAGCAAGAAAACCCTGGAAAGGGCGGCGAGCTTATTGCTGCCAACCGCAAGACCTTTCCCGCTCTCGTCGGCACTGGCTCTGGCATGGCCTTTGGCAGAATTGATGGTAAGTTCACCTTCTATACCTCTACTCTACATCATAACCCTAACACATTCTATTCAGCCTGTGGCATGAACACTCTTCACGTCCACCCCCGCTCCGCCGAACTCCAAATCGTCACCTCAGGCCGTCTCATGACCGAGATGGTCCCCGAGAACGGTGTCATGGACAAGGATGGCAAGCGCCGAGTTATCCGCACCGAGCTCAAGGCCAACATGATGACTCCCTTCTACCAGGGCTCTGTCCACACCCAGTACAACCCCGACTGCGAGCCTGCCACTTTCGTCGCCTCCTTTGCCGCTGAGGATTTCGGCACTGGTCAGGTTGCTGATGAGGTTGTTGCTCTGAGCGACGATGTTATTGCTGCTACTTTTGGCCAGAGCATCGCCGGCGAGGACATCGACAAGGTCCGCGCTGCTATTCCCAAGAGCATTGCTCTGGGTGTTGACGCGTGCCTCAAGAAGTGCAACATCCAAAAGCGATCTGTCTAAGTTGGTTGTCTATTTTTCTTCTTCTTTTGATCTCTTACATATGGCAAGCGTTTTGATGATGATGACTTCCCTCTTTTCGGCGTTTATTATACATAGACACTTGGTAAAGTTTTCGGATGGGAATACCCTTTTCTAAAAGGTAGTTGGTTATTACGAGGATCTAGCATGTTATTTGTTTCTCTTGTATATAGGACACAGTACATACGTCAATTGCAATTACTTCCACTTATTCATGGTCGTGTTCTATATTTGGCTGTGACAATTCCCCAATGTTTGACATAGATACTATCTCCCCAAATTTTTGGAACCAGCGCAATGTTCCAGCTTAATGGAACTTATCGCACTCTAACAGTTTATGATTTGATGCATAATATACATAAATCTTTCATTTTTCATTCTATCTTACAGTGTCATACACAAGCCCCCGACACCCTACAAGCTCTTCTCACGATGTCCAACAACCTTGGCAAAAGAGTCAAAGAACATGGTCATCGAGTGTCGGCCCGCAGTCTTACTTCTCAAATGATTATCATAATCCAACATCTCCTTGTACGGAACCTTGGCAATAATCTCAACCACACGAGCCGTAGACTTCTTACCACGCAGTGAAGTGATAGAGTCGTACGGATCAGGAGGAGTGTAGATCTTGGACACATCAATGTGGTCCTCACCTGTAGACTCGGCAGATCTATCATTGACCTCCAGCACTTGGCCGCCGGCACCAGCTGTGACGTCGTGTTGCACCGCACCGGCTACAACTTCCGGACAGGTAATGTTGACAAGCATGATGGGTTCCAGCACGCCAATCTGCTCCTTCTCGAAAGCATCACGCAGAGAAGCCTGCACTGCCGTCCTGGAAGCAGTACTGAAATGTCCACCAGTGGGTGTTTCGCAGGCTCCGGGTTCCGTATCTAGTGTGATGGTTACATTGCACCCGTGAACGGGAGCTGCACGACGAGGACCCCTCGCGAGACCTGCTATAGCGCCGTTGAGGAGCTGCGCCCTCGCCTCCTCCGGGTCAAAGTTCAGAGTGGCAGCGCCTTCTGGCAAAGGAATCACGACGTGGTATATGTTCCCGTCGCGTTCGACACTGGACTCCAGTAATGATTCTCGGTGGTGTTCCTCAAGCGGTTCCAGAGTAACGGTACACGACACTTTGCCGGGCTTGCTCGCGACGGGACGGTCAAAGACGACGTGCTGAGGCCGCGTAGCCTCTGTGACGCATTCCTTGTAATCGACTTCGATAGGACCAAAGTCGGCATCGATCTTGTACTTTTGCTTCATGTTGTAAAGTGAAACGTCGAGATGCAGCTTGCCCATACCCTGGATGGTGAACTGCTCAGTCTTGGGGTCTCGACTGTATCGCAGACTGGGATCTTCTCTTGTGGTATTCTCCAGCGCGATCTGGAGTTGCTGAGCGGCAACGTTGCCGTAGGGGTCGACCTGCAAGAAGGCCACTGGTGGTGGAATCTCCGGCGGCCGAATCTTGACATGACGGAAAGACTCAGGGATGGGTTTGTTTCCGTTCATTGTGATGAGTGTGTCACCAGTTCTAGCCTTCTTCAAGCCTCTCAAAGCTCCGATCTGACCAACCCCTAATGTTTGAATATCTTGTGTTTGGTTTGCAGAGATTTGAAGAATTCCCATAGGCTTTTCATTTGCCAAAATGTTGGTGTTGAAACTTGCTGCGTTTCTGGTAAGAGTGCCGTGGTAAACTCGCACAAAGCTGATGACACCCTCCTTGGGGTGGTTAAAGACCTTAAAGACTGAAGCGATTGAAGAGACTTGTCCTCTAGCGGACTTGGGACTGTTATCGAGCACTTCGATCAAGCGTTGTTTTGTTGAACCAACGCGAACCTCTGCAGATGGACGCTCGTCCGGACTTGGGAGATAATCTGTGATGGCATCCATCAATGGCTCAACGCCAATGTGACGGAAACTGGAACCTGCAAATACAGGAATGATACGGCCATCACCTTCTCGGATGACTCTTCGGATAGCCTGCTTGATCACAGCTGCATCAATGTTTTCATTCTCGGCGAGAAATTCATCCATGATAGCATCGTCGAAATCCGCAAGACCTTCAATCAAAGCTTGTCGCGCAGTCTCAATCTCAGGAAGAAGATCTTTGTTGGAACTTGACAGCTTCTCTTTCAGCTGTGCAGTGTTGTAGACGGTTTTCTCACGCTCAGACTTCCATCGATATCCCACTCGGTTGATGATATCAATTACACCAACAAAGTCCTCCTTCTCCCACCAAGGAATTTGGCAGACAAGTGGCCAGCCTTTGAGACGCGTTCCTATCTCGAGAACAGCCTTTTTGAAAGAGGCACCCTCTCGATCGAGCTTGTTGCAATACACAATACGCGGCACTCTGAACTCATGAGCAGACCCCCATACTCGTTCTGTGTGGGCTTCAACGCCCTTGACTGAATCGATAATGCAAACTGCGCCATCGAGGATGGGCAGACAGCGGTCGACCTCGAAACGAAAGTCTTGATGACCAGGCGTGTCGATGAGATTGATTGTCTTTGCATGTTCACCAGGAGCAAGTGCTTGGTGAAGAGGCCAGCTGAATGTGATAGCTGCTGATTGAATGGTGATACCTCGTTCTCTCTCCAAGTCGAGAAAGTCTGTCACCGTATTTCCAGAGTCGACATCTGAATTGCTATCAGTATTTACTCTCAGTGAGTTTCACTCATATGCTGATTTACCTCCGACTCGTTGCGTCACACCACTATAATAGAGCATTCGCTCAGTGGTTGTTGTTTTGCCCTTGTCGTCATGTGAGATTTAATGTAAAGGTTAAAATCCGTGATAGTTCAACTTACAGCATCAACATGAGCAATGATACCAATATTTCGTATGTTCTGTAGCTGAGTATCATGATGCGCTTGATGCATAGCTCGACGAGATAGATTCACGAGCTCTTTATTGCACCATTGACGAGCAAGACAGCGGCCCGAGCCTTTGATAGCCGGGCCGCTCCTTAGCAGCGATAGAATAATCATTCCGGACTCGGAAATAGACCAAGACTCGAATCAGGCATCTCAAGGCCCTTGTTCACTTTTAACTTCTCGATGGGTTGATTTTGAGCTTTCTCTGCTGTTTTTGGAACCTTGATTATGATTCGCCAAGACTTGATACTTGTGCTCCGCAACCGACTCCTGATCTCGTGCCATCGTCATTGGTCAAGCTAGGCCAAGCCCCCCGTATGTGGCTGTGGTTGACCTAACCTGAAGCGAAGCTCTAGACAGGGACTAGGGGCAGGTTCTTGATTCTGGGGGGCTAACCTCACCTAAAACTACAGCCTACAGGAGCTATCTCTGGGGGGTTTACCTACGTAATCTTGTCTCTGCTTTTCCAACTCCATTCGTGGCCACGCAAACCTCACATCCATCACAATCCGTCTGCCTTCAACGCGATCCCTCTTAAGCTGCTGCCTAGCTTTATCTCTCTTCTGCTTTAAAACTCGATCGACCTCGAATCATCACCGGCGCAAACCTCAGCAACAACACCCTTCTCCCCTAAGACATCATGAACATGGAACCCTCCGACATCTTGTGAGTTGCAGGCATCGCAGCAGTCTGTGTACGGAATTGCATCGTCGCTAACCATCGCATCAACGTGTAGTCGCATTGTCAACTTGGCAGTCGGTGTCATCGTCATCCTCGGTGGTATCGTCTCCATCTTCTCTTTCAGCCTGTACGTACACGTCAATTCCATGCTCGAAGCCGATCGCTTTCAATTCGCACTCGAATCAGGCGCCGCGCCGTAATACAGCAGCACGAGTACTAATGCCTATTCCGCAGTCAGCCCATCATCCTGGGTGCTTACATGATCGTCTTTGGTCTTGTTACTGGCCTTCTTGGTATGTCGCGACAACCCGAGCCCCCGCAGGTCAATGCTAACAGGTCGTAGAGTTCCAAATTCCTCCTCAAGTTTCTCGACATGCGTCGTTCATGTTCTCCTTCATTGGCCGTGGTGTTTGTAAGTTACTATCTGGAAACAGCAGTTCATGAATCATGACTAACTCACTCTCAGTCTACATCTTCCTCGGCTCTCTGATGGTCAGCAACAGCGTCCTCAGCAAGATTGCTGGCAGCATTGTGGGCTTCACCGGTATTGCCTACGTCGCTCTCGAGTTCGTTCCCTCCATCGAACCCCCTGCCAACATGCGCGAGGCCGAAGACGCTGGCTGGGGTGCCGAGCAGGTCTAGAAAGCCGATCAGCCAGTACTGTCTCGCACGATCGACTCTCCAGACATGAGCGCATAACCTTTTCGCGACGATCATTCGGACGCCATACGAATGGTGGCGTGAATGCGCAAACACGCGGTGAACCTGAAACGTAGAGGATAAAGACTACATGAAGTTTAGTTTTGAAAGAGTTGGGGAGGAAGAAACTGTATTTATAGGATTCGCAGGCAGGAAGAAGTTGAAGACATGACTCGCTGAACGAAATTACAAACGAGGTTCAAATTGTTAGTAGTTTGAGGATGTTGTAAACATAATCGCGCCGAGCGATCAGAGTTGAAAAATTGCTGGGATCGAATATTGTATTGTCTAGTATACGATATGCTCCCTAACATGCCATGATATTCAAACGCCATTATTTTACTATCAAACCAACATTGCTCTTCATGCTTCTCACGTCCTTGGACTCCTCAAGAAGCTGACCACACCACTACAATATCCAACTAGGCCGTCCAATCGGCTGCACTCCTTCTCTTGATACGTCTTCCACTCGCTCAATGCCTCCAGTAAATCTTGGTTCTCCATCACCAGATCAAAGTGAAGTCGGAGGAACACAGTCATCCATGCCTGGGTCAGCTCATAATCCCGGCGAGTCTTGAGGCGGGCTGTCAAAGCACGGATGAAATGCAGCAGCTCGTTAGGAACATCATCGCCATCGCCAATGGAGAGCGAACGGAGTTCCAGATCTGCGCTTGAAGGGGAGAGAGACTTGAGGTGCTCGATGAATTCATCGTCTGTAAAATGTTAGTGTTTTGCAAATATCAGTGTAAAAGGAATGTACTCACAGTTTCCGGTCTCGGCTCCAACACGAAGCTTGGAACCAAGGGCCTGCTCAAAACGAGCCTGCTCAAGCTTCGTGACACGAGATGTGTTTTCGATATCTCCCGCCTTCTGCTCCTTATTTGTCATGAGGCTGTCTTTGCCTGTTGTTGAAGGGAGGAAGAACGGGGCTTTCTCAGGAACCTTGGGGGCTTCCTTGGGCTTGTTTCGCTCCTTGATAAGATCCAGGTGTAGCAGTGTTTGCCAGCGGCTCTTGGGAACCAGGGACAAGGTTGTAAGATCAGCGCTGAGCTGCTCGATTGTGGGTGCAACCACGGTATCCTCATCCTCGGCCTGCTCTTCTTCGAATGCACCTTCCAGCATACCATGGCTGTTCTCGCCAGAGACTGTGGGAGCGGAGACGTGGCCAATCTCCTTTTCAGAGATCTGGCGTGTGGGAACATGCTTGAACAGAGCCTTGTTGGTCCATAGTGTCACGCCCAGCTCGTTCTCAATTGTCGCAGCGAGATATTCGCCAGTGACAGACATTGCTATGGCCTTGCAAGGCTTCTCAAGTCGAATGGCATCGATCATGTGACTTGTAGGAAGGTCCCAGACACGAATAACACAATCTTGAGAGGCTGCGATGATCCATCGTCCGTCGCTAGAGAAGCAGAAATCGTTAATGGCACCCTGAGGACCCCAGAACTCTCGAATAGTTCGCTTGGTCTCCATATCCACCACGCGAATCGACAGGTCATCGCATGAAAAGGCAAGGAGGTTGCTGGCGGGGTGGTATCTGCATCCTGTGGGGAAGGTCATAGGTGCCCAGTCGATCTGCTCCAGCAAGTTACCTGTCAAAAAGTCCCAGAACTTGATCTTGCCATCCAAAGAGCAGGACACCACTGTCTTGTTCATCGAATCAACAACGAGACCGGTGATTCGCTTCGTATGCTTTCCGGTGCCGACGGGGAACTGGCGGGTAGACTCCATGTGTAGTTGCACAACATCGTCTGCCTGTCGTAGCTGTTGCATCTTGAGCTGACGGGCTTGGCCTGGGGTGAGTCTTGAAGGAAATCGTTGACGATGGTTTCCAGACTGGAGGTTGTACATATCGATACCACCAGACTCGGCGCCAACAAGAGCAAAGGTACCACAAGGGCTGATAGCAACAGTCGAGACGTTGGTGTCATCTCCAGTAGGGAACGCCCATCGACCTGCCCTCTTACGACCCCAGAACCATGTCCTGGCATATGAATCGTTCTTGTGGGCAGTTACCACACTTTCCCAACCGGTCATACCACTGACCTCTGCATTATGCGCTCTCTTCTTCTGTGACTTTTGCCATATAGGCTGGTTACCGGGCATGGCACCCATGCCACCATCTCGGTTCAGTGAAGAAGCCATGCATGTGATTTCGGGGGCCTTGAGGTCCTCTAAAGTCGTTGTTGGTCCATGCGAAAGGGCGTTGGTAGCCAAAATACCGATCTTCTTGGCCTTCTTGCGAATATTACCCTGGCTCAACTCTGCACTCTGACCATCACGGCGCAAACTCCATCCCCAAAGACTTCGGTCTTGTCCACCACTAAGCAGCCACTTGTTACCAGCATCGGCACCCTCAAAGTCAGTAGGAAGGAATTGAAGGCAGTTGACGGGTCCAGCGTGTCCACTGCGGGAGTGGAGGATTCGGGGAATGGGAGAGAAGGGGGTTTCGTCGAAGATCCAGGACTTGAGGGAGTTGTCGCGACCGCTGGTCAGAACCACAGGTTGACCGGGGAGAAACTCGACCTTACTAATACCGCCACGGACAAGCGGTCCATCGTAAGAGGGTGGGTTATGGGCGCTTCGCAAGACTCCCATAACACGGCCGCCGCCGTTCAAATCCCAGAATGTGACATCGCCAGTGGCAGCTGTCGATGTAGACATAACACCATCCTTGCGTCCATCATTACCAGCTCCCATGCCATCAGTTCGGAAAGAGATCGAGTTGACAGGCGCTTCCGAGCTGCCGGCCTCGATGCGAAGCGAAATCTTGTCAGTAAGAACATTTGTGATAATAAGAGTTCCCTCGGAATAGGCGATGGCGAGCAGGGACAGCGCAGGACTGGGCTCCAGGCATGTTACAGAACCGCAATCGGGGCCGGGAGGTAGAATGGTGTAGATAAGCTTGGCGGTGCTGACGTTCCAGATCTCAACCCAACCGTCTTTGCGACCCACGAAAATCTTGTTGAGGAAAGTGGGCATACACACAATACCGCCAGTGATTTCGTTACCTCGATTGCTGGCAGGTGTGGTGTGGATGGTTGTGTAGTGCTCCAGAGTGGCTGTCTTGAAAATTTCGATTCGCGTTAGAGCGGCGACAATAGTCCATGTTCCTAAAACCTGGATCTGCTGGATAGGCTCGTTGAGGTCGGAGGGCAGCACAAGCTCGTTGACCTTTTTGCCCCTCTGGAAGATCCAGACGCCCTGAGGTTCGCCCTTGGTTGATCCTCCCCATGCTGCGAAAATTTGTTGCTTCCAGGCGAGAGTTGCGGTGATGTCGGCGGGGGTCTGCGGGCGAGTGATGAAAACGAGGTTCAATCCGCGACGAAGATCGTAGGTCTGAATAGATCGGCCAACAGAGGTCGAGATCTGGAAAGTGGTCTTGCCGAGAGGGATCGAGGTGAAAGGAACACTGGTAGGAGATACTAGACCGACAGTCTTGAACAACAGTTAGCTATGGCAACATGGCGAAGTTGCAGAAAAAAGACATACGCGGAAAGGCGCAAAAATGCGAGAAGATTCTGTTGCGGACTTTGAAGCATTGGCTGGTGCGACAGTCTTCTGGCGCTTGACCACAGGGTGGTCTGCTTCATTATGAGGCATTGTGATTATATTATACGCAGCTGGTGCGAGTAGCGACAAGAGTAACTACGCCAATGATGCCCGCTTGCGCTCTGCGATGGAGGCTGCTCTGCGTGAAGCTGGAGCCATCTCCAAAAATTTACAATTTTTGGCGGTGACACACGGCAGTATTCATCCCACAGAGTTGACAAAATTATCTGAACCTATCCCCCGACTAAGCACTCAAGATTTCACTGGCTAATAATTTTCTATATCCTTCAAATACTCAAGTAGACACATAGAGGCTTCATTGAATGTCATGGTAATGTTTGTTTATATCGAATACTTACCCTGATGGTAAATTTAGTCTCGACCTGGTCGAGCGACAGTGTACGAGTTATTTTGTCAGCTCAATATTTGCCAATGCGGTATCAAGTAAAGTCCAGACGAGCCCCTGCTCCCTCGGCTTCAATTCGACCCATAACGCTATGGGGTCAAATCAACACGACTATACGCGCTTGGTAAAGCTTGGTTGTACAGTAAGGCTGCGAGAAAGCTTAGGATACATGCCTGGGCCCCAATGGCGGCACGGCTTAACCGACGTGGTACTTGTTGATGCAATATTCCCAAGACAAGTTTTTGGATAGAATGCTTGTGACACCATGAGTTGCCAAGGTTATCGAGTTCAAGGCAGGGGGCATTGCTCGTAAACACTGCAGCCATCCTAAGTTGGTTACGTGAGCGGGCTTGGCAGGGAAGGGAGTTGAGTTGAGCATGATTCTGTTGGCGAGTGAGGAATCATTGGATGGGATGATCGAAATATCAGCGTTTGCTTTATCAGCACGTTGCATTGTAAAACAAAGGACATCGCTTCACCTTCCTTCTATTCATAGCCGAAGCATGGAAACGAGAGGTTCTCCATGCACCTGAGAATGATCTACTTAACACAACCCCACCATTCTTTGATGATTCTTGGACATCCTTGTCAAGCCGTCAGCCAAGACACAGTAAGAGATGGCGCTGAAACACTATGTAAGACTTTAATCTTTGACGCGACGCTGGTATTGGTATTAGTCAGGACCGCTGTTCGCCCATTGACACAATACCAGTCAGTGCGGTATAAGGATAAACATGATACCACCCACCCACAATGACACAGACGTCACCAGGATATTAGCGCCTACAAGTCAGGGCATTACTCTGTAGGGCAGGTACTAAGGTATGGAAAGTTCAGCACCCAGACTCAGCGCCAGGGGAACATTTCAGGGCCAACCAGTATAAGAGGAAGCAAGGTTTCGGGATCTGATCGGATCTAATGCTCTCTCGTATTTTTGCCCTAGGGCTTAACCCGTTGTATCGTAGCTGACGTTTACGACGCAGCAAATCGGTGTTGATTTGGAATGGATCTAGAGGCCACAAAGTAATGGGCGTCCAACTACCGAACTGAAAGAAAAGCCCCCTTTGTTCTTTTTTAGCAAAAAGTGGAGGTAGACTTTGGACGGTTTGCCAGGAACAGACCTGAGCTGGAGCAGGCAGGCGATCAATCGTAGGTTACAGGGCGCGAGTGCACTGCTCTAGGTACGTCAAAGGCGTCAAAGAGCAAGCCCGATGTAAGCTTAAAGCCTTAGGTTTGCGTAGTCGATTATGCACGAGATGCTGGTGGTAAGGTTGTCTTTGGCTTAGTGCAGTGACACTGACTTTTTGACTTGTACAGTGTCACCACGCTTTGCGGTTCACTCCACCTGCACCGCAACACGCGACCACATACCAACCCTAGGTAATTCCATTTATACTGTACAGTAACACTGATTGTCTCTATTTGAGGGGTGAGGATTTGCAAGGGGTGCTGAGGGGGGTTGCGTGTCACTCTGTTTCACTTCAATCCGGAACTGGGGCTGGGACTGGGACTGGGGCTAGACCAGACGTATTGTCTTGACTGTCTGTCTGTTCGCTCATCAGCTAGTAACGGACGATGCTTGCTTGCCTCGTATATCTGACAAAAAGTCTTATGTCCGCTTGGCTTTTGCCCAGACTTGATCTTGTTCCTTTCCTCTTCTCCATCTCCATCTTCCTACTTCGACCTCTTCTCGTCTGACGATGTGAGATAGACCCACGATGTCTTCAACCGTCTCATATCTTTTTGCAGTCTATTTTGTATCAATACTATTTGCCAAGTTGTTGCATTTGTATATTCACATTCACTCGATATCCGTCATCGACTACATTGTCTACCTACCGACCTTTTTCCTACAAGATGTCTTTCTAGTTCTCTTTGGCCGTTTGTTATTGCGTCGAGAGCGAACAATTGCTTCTCTTGCTGGCTACATTCTTGGTTGCTTTCTCACGTAAGTCTTTCCATCTTCATTCATACCGCTCTGTGAGGTTTCATTGGGTATGTCGCTAACGGTTGGCGCATACAGTCTAATAACATTCGTCGCCGCTGCCTCCGAACTCGGCTTTCACTACAGAACAGGCGGCGAAGTCGAATGGAGCGACGCTGGAGATTTTGCCAATGGCGAAGGTCTCAATGTTCTCGTTAGCGAAAGTAGCAGTGTGGTGGTTTCTGCATTGATTATTCTCATTGTCTCGTGGTTCCCTCAGAACTACCTCTACAGAACCGTTGGCAACGTGGTAACTGGCCTCGGAAAGCGTATCGCCTCGGGTATGTTGCTCTGTTATCCTATTAAAACCGCTGACGTTTAACATATCAAAAGTATCTCGGCATCTACGGGGAAAGATTCGCCCCCAAAGCCAAAACCAGCATGATCCTGAAAACGCCGAACCCTTCCTTCAGCGCACCAACAGTGGTGAATCTCTTGCGAGCACTGGCAATGCAACGCCCAACTTGAGCTACGATGGGGAAGAGAAGGAGTCAGAAGAAGGCGCACCAGCAAAGCGACGCATGTGTGCCTTTGTTCCACCTTGGATCATCACGACTTCCATCATCCTCTTTATTGCCATCACCACCATCGTTCGCCCTGACCAACCCTACAACCACATGGCAAGCAGTTTGCCATTGCGATTACTCGACTCGGTCAAGCCTAAATTTGGTCTCTGCGCCTCGCAAAACGAATGGCCTCTCAAGGAACTCACCGAACCGTCCAAGTGGGCTGTCCCCAAGGGCGACTTCAAGGGCTGGGCTCCCAGCAAAATCAATAACGACCATATCAAGAACTACAGAGATAACCCTCCCACGTGGTTGCCTGATCCCATTCCCAGTGGATTCTCGAAATGGGATACTGGACGATACGAGAATCAGACTGATAAGAAGGATGGTCCTAGCGACACATGCCCAAACACCTTGCAAGATCGGGGATTCTACAATCCTGTCAACGACCCTATGCGAATTACTAACCTTGACCAAGGCATCATTGCTCCCATCCAAGAGGTACTGCACAACAACTCTGTCAAGATCCGTCACGTTGCTCTCATCCTCATGGAGAGTATGCGTGAAGAATTGTTCCCACTTCAACAAGGCAGCGACATGCACCGTATGATCATGGAGTCGCATGACGAAAAGCTAAGAGATGAAATGAACAGTCGCGTGTCACGCATGACACCAAACTTTGAGAGAATCACAGGAAAATCCGGCAACTATGTAAGCTCGAATGGTACCGCTTACGCCCAGCCCGAAAACCTATCGTGGAAGAGCCAGGATAAACCTGGTTTCGGTGGCATCAACGTGGTTGGAGGTTTCACCACCAGCAGTGTCTCGACTAAGAGTCTCGCTGCAGCCCATTGTGGCGCGTGGCCCATGGCCGTCAACATGTTCGAAGAGGCTGAACTCGAGAGCTATCAGCCCTGCCTTCCCCAAGTTCTCGAATTATTCAACAAGGTTAAGAACAACCAGACAGAAAAGAGGCAGTGGTGGGGATCCAAAGAGTGGTTTGGTAAGAGCGAAAGCCAGCAAGCCCAGTTCCACGAGTACCAGTGGAAGCCCGCATTCTTCCAGGCGGTGACAGACTCCTATGACCGACAGGACAAGTTTGATGCTAAGATCGGATTCGACTTCAAGGTCACAAAGCCAAAGCTCGACGAAGAGGCCCTCCACAACCCCGAGATGGAAGAGATTAACTACTTTGGATACCCGGAGACGGATCTGAAGGAGCATATCAAGAAGTATATCGACGATGGACTGGCCGAGAATAAGCGTCTCTTCATGTCGCACTTTACTAGCACAACTCATCATCCCTGGGGTGTGCCTAAATGGTTCGAGACCGAGAAGTATATGGGCAAGAAGGGCGGTCAACACGGAGATATGGACAAGTATCTCAACACTATTCGCTTTACCGACAAGTGGCTCGGCGACCTCATGCAGATGTTTGAAGATGCTGGAATCGCAGACGAAACCCTCGTTGTATTTGTTGGCGACCACGGACAGGCTTTCAAGGAGGATTACTCCAAGACGGGTACCTACGAAAACCGCCACATCAGCAACTTTCGAGTCCCTATTTCTTTCCGTCACCCCTCCATCCCTCGAATCCAATATGAGGCCAACGTTACCTCAATCTCTATCCTCCCTACCGTCCTTGACCTCCTTGTCAACTCAGGATCGTTGAACCAGGAGGATTCCGCCATCGCGTCCGACCTCGCCAACGATTACGAAGGTCAATCTCTTATTAGACCATACCAAAAGACCAAAGACGGCCGCCGTGCCTGGAACTTTGGGCTTATTAACCCAGGTGGTGGTATGCTGACAGTCACATCAGCCGATGCACCCTGGCGATTGGCAGTTCCTCTGAAGAAGGACCTCGAATACACATTTACAGATCTTAGCAAAGATCCACTCGAGCTAGACCCCCTAAACAAGTGGAATATCAAGTCTACGATCAAGGCAGTGAAGCGCCAGTACGGCGACGAAGCTGCGAACTGGGTGCGAGAAGCCGACGAGGTTGCCCACTGGTGGGCCCTCGAGCGAAGACGGCTCTGGGGATACAACCCCAACGAGGACTAGATGATTCTTTTTGTTTTTTTACTCATGACATGATGCATTGGGTATCTACCTGGCTTTGGGGCTTTGGGGGAAATTGGATTTTTGCATATACCATTGCCCAATGTACAGCATATAAATTAAAGGGAGAGGCTCCCTCGGAATAGGTTGATTTTGGGTTTTACTACCTACACAATACATAGACTTTACAATTTTTTTAGCATGATGTTATCTCTGACTGAAACTGTGAAACAATCCAGTGCAATATTGCAAATGTGAAACCAGCCGTCTGTCTAGTGGTTGGGCAATCAACTCGGAACATCATTCCTATGATTACAGATCCAAGACGAAACAATTATGCACTTCTCACTCAGACCTGCGTTTCAAGGATATTCGCCAGATTTAGATCTTACACAGTACATCGGCAGTCTTGGCGATACATGGCGGATCGGTTCTGCAGGTGTATATTGCTTATCATAAAGGCGTTATTCGTGGCTAGAGAGTCTGAGCGATAGAACGGCTGCAGGGGTATCGGTACTTGAGGGTAGGATGCGTAGATAAGATGGATATACTCTGTGCATACATACTTTAGCCAGAGCCAATGCCACTAGTTTTGATGACGAAGGGCAGAGCTTGGCCAAGTGACTCGGAAATAATGATCGAGTTAAGAACTAACCTGCTGCAAGTCATTAAGCTGACAACACGATCTGGCATTCATCCCATGATACCTTTAGATTGAAAGTTTGTCGCCCACCCCGACCGTGGCCCTTCAAGTCACCAAAAACGGAAATCGTGACAGCCTGGCTGGATCTTGTGGCCGTCTTTTTCACAATTTCTTTATCCAATAGCATACCTCAATCAGAGCATGCCCCTTTCGAACTCGTTCTGATTGCCGCGTTCCTGGAACTATAACGATGGAGGATGCCCCAACCTTGGTACCTACAGGTGTTCCTAAGGTTTGACGGCTTTCTTGCAACTGTCATGTGGTGCATGAACGCAGTCTTTTTAATATCTTGCATGTTTAGTATTGACAGCCTAATATGTCGCTGCATGTACGTGTATGCTGATGTGTAGTCTAGACCTAAAAGACTTACAAGAAAAGCTTGGAAGCGCCATCTCCACTATCACGGATTGAGCCCCCACTCCCCAGATGATCCCATCGCGAACCCCGCTATCAGTTGTATTCATGAGATGAATCTGATGACAAGTATGAAAAGCAGCTGTTCCTTAGTGTGTGGTATTGAGATGAGATACAAGATGGAAATGAACTACAGTACCTGAGTATCAGCAAACAACACCGGAAATTTGCAGCAAGTAAAGTCATGCCTTCCGACTCTCGCGGATCTATAGTAGTGCTTAGCCTCTTACACAGGCCCTTGTCCTGCTAGCTCAGCTGCAATCCAGTTGTCAGTCCTAAATACCGACATCTTGCGAGAGGAATCTCTTGCACTTGCGTCATCGAACAGTCGATCTAAGAGCTTTATTTCTGCAGGAAGAGCAAAGAGGAGAACTCAGCCCCGTCACCTGGTGACTTGCAGCAATATCAAGTGTTGGGAAGATACAATTAGCAGTGTTAGTACCTAACGAGATGGCGGCACAGCACCCGCATCACATTCTCTTCTGAGCACCAAACATGGTAACGGCCCAATTCAAACTGAGACAGAAAACAGGTCAGCATTGAGCCTGACAATGTTGTCTTTGATGAGCATAATATAAACCCATTTCATCTCGCTTCCAAGTATTGGAGAAAACTGTTCCACCTTCAATAGAACCGTGGACAAAGCATGAGTTGAGACTTTGCCCAAGACACTCTATTGAGTATATCGAAAAACGTCTGAAACGTCTGCGTTATTCTGTCTGCAAGCAATTTAGGCTCGACAACCTAATAAGGATTTCAATAAACCAGTGTTCAACGACGTCAGACATTCCACAAGCTCGTGGTAACAATCCTATCGCCAGGCACCGTCACCAATCAATACGCACAACAAAGCTTAACAGTACGAATCAATTGACAGCAGGGCCTTTTGATACAGTCACTTTCAAGAAAATACGTACATGCACTGCAGAAGATAAGCAGAAACTAGCAGGTCCATCAAACCAGAAAGATACTGCACCGTATCAATTGATACCATCCATCTCATCCGCATACGACCTTACCTTGGCTCACTTTATCTTTGCGGAGGCTGTAAACGGCCGACACCATGAACAACCCACCGGACACAAATCTTGTTAGCACTACCAGTTCCGATCAATGCCCAGAAAAAGCACCAGCACAAACACAGACACAAGTGCAAGGACAAGGAAAACCTGGACCCGGACCTTTGACTAGCCCCTCTACCTCCGCCTCCGGTGAACCTTCCGCCGCCGACTTTTCCACCTCACCTCGCCGCTCTAATCCACACTCTCTTCCTCCTACATCGGTCCTCGCTTTTGGTTACGTTCCTGCCGAGCCGCATCAAATACAGACCAAACCGCCTCGCCAGTCTCGTGCTTTCTCTTACTCATCAGCTTCGCTTCTCGCCAATTCTTCTGCTGCTGCTGCCACTAGGAAGAGTCGCGGCGCCGAGCCCGTTACCAGAGAATCATACGCACGCCGGTCTAGTTTCACGACAGCCCAAAACTCAACAACAGCTGTCTCGTCCTTGCCAATCAAGAATCCCCGAGCTCTTGCAAGTACTCGCCGCGAGTCCATGACCTCAGATACCACCGCCGAAGATCAGGTGTTGACCGATTCGCAACTTTCAGACGAACCCCACCACCAGCGAACCCGCTTACCGTCTGCCATCGAGAATTCGCACACCGTCTCGTCGGAAACTCCCAGCGCCACGAACAATCGCTTCTCTTCTTCCTCAGACCTTCAATCGAGAAGACTTTCAGGAACATCCATCTATTCTCTTGCATCTGCCCGTGGCGTCCTCAGTGGTTCATCATCAGCTCAAGGATCAGAGTTAGGGACCCCACCACGATCTGTGCCTGGATTTCTGTCAACGAGCAAAAGCACAGGGATAGTCCAGTCTGAAGCCGAAGTTTCCAACGTCACCGTTACTACTTCGAGTCTCCAAGCAGGCCAATCGGTCGTAGGGAATCCCAATCAGCACAATCTAACTGCCCGAGATCACAATTCGCAGCCGCTTGACTTTACGAAACGAGCCATCCGTCACGACAACATGCAGAACGCTACATCCGGCCTGCGCAATCAAGGGCCTGACCGATCTCGCAGTCGGGCCAAAAGACGCTTCAGCGGAAGCACAGCCACCAGCAGCCACAGCCCGAGTAGTGATCGGGCTCCGCAGCATCGGGAGAGAGAAGAGGGTATGTTGATGTATCCTGTACTCGGGATGACTACAGGGCGAAAGGATTGATCATAGTTTCTAACGTGCTGCAGTGAAACCTTCGCGATACGGTGTTATTGGTGTGTGCGCTCTCGATATCAAGGCTAGAAGTAAACCTAGCCGAAATATTCTGAACCGGCTTATCGCCAACCGCGAATTCGATGTCGTCGTCTTTGGTGACAAGGTCATCCTTGATGAAGGTAAGAGACACACAAAACTTGAATTGTATATTCAGAGCTAATCTAACTATTTATTTTCAGAGGTTGAGAATTGGCCTATATGGTAAGTCAATTAATTCCTGTCTCGGTGAGCCGATGCAGCATAGTGGGGTGCATCGTCAGTGCTGCAAGAGGCACGTGCCGAATTACCCAAAGAGATCACTAACACCAGACAGCGATTATCTTATTTCATTCTACTCAGATGGGTTCCCATTAGACAAGGCGATTGCCTACGTCAAGGCACGAAAGCCTTTCTGCGTAAACGATGTCCCTATGCAACAGATTCTGTGGGACCGTCGTCTGTGTCTCCACTTACTCGACAAGATCAATGTTCGAACACCAAAGCGTGTTGAGGTAACTCGTGATGGCGGCCCTGGATATCTTACCCCAGAAATGTCCAAGCATATCAAGGAGATCTCCGGAGTCTCTCTTGACCCTATCGACCCTGAACAGGTACCACCTCCCCAAAAGGTGGAGTTGATTGACGATGGCAACACAATCAGTGTCGATGGCCAAACGCTGAGAAAGCCCTTTGTTGAGAAACCAACCAGTGGAGAAGACCACAACATCATCATTTACTTCCCCAGTGAGGATGGTGGCGGTGCTCGAAAGCTCTTTCGAAAGATTGGAAACAAGAGTTCTGACTACATCCAAGACCTCAACGTGCCTAGGGCTATTACGGAGCCTGACAGCAGCTACATATACGAAAGCTTTATGCAAGTTGACAACGCTGAAGATGTCAAGGCTTACACTGTTGGTCCGAGTTATTGTCACGCAGAGACTCGAAAGAGTCCGGTCGTAGACGGCGTGGTACGAAGAAATACCCATGGCAAGGAGTTGCGATATGTCACAGCTCTTGGCACGGAAGAGAAGGAAATGGCCAGCAGAATTTCTACAGCATTCGGACAGAGAGTCTGTGGTTTCGACATGTTGCGAGCGTCAGGAAAGAGCTATGTCATCGATGTCAATGGCTGGAGTTTCGTGAAGGATAACGACGACTACTACGACCATTGTTCCAATATTCTCAAGGAACTTTTTATCAAGGAGAAGCTAAGACGTGGTGGTGTCACTCCTCCTATGCCCTCGCCTGCGCCATCCGAATCAGGAACCGACCCATTCACTCGAGCATCCAATGCGTTCAAGGACCGGGAGCAACAAGGTCAATCTAGCACTAACGGCGTTAGGACAAGCATAGCATCAATTCCGGCCACCACAGATTCGCAGCCCGAAGATACATCGCGCCGTGCAACAAGCGGCACGGTCACCCCTCTGATGCCCACAGAAACTGGACAGCCTTCGAAGCCACAGAGTTCTGCTGCCATACCGGTGATCCCAACTACTCCTACCGATGTAAGCTTGCCAGGAATTTCGTCCGCCCCGCCAGCGCCACAGAGCGCTATCGCGGACCCTCCTTCGGAAGACACACCTGCTGTGCCTGAGCCTCCTCTGCCGACTCACTCTTGGAAGTTGAAGGGCATGGTTTCTGTGATTAGACACGCAGATCGCACACCTAAGCAGAAGTACAAGTTCACATTCCACTCGGAGCCATTTATTGCACTTCTGAAGGGCCACCAGGAAGAAGTGTTGTTGATCGGAGAAGCAGCCCTTGGGAGTGTCATCCAAGCAGTTGACTTGGCCTACGAACAGGGAATTGAGGATCGTGCTAAGCTTAGATCTCTCCGCAATGTCCTCGTCAAGAAGGGAAGCTGGCCGGGTACTAAAATTCAGATCAAGCCAATGTTCAGGAAGAAGAAGACGGAACAGCCCGCTATTAGTGAGGAACTTGTCGCCATGACCGAGAAGGAGAATGACAAGGCCGAAGAGGAAGGCGATTCATCAAAAGAAGACAAGTCTCCCGGAGCACCAAAACGACAAGACTCTCTTTCTGGTGTCACAATGTCCAAGTTTACGGCTGCTGAGGAGAGGTTAGTTCTCGACAAACTGCAGCTCATTGTCAAATGGGGAGGCGAACCAACACACTCGGCCCGATATCAGGCCCAAGAACTCGGTGAAAATATGCGCAATGATCTCATGCTTCTGAACCGGGACATCTTGGACGAGGTTCATGTTTTCAGCAGTTCTGAGAGACGTGTGACAACCAGTGCTCAGATCTGGGCCGCTTCATTCCTGGGCAAGAAAGATATTGCAGAGGATTTCATCACAATTCGCAAAGATCTGTTGGACGACTCCAATGCTGCCAAGGATGAAATGGACAAGGTAAAGAAGAAGCTCAAGGGCCTTTTGCGTAAGGGCAACGAGCGCCCTGCGCAATTCACCTGGCCGGAAAACATGCCTGAGCCTTCAGAAGTACAGACGAGAGTTGTGCAGCTGATGAAATTCCACCGACGCGTGATGGATCATAACTACAAAAAGCTATGCAGCGGCGCAGTCACATCGCTAAATGCTATCTCGAATCCCAGCACTGAGAAGTTGACCGGGGATAATTCGAGTTCATCCATCGCATCATCAATGTCACAGGCAAACACCCTCAACCAGATTCAGTCTCGATGGTGTTGTGGAGAAGATGCTGAGTTATTCCGAGAGCGATGGGAGAAACTGTTCCAGGAATTCTGCGATGGCGATAAGGTTGACCCAAGCAAAATATCGGAACTTTACGACACTATGAAATTCGATGCACTGCACAACCGCCAATTTCTGGAGTGGGTGTATACGCCTCCCAACCAAATGCTGGATGAGTACACAGCTGCCGGCACCAAAGAGGGCAAGCCAAAAGAGTCTGAAGATGGCAAGTCTATCGACGAGAAAACCGACAAGAGCCATCAAAATTCTCCTGAGGGTTCAGACAAGGTAGATGCTGGGAGTCGATCAGCCTCGGTCAAGAAGTTGTTTAGAAGAAGATCGTTCCTTAACAATCTACGACACTTCAACGAGGAGGCACCGCCAGAGCAGTACTTCCGCCTCTACAAGGGAACGAAGCAAACTTCGTCTCAGACAGATGCTCAAAATGAGCCCCTCCAAGAGCTTTACCGTCTTGCTAAGGTCTTATTCGACTTTATCTGCCCTCAAGAATATGGTATCTCGGATAGTGAGAAGCTCGAGATTGGGTTGCTCACATCTTTGCCTCTCCTCAAGGAAATTGTGCAGGACTTGGAGGAGATGCAAGCTTCAGATGACGCCAAGTCCTTCTTTTACTTTACCAAGGAGTCACACATCTACACATTGCTAAACTGCATCATCGAGGGAGGCGTTGAGACCAAGATTAAGCGTAGCACTATTCCCGAGCTTGACTATCTCTCTCAGATATGCTTCGAGCTGTACGAAGCTGAGATGAAAACGGCGGGCGATGGTTCGTCGCCCCATAACGCCCCCACGTTTACATACAGTATTCGTATCACCATCAGCCCTGGATGCCACGTCTTTGATCCCTTGCATGTTCAACTCGACAGCCGTCACTGCATCGGATGCGCCCCCCGACGAAGTCTGACGCCACACGCGGATTGGCTGCAGGTTATCAAGACACTTCGAGCGAAATTCAACCAGTAAGCCCCCCACGATTTCCCCTCGTTACATGGATTTCGACTAATATATTCTTGCAGGGTTAAACTACCAAAAACGTTCCTCGCAGTCAACTTGTCCGATGCCTTCACATTTGAGGACCTCGAACGGCAAGGGAGCGACAGCGATGTGTTAGAGATGAAGGCTGCGCCGTCGAGAGGCTTAACCGACCAGCCCAAATCCCCCGGACAAGAGGGTTCGGAGCAGCTGGCAACTGGTGCCGGTGAAGTAATGATCTCCTAGGTCCAGGAAGTAAGCCCGAGAAGAAAATGGACAGAGGGCACAACGTCTTATTTGACAGAGCATGCGCCGTGTTACCAACTCTTTACATTGGAGGAATTGCTTCACACTCAGCAATCATACATATGGATGGTGGGTGCTACCCTTGTCATCATTGTGACGAGTTGATGGGGACTCATAAGTGTTACTGTCACTTTTTTCTGAATGCTACAGATAGACGTTGATATCAATACCCAGGCTAATAAAAGCAGCCCACTTGTGGGCTCGTATCATTGAAATATGACTTAACATGTGAAGATAGTCCACATGCTCTCACGTAACCCTATGTGTCGTTACATTGCAGACGGCTCCATCGGGTTAATGAGCCTTTCACATGAAGCACCGTTCTCAAGACTGAGATTGTGTTAGCCAATCTTTAAAATCTTTCACCGGGCTATTTTTTTCTCCGGGCTCGGCATCAATCCCCAAGTAGAACCCCCCTGAATGAGAACCAAGGGTATGGACTCGGTAGCCAAAAAAAGGCTCAAGCTTCGAACCCCACGAACCAGGCATCTGGGTCGCAATTGTCACCTTGGGAATTTCTATTCCATGTCCTGAAACCTGCTCCGGAGTTGTGGATGGAGAACAGCTCGCTTCTCAGGGGAATACGGGCAAGTGATACGGACAATGTTGTGTGCATATCCGTATAGTGGTGCGGTCAACTTCCAGCTGCTTCGCATGAAGAAAACTGATACATGGGATGTTGATGACGATCAAATTGTGGAGGCTCAGAGTGACAAGGACCACGGTCCTTTGATTATACTAGGGACAAGTTCGACATGTGTTCTGGAATTTGTGGGCTCTTATGGAAAATTCTCTTTAGACCTACTAAATTATCTCGTCGCATGATACACAAGCCCTGAGCGCCTTGGCTGAATTCGGGCCAAGAGTGTCAAGAATATTTAGCAATATGAGGCTTGCGACAGTGGTTCCATGTCTTGTGGTTAGCTTCAGATACGAAACTCATCTGTGATTGGTAGATATAAGCACCAGAGGTTTCTTCACAATGTATGAGCAAACGCGAGACAAGGATTCATCGAATAGAGTTCAATGAGGCAATTGCAGAATCCCACAAGCTTCATTGACAAACAGCTACGGGACCTCATCGCTTATTGCAGACGACGTCACTTGACCACAAATGGTTCAAGACAGCGGGCTTGAAGCCTGATATGGGAAGCACTCCGCCAAAAGATCAGAGACAAAAGAGACACATGCAGATGGGAAATGTGATGCCGATATCCCCGGCAGATGATGCACTAGGTGGCAAGGACTCAAGACCAGACGAAGAACCATGTAAGTAAGATTTTGACATGCACGAAGCTCCGATTGCACTTGCAACAGGTGGGGGAACGCGTGTACTCTGCGTGGTATTCGGAACCAGCACAGTCGAGAGCCGTCAATCGAACCGCATCTTGTTGCTTTCTGCAACTAGCTGGGGGTTGAAACAAAGGCGAAGTGGTTGTCTAGTAGTAGCACTATTTTGGCCGAAGGCTGAGTTGAGGTGGTAGAATGGAGCAAACTTTAAGAACGACACAATATCCATAGCTCTGCAAATGTGCAGGCCTAGTCTCGGTTTCAGAAATGAGGTGTATAATTGGGGCATAGGCGCCTGTTAATGAAGGCCCATGTAACTCGATCATGACATTCAACGGTCGCGGATCTTGGCTTGTGACAGCCGGGGTGTTGGGCGAGTGGCTGTTTGGAAGAAGGGTGGCAGACTGCAGGACGCCTTGCAGCACGCAGCGGTTTAACGACGCTCTGGGGTTTGTCGACATATCCTTGTGAGAATGGGGGGCGGTTGAAATGCCGGGTCTGCCAGATTAAGCCGGCGACGGGTAACTTGGATGTGGATGGAGACTCCGGATCATGGGTTTTCTCTCTTGAGAGGAGCAGAGGAGACTGTCTTGACTGTGCCGTGTAAGCTGTAGCCCATCAGGGAGGGTCGCATAGCTCTAAAGTCAGCAGATTTGAACGAGGTAGTAAGAAGGCCCCCCCAAGCTCAAGAAATAGGGACTGAGATTCGAGGCCGCTCATCGCCAAACGGTATTGAACCGGGTGATTAGAGATATTCAGGCGAATCTCGTGGCGATCAATGGAGGATTCTCTGGAAGCGAAGAGACAAGGTTTGCCATGTTGTCATATACGATGAAGCGAGAGCAGGCTATGCCTGACCCTGTACAGACCTGTGATAGCCGGGACATGAGACGATGTGCAGCTGTTTGCAGCAGTCAATGTGGTGGTTTGCTGACCAGTTCTGTTTGTAATCTCTGAATAAGACGATGATGGCAATGCTAAGGAGATTTTTTAGATGAAAGGGGTGCGAGACGAGATTCCACAACAGGGTGAGAAGCGAACAAATTCAGAGAGGGAAGGTCCAATAAACACAAGGTTAACTTGCGTACGTTAGTAGTTGAGCTAAGGAAGGTGCTGTGGTCACTTCCTAACGAATTGAAGTGAAGGTTCGGGTTCCAATCCGTGTAAGCGGGCGGACGGTTGTAAACGGGGAAAGTGGAGAGGGATGGGGTCATCAGTAGCAGATCAAAAAAGGAAAGTGGCCGGTCGAGACAGCATCTATTCTTCTTGCCTCGGCGCATCTCGCTGAAAAGGGCCAGCACTCATCAGACCACACACAAGAGAAAGAAGAGGACAATAATATCTTGCCCGATATTATTATACCTGCTTGGATGTGACTATAACGAGAGAAAACTGCCGAATGATCAGTATCAAAGTAAACAGACGTTGACGGGGGAAATATCAACAATTTTGACTGTCGGTGAATAGCTCCACAAACACGCGGAAAAGACAGAGGAATGATTCCTCTACACGTGGTTAATAGAGTCATAGAACGGGACGAGTTTGCCGACATACATATTATGAGCTGAGGCGGTCGGTGAGGTGAGGCTCAACATCGTCATGAATTCGGTTATTGGTATGGGGGTCCACGAGTTGCAAGGATATCTAACCACGCCTCATCTCCATACTGCGGTCGAAATTAAACTCTCCCAACGTGGCCTGTATATCCGAGAAACGAACAATCAGTAGACATGGCGGAAGCCAATAATGCAATAGAACGGAAAAGGCAGTGTCGAGACGGAGAAGGAAGTTTGTCGAACGCATATGGAAACGACAAGTCTAAGTAAACGGCAACTTTACCATTCTAGACTATATTCTCAGCCTCTAAGGTATATAGCCAAGCAAACTGTTGACATGTCAAACAACGGCTACCGTTTAACTTAGTATGCACTGAGACATAGCCAACAAGCTGTCGATTTCTGCCACCTCATTGGCCACTGCTTTGTATAAAGTGTTTACAGTCCTGCAGCTAAAAATGTTCAGCACACTAAAAAGAGAGTGTTTCGGAAGTGAGTTTGGACCAGCTAATAAACATATGGCGTCTGAGCGTTGGACTTGCAGGGAAAACACCACCATTTTGTAACCACAGGAAACGAACATACTTTGGAGCAAGGGCAGGGCTGTATGTCTTACCGCCTCATATTCACTGGCGGGAGAGAGCCGATTTGGTCCATGAATGAACCATGGCAAGAGGATTCAATGGCATTGGCGGCTTGTTAAATAAACTTTTACGAAGTGTTTTGCCTTGGTGTTGAACCAGAAACTTATACCACCAACGAATGACGGCTGAGTATCCGTATTGGCTTCATCAGGTAAGGGCATTTCTTCATCACTTACTCCCCTGTCAAATCCAGGCCCTACTCTGTGCATCTATCTGGGGTTGTGCCGCTTTATGATGATCTTCCTAGCACGGCCACAACTAGTCGGGGCAATTCGGGCCTTTCCGACTACATCTGTGGTTTTAGAAGCTCTGCTGTAATTTTGGTTCACGAAAGATGCGAGTGCATGAATATTCCCAAGGCCGTGGGCTTTTAGACTCTGTCACAGGTTGATTGGACCGTTGAAGCGATGTTTGAGGGTTAGGATGAGCCTCACGAAGCTGGTATCTTTATAAATTGATATCCCTGGAGACGGTGTCTATTCTAGTGGATGATAACCGTACTAAGACCGTTGGTGATACGCGAAATGTATCTGGAAGCATGACAAATAAGGAGGGCAAACAAGACCTAGTCCAACGACATGTATGTGCCTTTCCATAGTGATGGGGCCTTCGTTTTGAATGACGGACTAAATTCCCGAAAGCCTCGATTAGACCTCTGTTCCCGTTTACTAGTTGCCTAGCTGCGTATGAAGGGTCATGTTATCCGTAGAGTTGAATATCTCTACTTCATTCGAGGTCCTCCGGGGACTAGAACATCAAAGTCCCATCCAATTGCATGGCTACAATGTCTAGCACTAGGATCATTGCCCCTTCGGTACATATCCTATCTCGACATTGGACGAGAGGGGGTCCGCTCTCTTACATCACATCCAGGGGTGAGCGGGTGAATAGGATAGGGCAGCCAGATGACGAAGATGATTTCTCCTCATTTATCCGCACAGGTTCACGGTTACTGAAGAACGAAGTGAAGGAATTCATGTTGAATCGTGATGACAAGAACTAGAACTTGGACTGCCTGCTCTTGCTCTGCCTCGGCACGGCCGGTCTGTTCTAGAAGCGCACTAATTGCTAAGAGTCTACTATCAGTTCAGACTAGACTAGACCAAACCAAGGTTTTAGGTTTATCTGCCGCATTTTCGGTATTGATTCCGTACGGGCATTTTCCACGATGCAGCACACACAACGCCCACACACACACACACACACTACGACTTCACAAGCTTTCTTCTCGTGTGGTCTCAGTTCTCACTATGATGCTAGGCCGTTACAGTTGACACCCCCCTGGACTGACCCTGGATGGAGGTGTCTAGGTTGGTCTCCACCATTTCCATAATCCTGGCACAACTGCTTGGTTAGGCTGGCCAGTCTGGGCTGCCCCGAGAACCTGGACACTGGACGGGGGTCTTACAGTGGAATGGTGAGTCTGTGGAGCCCCCTCTGCTATGCCATGATGGCATGTTTGTGGCTTTTTTGGAGTAGGTATCTGACGCTGTCTCTACAGCGTTGCAGGTGTCTCTAACATTTAACTTTAGCCTTGCCAACCACACCTTACTGCATCTACTGTATCGTACATATCCATAGGTACCTTGGACAGCTAAGCCAAGGTAGTTGCATTTCATGACCTGCCTTATCTCCGCTTGGTCTTGTTTCCTCATTAAATCGTCATCCCCTCAATTAAAATATCCATCCTTCCTTCCCTCCGTGCCAGCCGTTTTCCCAGAAATTATTTGTTCCTTCTGCTGTTTGAGTTTGTCCCATCGGCTCCTTCCCAGCACAGCACAGTGCAGTGCAGTGCTACGCAGCGCCTTCACTGCCATTGAATTGGCCCTAGCGCGATCAAACAAGGCGAGGTACCTGCATCAGTGGATACAAGCTTCCCATGTCATAGGATCCTTACATCCACTTACTTTACCTCAGTTTCCGGTACGGGATCGTACCTGATTTACCTGGCCGGGTCTGGCCTTGTCCACTCTGCTCTACTGTCTGCTCTGTTCTTCCTATGCTCTTGCTGGCCTTTCTTCAGAATCCCATACCTTTTCAAAATTACACCCCCCTCCCCTCACAAGTTGGGTTAGCTAGGCGGGTTCTTCTCTCTCTTCTCCCCCTCCCATCCCCCCTCTTTATTCTTCTCAGTCTTCCAGAAACGTCAAGGACAGGGCTTCTCCTACAAAACTCCAATTGTACGGGGGTCAATAGTGAAGGGAACACGACACTTCTGGGATTTGGACCGATAGACCTGCCTGCTGGTACGGTACACCAAGACAGGTACGGTGCAACAATTCTTGGGAGACGGCAAATTTCACAAATGGCAGCTGCCCTGACATGGGGCATGTCATTCAACCAGAGACCAAAGAGAAATATAGGTTGGAAAGGAAGGGAAGAAAGGGCACGGGCATCGACTTTGTCCGTCCGTCCATCCATCCACACACGACTTATCCATCCATGATCTGGGGCTCATTCTCGTTGGCGGGTACATTATCACCACTGTCCCCCGGGAACCTAGCAGTGTTGTAACATTGAAGCTACAGTGCCGTACTTTATCTTACCCTACCCTGTCTTGCATCGTCGTCTCTTCAGTACCTACCAAGTTCAACCTTTCTCGCTCGGTCTCTCGCTTTGTCTCCCGTCCATCGTCCGTTTAATCTACTCCATTGGGTGTTGGCACTACCTTGTCTGGTCGGCATTTCCGCCTCCCTCGTTGCTGCTCGTGCCTCTTCCGTCGTTTATCTCCTGGGCCGTTGCTGCAAGCCTCATCCCGGCCGCTCTCCTCCATCCCGGCTTTCTGTTTGACAGGCCTGCAAACGCCATCGTCATATCAGATCCCCAGGACTCTCTGCCTTTCTACTCTCTACCTTGCATTGACTTGCCTTGCAACTGCAACGACAACTGCAACTGGCACAGACACCGAAAAGGCCATTGGCATCTCTCCTCATACTCTCCCCTTTCCACAAAGTATAAAGACCTCTAGACCTCCTCCCGTTATCTCTTAGACACAAAACATACCAACGTCTTCCACAACTACTCACCTCACGATTACTTGCTCTTTCACAACTCTCATCCACTACACCCTACAACTACTCTCTACTGTTGCATTGCAGCATCAACATCTGACAACATCCGCCTTGGTTGCCTTGACGCTCCATACTACAGCTATCGTGTAAGTTCAAGAAAAGGCGGGCATGAGGTTCCTTTCACGCCGCATCTCACCTAGTTGCTTACAGCCGTTTTGGGGTTGTCTCATGCATGTATGCAAGGCTAATACAGTGCTCCCCAGGAACATAACCGCACCCAATCAGGCCGAATCTTGTGAGAGGGTTCAACAATCAAGATACAGCACTGTCAACGGCATCTACACCTACTGTACCACCCACACAGAAGTCACCATTCCCGACAAAATGGCCAACGCTTGTGCCCACCAATTCCGAATGATCAAGTCGGACAACACTCTTGTCCAGTGGATCTGCCAGCATTGTCGCTCTGGTCCTCACTGGATGATTTGGGAGTGCACTTATTGCAAGCTGCACCTATGCCGACCTTGCACGCAGTCTGCTTAAGGACTTGTACGCCGCACACCGTTTGTCATCTACATGCGAAATCGGTGTGCTGCTGGTTATTCGTGGCAGTCGGTGACCAGGCCATGTCCTGACTAACATGACGCGAGGCTCAACACAAACGGGAAATGGATGGCTGCTTTTTTTGGTCTCGGTGCAGGCGCAAATCAATTGAGATCCAAGACAGATGGTCTCAGCGGACCTCTGATTGCGCTTGGCGTTCTGCGGAACGGTAGCCCGGAGCTGGCTCTGGATGCACGGCTACTGAACCGTCACACACCCCTTGTGTGCACCCATCCATCCATCACTCATCATCATCATCGTCAAAGTATCACGCACGAAACGTCACTTGGAATTATACTCACCGGCTTGAGTTTTTGGGTCTGGCACAGCTGGGCTGAGCCTCGAAAAGGATAACACATCGCACGCAGAGAACCTGATACCCGACCGACCGATAGGCCGGCACCTGAAGACGAGAGGATTGTCCACGCTATGCTCTCTTGGACATAATACATACGCCTATCTTGATTCATGTCAGCCCGAGGGTGGGGAATGGGGGATTCGGCCAAACGGTGGTTTTTGGGTCGACTTTTTGATTTTTTTTGCACTGGTTTCCATGACGGAATAGCGCCCTGCACGTTCCACGTGGGAGATTCCATACAAGGGCCACCAGGCACGTTTTTGGAAGTGTGCAGCACTAGCACCACTCTCCCCCCCTGCTGAATCCCCATCTCACCAACGCTGGTCTCGCTTGGCCCTACATCACCCAAATGAAGTCAAGTCATGTCTGTCTATCAACACACAAGAATGGACTGTTCAGACGTGTCATGTTCTTGGGGAGCATCCTCCAATCTACGACACGGCTCCGAATTTCCTGTTCGGGAGATCTGATCTGTTACAGATGACCCTGACTGATCTTTATGAGATGAGCGTTTTCTCTTTTCTCTTTTGACGTTTTCCTTTCTTGTTAATACTTGTTGGTTCTTCTTTTCTTTTCTTTTTTCTATGGTTCTGCATACAAGACGGCGTTTGCTGGCTTCTTCCCCTTTTCTTTTTCTTGTTTCGGCTGTTGTACCCCAGGATTGGTCTGTCTTAGCATGTCATGGCAACATGGCTGCTGAGTGGATTGCGGAGGGGACAAAGAGAAATGCCTTTATGATTTCATCTTATTGGAGCCAACAAAAGTTTACGTTTGGCTCACGGCGTGAGGCGATGCACACTATGAATTGAACGATGCTGGACTGGTTGGGTTGGTGTTGGGGGTTGGCGCTCGAAATAGACTATGGCTCAAGCCAAAAAAGATACAAGGCGAATCAGGGGATATCGCCAGGCGATCAAGGGAAAGTCAGTGTTTGATTTTTTAGTTCAATGGAAAACGTTCTATCTTGACTCATCTCATCTCTTTGACCACAATTATCACTATCACTTTTGGCGTTGTGGGTATGAACTGAATCATGAACAAGGTATCGAATTTCACTACAACCTTCCCCAATCTTTTTACCACACCTTGCTCATGAGGCGGCTAACATTGGATCTTGTTCATATGAGGCTTGATTGGATACTAACGTTAAGACACAGCCTGCACGTACCTGGATAGTTTACGACGCAGCTGCCGACTAGTGGTGCATTCCCATGCCCAACTCCAACGACTGAGGTGGATGAGAAGGACAGAACCAACATCCTGTAATCTCCTCACATGTCAATCGAAGTCCAGCATGCTCCGCGTATTGGCTGCCCGCTCTTCTATCGTTCGCCTCGAGCTCGTATTGAGACCCTGCCTTGGGTCTTACACCTACAATGCATCATCACTATTTACGGATACTGTAACTTTGCATCACACTTTTCCTCCTCTCTTAGCACCTCGCGCTCGGCTTATTTCCACAACCTGTGCGCAGCAAGGGTTTCTCATCCCGTCTGCCTTGCTCATCCAGCAAGCCCATCGAATGGCCATGCCAACATTCAGTATCCTGCTGCTGACGTGGAAGAAGCGCGTCATGCTCGACTAGGAAACCCGCGGCTGTGACGAGGACGACGTGGAGTATCGTAGCCTGTGTGTGCTGTGTTGTGCTGTGCTGTGCTGTGCCGTGTCTGTGCAATGGCGCAGCGACGACTACTCTGCACTACTTCAGAGACACCGAGATTGAACAGTCATAATGAGGCGCTTCTATTCTCGGCTTCACAACGCCCTGGCCTGATCGACATGCCAGTAGCGCCGGCCCGCAAAAAAACCAAAGTTCACCCAGAAGCCTTCCAGAACAACTTAGTTGGAAGTTGTCTCAAATTGTTCCCACTGCACACGGAGCGCTCACAAGCCCATTCGCTCTGCCCATACAGTACAATTCTACAGCGACGCGCGGACCAGGGGTTTCAAATTACTGCCGCGCCAATGCCTAACATGGTTACATACCAGCCTCGCAGGTGTTTCGATGGCTCGTTGTGTGTTCGAGACGCCGCCATCATAAACTCCATTCTCCAACCAATAGCTTCTTTCTACAGATCTATCTTGAGTCATGCCGACAACCTTAACAATTATCACGAGGAACGATACGCCCCCCTTGCCTGCCGGGCCCGACCTCCCGCCCGCCCGGCCGACACGGTCCCATCGGGGAACGTAGCCGGAGCTCTGAGGCTTTTGAATTGTCCGAGCATACTGTGAGTTTCGTCGACAATTTGGCACCTACGTTATATCATTGGACATTCATTTGTTTGGTGTGTGTGCTCTGGTCAAACTCTCTTGATCCCTCGTGCCTCGATGAAAGGATCACGGACGTCTGTTGGTGGCCTCTTGGACTCAATGTCACTCAACGATCCAAGTGCCAGGCCCCGTTTACTCCAGGCTGCGCTAGGGCGCTTGTATAACACATTTGCGTAACATGATTGTCATACTTCGGCAAATCTTAGACACGGGGTGATGGAACGTTTCCAGATGCTCGGACAGGCTGCGTGTGACTGACTGCTCGCCTCCCGCCTGTTCTCCGGCCCTTTACGGACATTGCAAAGACCGAAGAGGAGCCGCTCCGTCTCGGCGTCGGAGGTAAAGAGACCAGCCCTCCGGTCTCCCGCGCCGAGATATTGCGGACACTGGGCGATTTACGGCCGGGTGCAGAGTTATTTACGGCTAAATGTGTCGAATACATTGCTCTGTCTCTACGGTGTACTCCAGGTTGTCAATACTGGCATTTCGAGGCCATGCGCTTGTCACTAATTTTGGCACATTGGTTACAAAAGGTAGAGTTCGGTTCAAGAGAAGAAGAGCCAGCAGGGTAGCAACCCCAGTACGGCCGCAGCCATCAGCCAGAACGAAAGGACTATAGACAGTTTTGTGTTTGCGTCAGAGGACTTTTGATAGTATCTGGCAAACTTGGGATCGCGCGAAGGCCAATCGCAGACGGCGCGCTCGGTTTGTCGCGCCGTTGCCTCAACATTGTCACCAATAGACACAGTGGCATTGTTGTCAGGCTTACTCGTGAGAAAACCATATCTGCCGAAAACTGGAGAGTATTTCATTCCAGTGTCGACTCTCCGGTCAGACATGAGCTTTTTGAGTACCGTGCCACGCTCGCCCTCGGCGGTGCGGCCAGTTTCGTAATCAACGTTGAGCGAAGTACACCGGTTACAGTTCTTAGTGAGGGTAATAACGTGAGCACCATTGACAACCAACTGCGCCCAAAAGTCCTCGTCCCAAGCAGTCTCGCCGTCCAAGACGATATTGGGTCGCATGGCTGTCATGTCCACGTCGGATGTTGATAGCCGGGCTTTGACGTTGTTGAGGGACTCCTCCGTGACGACGAGATACGGTGCACAATCAGAAAAGGTGATCCAGTCTTCTTCTTCAGCGGAAGAGGCCTTGTTTCCAGAAAGGTAGTTGACAAGTAGTGAGGTCCATGAGGGAGAGGCGTTTTGTGACTTGGGAGAGAATGTACCTAGTACAGGGCGTCGACCATCACCAATGTAAACGAGGGCCGTGTCAAAGCCAAAGCAAGCAGTGAACCAGGTGTCATATTCAGATCCCATACGGTACGCAACAACAAGGCTTTGATGGAGGTTGATGTCTGCTTTAGCAAGATCTTTGAGTTTTGGCTCAATCGGTATTTCAAGGACAGTGTCTTGTTCTGGTTTCCACGGTACCAAAGGCTCTTTTGGGGTCAAGTACTTGACACGCATCTTATCGCCAATAACTTCTGGCTGAAAGAGACTGCATTCTGGATTTTCGGACAGCTGTAGTTTCTTAAGTTCGCCCGACTTTTCGATCTTGCAAAGCATGAAACGACGGTCATGTTGAAGGCCTTGTGGTCCTAGTCTCGCTGACTGGACTTGTATGCCTTGGATACCCTTGATGGGATAATACCAAAGCTGTCATTGTGTGCATATTAGCAAATAATCTAGTATTATTCCTCTATGCTATTGAACTTACTTGAGTGACCTTCATCGCTTTCGTCTTGGCAATTAGATGGTGATGTTGAAGACAAGTCTGGATTGATAATCAACACAACCCCTCGTTCCCTAGGCAAGCCACAGCCGGTTTAAGCAGGCACTAGGTTACGACTAGGTTACGTGTGAAGAGGAAACGCGATTGATTGAGATTGCATGGTATTGGCTCCTGCTGCCGGACAACTCACCGCAATGCAAGGTGCATCCAATCATGATCTCGAAACAAGAGCTGTACATATGTCATGGTATCTGGTTTAGGGTAGGCGATGTGGGAGTGAATGAAGTTGCATTTCTTTGATATGTTGTTTATTATAGTATCCTTTCAAATAACTGATTGTCTGTTCGTAAATGTGTTTTTTTCCTGTGATACAGATATGCACTTGATGGGTAAAAGAGTTAACATTCCAAAAAGAGAAAGTGAGTGTACTTGAGTGAAAACACAATAAGCTTTTCCAACCACCATCTTACAGAGACTACTTTGTTTACTCCCATAAGACCAGAGTTAACTAAATTCTAGACTGATCAGTATGATACATCTTCAAGATATCAAGAAATCTTCTACTCAGTGCGGTGGCAATTCTTCGAGTTATAAGATACACAGACTAAGTGTTCGAATAAGGTGTGGCGTCTCAACTCTTGAACATAAGTATCCATTATCATATAATCATATCTCAAGCTATCTACTGCAGTGTAATTATAATATTACTCCCTAGGTATTATTCTAGCTACGCCGAGTATCGAGACATTTGATATATTGCGTAAGAATCTCATACGAGATATATCTGCCGAATCCGACCAAAGCTAGGGTCACTCGTCTTACTGGTATAGTTACAGCCTCAGCTACGCGGATGCGAATCTAAGTAAACTACAGGCATCATTATGAGCCGTCTGACAGTCCCAAACC
Source organism: Fusarium praegraminearum (assembly GCA_002093855.1). NCBI lineage: Eukaryota > Fungi > Ascomycota > Sordariomycetes > Hypocreales > Nectriaceae > Fusarium > Fusarium praegraminearum. The sequence goes on from LXHY01000051.1 coordinate 344,934, forward strand.
ATTCCTGGTCAAGCCATACAACGCATCGTATTATAAAATCGATTCCGGTCCAAACACCCGGTCATTCCCAAGGCATATGCGATGCTGATCAGACATGACGGAGGACTGCTATTGGTATATCAACAGCGATCTGCAGCTTACTCGGCGCAGACTAACAAGCTGCGACTCTGTAGCATGTACACCGCATGGTTTTCTTATTCTGCTGAAATTCGCTTTCCGAATTCATACACAATTGCTGACATGATGACATTGATGCTTCGCTTTTCGGCGCCGACAGACGCGAGATGGCCGATAATTCAAGCAATGGCAACTAAACGCGATATGACCAACGAGAGAGACTAAAGCAACAGCATCCCAAACGCGAGACCGCTCAAGAGAAAAAAGAGGATTTGTCTAGGGTACTTATTAGCCACTTATTAATGGAGTCGTTTAAAGTAACTGTGGATATATAAACCAAGGGCATTGCTGACAGGAACTCAAGATGACATGACGGAAGAGGCTGTGACGTTGCAGCGCAAAATAAGTCCATTCTCAGTCGAATATCCCCTGAAACAACCCAATTAGCAGAGTGAACAATGCGATATGCCCCTCTTGTCCAGTAATTTGACAAGATAATCAGCCCTATCTATGCTGTAGACATTCTCTTGTTTTTCTCGCTAAGCCTTAGCTCTCCGCCAAATGCGCCTCAATCTAGACTCTATTTGGTCTGACACGGCGCTGGTCCGACCCGCAGGAACAGCCTCTGATGTAAAAAAAAGGCTATCTATATCCTTGATCATGATCTCGAGGCTCTGCTGTGTAGTTAGTTGGTTACATGATATGTACGTTCGCCATATAAAAAGAGAGAAACGCTGACTGCGTCTCTGGGTTCTGTCATATCAGGGGTGTACAAAGCTTACACGGTTAGTAGCACAGCGCTTAAACATGCCGATATCATGACCAAATGCCAAGAGATCAGCAATGGTATGGATATGGACATAGCTCAAGCTTCACAAGCTCCGCCTCTAATAATTATATCCGATGAGACCTTGGGAGATGTCTTTCGGAGACTAAAATCTCACAGGCAGTCAAACACTGCCCTTAGATCCATAGTAGGATTCCTATCCTTGCACTTTCTTATGGTAGATCCCTAGTCCGAGTCTTTACATCGGATTCTCCTTTGTAGGGTCTCAAAGCAAGGCCCAAGAGAAATGCTATCATGTCAAGTACTTTTGCTTATAAGGGTGCGAGTCCGCGCTCTGTTGACTCTGCTACAATGAGAGCCGTTGTCATTATTTGTTTCTTGCACAAGGTTTATACAAAAACTGTAAGAGAGTAGTTCTTTACATCCTCTCTACAGCTCATTGAATCTGTGACCAGAAGACGCAATGTCTCTCTCACGATATGGCGTCGACGATGCAAAGGTACCGCAGCAACCTTTCCTCGCAAATGAAGCCCCCAGAGGACCAACTTTCCTCGACACAACCGCATGCCTTTGCAGTCTCCGTGCGCTACCAGGACAGAACAAGCTCGCCGAAGCCAATGCAGCCTTCGACAATGGCCAAGCAGCATGGCAATGTATCGGAAACCAAACCCAGGGCGTCTACAATGTGACGAGCGGGAAATGGTACAAAGCAAAAAATGCCAAAGGGTCGCTCAAGTTGCCCATGGAGGATGACTCGAACCCACCAGTTGGAAAAGATCTTGTTTGGAATTCCAAAAGCAAATCTCTCGAGCCTTTGAAGGACAAGAATACACTCACAGTCTACGACCGAGACTGTACTGGCACCAACAGGTCGAGCTTTTCTACCAGCTTCTATAGAGCCACCCACCAGCAACTGAACGACCAACTTCCTTACGATGCGGCACCTTGTTGGAGACCCGGTGCTCTCCCCCTCCAATTGCAGAATATATCTTCGTGGCAGAACGAAGGGTGCAGGGAAGGATTCCTGTGTAAGTTCTCCCGTCGGATCTTGACAACATGCGCTGACCAAACATAGGCCAAAACAACACCATCAACTCACTCCCCCAATCCTGTCCTCCTCTTAAAGAATGCACTGTCGCACGTGTTTCGGGCATAACTTGTTCATTCAATGGCTCAAATATAGCCATGGGTGTTTTCGAGCCGATCGTTTGCCAGGCAGGCTACTATTGCCCTGTCGAAGACAAAGGCCAGAAGAAGATCCGGTGCCCTGCAGGCTCGTATTGTCAGCCTGGTTCCTCTTCACCAACACCTTGCAACGTCGGCAGTAGCTGTCCAGAGGGTGCCTCGTTCCAACGTTATTATGTCCCCTTGCTAGCTCTGCTTCTTGTCGATATTCTTCTCATTGTGGGCATGTTTGTCTTGATGTTCCGTTCACGATGGCAGAGAACATCCAAGGCGCATGCCGGTATGTTGAAGAGACACAAGACCATGAGAGCTGTCAAGGCGACAATCACTGGAGGTGGATACAAGGAGCTGCGCGACGATGCGGATCACGAGATGGCTCCGATGCAGCCTGGCTACAGTCCCTATTCACCACATGGATTTCGGGAGGGTCGTAGCCGAACTGGCTTCGAGGCTGCTCTCAACCGCAACAGCGTTTACAGCTCTGAAGCGGAGCAAAGGGAACTGGAAGCCAACCCCCAACTCAGAGCTTTTGTTGAGTCTATGAGAAGAGCAACTGAAGCAACCAACTTTGGTCTTTCTTTCAGGTACTCCGATCTTGTTTTCCATCCCAAGAAAAGCCCCAAGCCTGTCCTCCAGAATGTAACTGGTTCCATCGAGCAGGGCCAGCTTGTTGCTGTCATGGGCGGATCAGGAGCCGGCAAATCAACTTTCGTCAACGTTTTGATGGGTAAAACAAGCAACACGGGCGGAATCGTTGCCGTCAACAACACTCCAGGCAAGATGAAGCAGTATAAAAAGCTGACGGGTTACGTGCCTCAAGACGATGTCGTGTTGCCCGAGTTGACTGTGTACGAGAACATTGTCCACTCAGCACGCGTCAGACTTCCTCACAACTGGACTTCCAAGGAGATTGAGGATCATGTTGAGTCTGTCATTGATTGCTTGGAGCTCTCACACGTCCGCGATTCCCGGGTTGGTAGTGTGGGTAAACCCGTTATCAGCGGTGGTCAGCGAAAGCGTGTTAGTATCGGCATGGAATTGGCAGCGGCGCCCATGGCTATCTTCCTTGACGAGCCAACCAGTGGTTTAGATGCGACTGCGGCATCATCCATCATGCGCACACTCAAGGCCATCGCAAGACTTGGCATTTCCATCATTGTCATTATTCATCAACCCCGAACCGAGATCTTCGACTTGTTTGACAACCTCATCCTACTTGGCAACGGGCAAACCATCTACGAAGGCCCACAGATCGAGTCACAGACTTACTTCGAAAGTATGGGTTTCCAGTTCCCCGAGCACAGTAACCACGGTGACGTGATTACCGACATCATTACTGGTAACGGTCGAGAGTACAACAATGTGGGCGATGTGTCCAAGGAAGCCCTCATCTCGCATTGGGCCAAGATGCGCCAGAACAAGAAAGAGGAGGCTTATGAGCGCAGGAGTATTAGATCCACTATGCTGGGCGACACAGGCATGCGCCAGGCCCTTAAGAAGCGAGGTGCTCCGTACTATAAGCAAGCCTGGCTTTGCCTATGCCGTGCTATGCTCCAGCAATACCGCGCAAGGGCTGCTTTCTTTGCTGAGATGGGTCTTGCCGTGCTAGCAGGTGGCCTGCTTGGCCTTGCTAACAACCCCAAGAAAGGTATCATGTTTGTTGGTCTATTCCACGAGCCTTATGATGTGTTGTCAACCTCGATTGATTTCTTTTCTGCTCCCCAGTTCGCCCTTCTGATCGCCATTGCCATCGGTCTTGTTGCAGGTGCTCCTGGTGTCAAGCTCTTTTCTGAGGAGATGCTCTTGTACAGGAGGGAGGCTGAAGCAGGCCATTCACGACTGGCTTACTTCCTTGCCAAGGTTGTATCCGTCTTTCCTCGCATGGCACTTGGATGTTTGCACTTCACCGTGCCACTCTTCCTGTTGTCGACGCCTATCGTAGACTGGGGCCTGGCGTTCCTCGTCAACGTCCTGTACTTCTACTGCATTTATGGCCTTGCAAGCATCATAAGCATGGTCGTCCGCCGAGAAGATGCACCACTATTTGCTACCATGATTTCTCTCATTACTGGTATTCTTTCCGGTTCCGCACCGCCGTTGGCATCTGTCCGAGACTGGCATATGGAGTGGCTATGGCGGGCGTCCCCAGCGACATGGTTGGCTGAGTTGTATTTCGGTCAACTTGTGGCGCCGTTCTCATATCTTTACTCGGTTGACATCGCAGCTGAGAAGACTGGATACCATCTCGACCGCAAGTGGCTCAATATTGGTATTTTGGTGGCGATCGGAACGCTTTATCGACTGATTGCTTTTGCCGGTATGATTCTTGGTCATCGGCTAAGAAGATGATAGGGTATGGAGGAGTTTCTTGGGTATATAGGAGTTAAATATGTAATGCTGAGCGTTGAATTAAAGTCTTGATAGATAAACATGGTCACTGTCAAATATCGAGTCAGTGAAGGTCAGTAGTTCTGGCAGCTGCCTTCCATCGTTTGCTCCCTGTATTCACCATATCAATGGGGTCAATTCTTGGAAGGTGCCTGCCCGCCTGTCACGCTAAAGCCGTACCTGCCTCATCACCATCACTGACTGAGCATGTGACTTTTCGAAAAACATCTCCTCCAAGTTGGAGTTTTCATTACGAATATCTTGTTCGCACACATAAAAACCATGTCGATATTATTGGTACGTTGATTCACATGCTGATCTCTAACGGTTTCAGGGTCTTTAGTCGTTCTCTTGCTACAAACATCCCTGCAAATCTCAGCATTAACGGTCTAATGCAACGTCGGGGGGATGGATCACCAGTCGTCAAACGCAGCAGCACGCAAGAGTGTTTCGGGCTCCGTGCCCCCATGCTTCTGCAGGGTTTCACTGTTGAGCGTTTCAAGAGTTTGAAGCATAAGCCTGTCGTTGTCTAGGTATCGACTACCTAGGCTAGTAAGAAACAACAAAAGAGTTGACTCTTAGACTCTACAGAAATTGGCATCAGCTTGTGAACCGAAACATCCAGCTATCATCTTCCATTATTGGAGGGAAATAGCTCGAAACATTTCCAACCAACAGCTTTGATAAAGCAAGAAAGCCAATACTAGTGCCAGTACGGCAAGTGGGAGAGAAGCATCAACTTTTTATGGAAATCGGGATGGAAATGTGACCAGGGCACAAAGTAAATCGACATGCCTGTCGATGAATCCCTAGCAAATCGGTCTGTTACCGTTGGTGACAAAGGATTACGTTGAGGAGGCGCGGGCGGCGCGAATCTCTTGACGAATCTTCCCTGTCTCCTCGGTTGTTCCCCCACACATCCCGCCGGTTATGTGAGGACGGGTACAGTACATCAATTAACTGCTAACTATCCTCACTGGCGCACCCTGAAGACTTTGGCAACCAGGGACGTGCTAGGTATGTCAGCAGTGGAGGTGATACCACATAAATGCTACCACTTTGGTTTCTTCTGATGTTGTTTCTTACTGCAGTCTGCAACAGCAAGGACGATCAACTCGTTGCAAGCGCCAATGATGGCCATAATACACGGCTATCTTGTTTCGTGTCGGCCTGAACTATTGAGCTGACCGAATGATGCATGCGTATCTAGCTATTACCGCGTGAGAAGCATAGCGTCAAGACATCGGCGCCGGCACAGTTAGTGCGATGGGGAGACACCGTTGCCGCAGGTCTAGACTGCTCAGCTCTCAGAATTCGATTTGATTTTAGAGGCCCCTGACGATCCAACAACAAACCAAAGGCCGCTACGGGATATGTCGTGTTGGAACCGGGTGTTGAGCGTCGAGTATCTGGTCTTTGTACGCATCGAGCGGTAACTGGACGGATCATCATACATCATGTCGCATCGCTCGATTGTTCAAAGTTTCAAGCACCCGCATATTGCGAATGTTGGTTCAAACTCAAGGCAGTCAGGCAGGTTATCAGTGTGTCCACTCACACTCGGCCTTGCGCTCTTGTCATACCTCACTCGGCTGCACATGAACTTGCCCCGGAGAAGCAAAGCAAACGAAACTGAGCATTTATTTCAATCGAGCAGTTCGGACCCGACATGGATCAAATCAAATTAGAATCACTGGTCATCGCGTGCCCGTAGAACAACGATTTCAAGCATGGGCCAACCTGGACTATGAGTTTATAGGGCACACACCAACGGTGAACTAACGAGCTCTAGGCTGTTCGTCTTCTCGGCTCCCCGCTCCTGTCGTTTGTTGCTGGGAGCCAAGTGGAGATGAGGGGCTGAAGGCTGAAAGGCCCCTGTTGTGTCATTCAACAAAAAGACGACGTCTCTGATGAAGTTTGGTTATTGATGATTGACGCCGAGTGGGGAAAAGAGCACTTCTGCTGTCGAGCATCAACGGCATTGCATACCTCAAGAGATATCTACCAGTGATTGGGCCAAAATAGAGATAAGACGTGGCGTGCATAGGCACAGTACAATATCAAGATGCAGCGAGCACTGGATGTGCCCTGCGGCAAATACACCACCACATGGAATCCTTCTCACAAGTCTAGACCAACAATCATTGATATCGCTCGACCAGATAGTAGCGTATCTTTCAACTTTGTCACGCAACCACCAGTCACTCCAACACCACCTTTACCACATGGACAAACCCTCTACGGAGAAGGGAATCCACCATCCCGCATTGGCGCTACAGCCTACAGTAGATAGAGGCATTTCCATTGTCTAGCCTCCCACGATAAAGATCAAGACAGTCCCAGTCACAGAGCTGGTTGGAAACGGAGTCGGGCCCAACACCCGCCAGGGATAAGCCAAGGGCCCAGGGATCCGGCTTTAGACACCCGTGACAGCAACAGACAGCGCCGCACGATGCAAGGATCTTAATGCAGAGTCTGTCGCGTCGCATTCGAAAAGGAAATGGACGCTACGGCCACCAGACCGTCGGGTCGTTCAAGCCTATTCATCGACTTGCAGGAGCTGACGACCCTGACCCCAGTTGCTACCTTGCCTTCTCGAAACTTTGAAAATCTCTTCGTCCTCCCCGGACTTGTCTCGAGCTATTTCTCTCATCTCTCCCTCTTCCTCGCTCGATCTCTTGTTTTTAAAACAAGCCCGTATCTCATCTTTATAATCATATCATATTATATACTATTTATTCGATATCCTTATTCCTTCTTCGGTCGACTTTGTTGCTGAAGGCTGGCCTCCTTCTATCATATTTACACTTATTATCTTATTGTTCTTCATCTACCTACCTAACGACAGTCTAATACGCCTTTTCCGCCATGGCGACCTGCACCACCATGGAGAGCCCTCAACACATGACCATTCGAGAGCTTGACCTGAGGACCTGCCACCCAAGCACTGTTGTTGACAGAGTTGGTGCTGTTCCGGTTTTGAAGACAAGCGCTGGTAAGTTTCTTTCTTCTCATATTCTGCTTTGGTTGTGCTCTTTGTCTTTTGGACCCTGTATAAGACCCTGTCACTTGGTTACCATGGTCACCACCAAGGCCTACCTACCCTAGTCAGTATAACCTCAGGGTTGGGCACACGACGATACTGCATCTAGCCTAGGGCTGATTGGTACGAGCTCAACATTCAACATTTGGAGCTATTCTCGTATACAGCTTGCCGGCATGAAGACAGAGAATGGATTGCTGCAGTTCATTTTCAGTGTTTGCTATTTTCAAAATATCAGGCCTCGAGACAAACTCAGCAAGACAGTGACGCTGAAGCAAAACACCATGACTAACATCGCGAGCAGCTTTCTTCACATTCCTGCGCGCCAATCTTGTTCTTCACTCGGCAATGGTTTCGGCCACTAGTACTCCGCAATTTGGTCCATCGGTACCTTTCTCTTCTTTCGTTCCTCCATCGCCTTCTCCGCTTGCAGCTTCTACTCCATACTTTGGACTCGACGATGATGAAGACGTCGAGCCATTGTCTCTCGAGGTCCTTGACAAGCCCCAAGACAAGGTCGAGGGCATGCGCCTTGTCGCCGACTCGATTGCCCAGATGCGCCAGCGGGCCTCACTGAACCTCGTTTTTCACCCAGTCTGTCTCGCCGGTCTATCAGCTGCCCTTGCTTCTATCTACCATTTCAGCGGTGTTTCTCGCGACTCTGGACTTGGCATGACTGTCTCATGCGGTGTTATCATGAGCTATCTTATGGGTATCCGTTACTTGGCTAGTGGCTACATCTCTTTGGCTGAACGACTCCGCTGGAACTGGCTACGATCTGACGATGGAGAGGAGGACACCCTGCTAGCTGCCCGTCTCAACCAGGATATCATCGGAACCCTTGTTCTTCGCCTTGAACCAAACCAGACATCCAACCACAGACGACGACGATCGCTTTCTCTCCGAGGAGGCAAGGGTGTTATTCGTGCGTGGACCACCAACCTCAACTATCGCGGAAAGGGTGTCGGAAAAGACCTGCTTCAGGAAGCTGTTCGCGTTACCAAGGAGAAGTGTGGAAAGGATGCCGAAATCGGATTTGCTCAGGAGCACGCCAACAGCGCCATGTTGCTCCCTGGCATCTTCAATGCACCCTTCCGACGTGATGAGGTCCGAGCTACCAGAGCCTTGGACGGCATCCTGTCCAACTGGGACCTCCTCAAGAGAAGAAGATAAATGAAGTCCATTATCAACCAAAAAGAAATACACGCCGGGATATTCTAATCCCTTTCAACGGCGTCACCATTTGGCAAAGCCGATCACAATACGAGATGACGAAGGGGGATGAACGGACGATGATGAGAAGATACCAAGACTGCGATAAACAAATACCCCAGAAAACGATACAGCCGACGGAAAGAAGACACACAGCAATCAACAAATCACATAAAGATACCACTAGAAGACGACGGGTCATGCTACAGTGTAGACTCTGATTTACAGGAGAGATGGGAATATGCAGGAGGGGGAGCATTTAATGGCTGGAGCACTATTCTTTACTTTTTCTTACTTTTTTGTTTTTCGATACCTCACCTACCTGTACTGTCACTTGAGATACCCCATATTTCTATCGTTTAAGAAGTTCATAATCATCTGTTCATAATGTAGCTCATGATCAATAGCAAACAAATATTTGATTTCAAACATTCTGTGCTCTCTGTCTTTGTATGACTAACGTTTCCGTATATACTCATAAACAACAACAACAACCTTTTCTGGTGTCATCCTCTCAACCGTAGTGAACAAAGACGAAATCAACAGATCCTCTCAACGGAACGCTATAACACCATGTCGCAATATAATGAATGAAAAAGGCTCAGTGACAAACGAACGAACACAATAGCGTAATAGCTACTTGTTGGGATTGTATGTATCTGGGTCGAAACCCCATAGAGGTTTTCCCATGCGGCTCAGACTGTGGATGACCTATTTACCGGGTTAGTCGGCGCTCTTCTACCGTCAATAATAGAATGCTACTCACGTCATGGACGGTGACGGTCTTGGCGTTTCTGTATTCCACGTAGATGACGCAGTCTTGGAGAATCTAATATGCTGTTAGTGGATGTCTTAACAGTGAGTAAACAAAAGGTGGTATGCTTACACTCTCCAGGCGACATTTGAGTGCCTTTCGGATTTCATCGTAGATATTTGCTGAGATGCGCTTCACGCCACCACGGCGGGCAAGACGTCTAGACGCAATCTATCAGTACTTTTGACTCCCTTGAAATCCTCGAGAGCAAAGCTTTACGAACCGGATAGCGGGCTTGGCTAGTCACACGGTTAGCAAATACATCTTTGGCATTCAGGGTAGGTGAGGTGAGTAAACATACTAATACCATGAATGTTGTCTCGCAGGACCTTACTACAAAAAGCAAGTACTGTCAGTTCCATGTCTCATTTTCTTTTTTGACGATGACCTTACCGGTGTCGCTTGCCACCCAGCACTGTCTTGCCTCCAGTGCTCTGCTGGCCGAGAGGTCGACCGATGCCTCTCTTCTGCATGGCAATCACCCTTCCGCCCACGTAAGTGTCAGGAATAGGCATCGGTCGCGATGCCGAAGGGCCACCGCGCTGGGGGACAGACGGCATTGTCGATGATGTGTGTGGAGGTGGTGTGGTGTATAGGTAATGAAACCGGAGTAATTTTTAATACCAAACTTGACGCTTTAAAATAAAATAAAAAACAAAGATAATAATGACCGGTGTATTCTTTGACCGATCTGGTTTTTGGAAAATGACGAGCGTGTGCAGTGCAACAAAGGTGAGGTTGTTATGGTGTTGGTTTGAGCGCTCAGCTCAGTCGCGATACATCATTTCTCATTCTGAGTTTCGTCGCCCAACCACGTGACCACAGAATGAAACACTGTCAAGCACTGCTAAGCACTGGCAAGCACTGGCAGTTTTATAAATTGTCCACCGCTGGCAAAAAGCTCAACGAGGAATTGGTGCATATCATGCTACTGTTTGCGAGCCAAAGAGTGGGTGACGTATTATTTTTAGGGGTACTTCTTGTGCTTCTGATAAGATACATGGTTCGTGAGACAACACGTGAGAACGGTTGAACAAAAATAAAGTCTAATTTGCATTGCGGGTAGCTGAGCTTTTATCAATCAATAACTACAATCCCACTAGGTTCGCAGTCCGATGAATGTAACAATTCCAAGACTAAGTTCGAAACCGTGCGTTTATCTTTACTCTTCATCCATTAAAAACACTATGCTTCCACCCAAATCTTTTGTCGTCCCGAAACGACGAGCCGTAACGCCTGTCCTCGCTGCCCTTGCCGCTAGGAGGTATATATCATGAAAGCAAAGCGAGGGCGTTCGACGCCTCTCGCGTGTGGGGTATAAATCAAGTTGAATCATAACTGATGCTAGGGTACTTTTGCTATCAATCCGACAATGCGTTCAGGTAGCTGTTCTGCAAGATGAATTACCGCGGTCAACCCTCAAGTCTAACATCGAGTGAAAACATATCGCTGATGGAAATGATCTGCAAATCACTCTGTTCACGCAGCCGCGGTTTCGGACGCTGTACCTTCTGTACCTTCAACGGCCTCGGAAGAGGCATCAGTGGCGGCAGGGGGGTCAAGGACACTGGCATCATCAGGCTTTACTTTCTCTTCAGATTGAGGGGCATCGTCCATCATGGGCATGTCAGGGTCGATAGGAACATCCTCTGTCTCTGGGGCAGGGTATGTTTCCTTGGCCTCTTCCGAGGGCTGTGATACTTCGGGTGTTTCAGTAGCCTCATAACGGGCAGTTTCGGCGGTCTCGTTGGGTCTCGATGCTTCAGAAGCGATGAGTGCCTCGGCAGCGGCCTCAATGTCTGTTTCTGATTGAGTCTTGTAGGGCTCGTCAACAGTACGAGGTCTCTTAGCAGGTCGCTCATCAGGGTCTGAGCCGATTGGGTGAACCGCTTGAAACTCAAGCTCAAGCTCATCCAAACGTCGCTTCAAGCTGTTCTCACGTCGGTGGCTGTCTTCAAGTTGTGCACGTAGCTGAGCCTCACTATCTCTTGTCGCGTCAAGCTCGGAGCGCAATTGGTTTTGCTCGGCACTCGCAACCTGTTGACTGTTTCTAGCAGTGGCTTCTTGTTGCTCCAACTGTGCAAGACGACCTCGGAAAAGCTCTATGATTACTTCAAGCTCGCTGACCCGTGTCTTGAGGCTTGAATTTTGCGCGATGAGTTGCTCCTGAGATTGAGGCGCATCCATCTTGCGGTCTCCGTTCATAGGCGATGTCGCGCGGCCTTCTCCAGTTGCGACAAAGCCACCCTGGTATGGGTCGTCAACCATAAAGGAGGATATGTTGTGGTGCGCATACATCGAGGGGGTGGTAGTGCGGGAGATGGGAGAGTCTCCATCGTGGCCGTTGGCTTTGTTGTGGGACGCTCGTCGTGCGGCAGCAGAAGTATCGAAACCGTTCGCATCGGTCGTGGCGAATCCCTGTGCAGCGGCTTGCTGCTGCTGTTGTTGTTGCTGGGGAGTATTAGTGATAAGCACAACGTTCGGAAATATTGGTCTAACTTTTTTCTTGTTTGCCAAATCAGGGCGCATAGTTTTAACTCTGTTGCGACTCTTGATAACATCGGTCTTGAGGGAAATTGGACGGGGTCGACCATGTAGCTTGAGGAACAAGCCACAGGCATTGCAGAGAACAGCACCATATTCGTCGCGACGCCATAACGGGGTTGTAGAGGTACTGCAATTGTGGCAGGTAGGCTGCGTTGATCCGTTAGTTGCCATCATAATGCCGGTTGTTGAACATGAACATAGAGTGAGTAGATGCGAAAGCGGGAGGGAGAGTGCTGGTTATTATCTCGGCCACGATAAGAGGATGGAGTAAAAATCTTTGGCTGCAACGTAACTGGCTTGATAAGCCAGATAAGCCCGCAGTAAAGACCCACTCTGAAGCCTGTCGAGGTCTAGCGTGGCAAGGTCTGAAAGATAAGCCACGTGACCGAATGAATGGTGGGCGATAAGCCAAAGTTGATTGTAATGGCTGCGAAAAAAATGGGACGTAGCTCTCGAGATAAGATTGCACTGCGGTGGTGACATGCAATGTAGAATGGATGCGACTCTCTCTCTCCACGGGTGCTGATAAGATTGCGATAAAGAAACATGTTGGAGACTTACCATGGTACTTCCAGATCCCCCACTCGTCGCGGCAGGCGATGCAGTAGGATACATAGCGGGCGATGGAGCAGCCGAAGCTCTATAGACAAGGGTTAGTTGAATTGCACATGAAAAGCCAGGCTGGCTGATATTGTTGGGGGGCTTGATTGGGACTCGGCGCATCTTGTCGAGTGTATGTGCATGGGTGTATTTACAGGTGGTGTCCGTACCTCAACTGAGTTGCAACGTCGGTGGCCGCGTTGGCAGCAGCGAGTGCTGAGATGCCTGGGAGGACGTGTGGTGGTAACGAAGTTGAAGCGGTCGTCGAGGTCGATTCTGGTCTGGAGATTGGATCAAGTGCTGCTTGAGCAAGGTTTTGCGTCCCGTCCTCCTCCATTTTGTTCGATGGTCGCCGGGAAGGAGGTATGGGATGCTATCGATAAAGATGGGTATTCGACTTTATCAGCGATTATGTCGTGACGCGCAAAGTCGATTGTGTGGTGTGTGATTGTTCGCAACAAAAATCTGACGGATGGTGGTGACTAAGAGTCTGTGTGTTGCTGCGCCAAACGACAAAAGCAAAGGTGATGGCAAGGTTGATGTAAGTGAGAGAAAGATTATGCGCTGGGCAATGTTTGCGATTGAGAAATAAGTGAAGGACCGCGTCGCGCACTGAGCCTCAGTGCCATCCTACCTAATAATGACGGGCGGGCCGACCAAAGTTTTTTACTTTTAGCTGCACGTAATAAGTTTGTGCGCATTTTGATTGGTCACATTGTAGAAGGTTGCATGAGCATTCCTTTTTGAATTGAACCCTGTCTTGAGGTGCTAAACTTGAGGATCACTATACAACTGATGCTTGAAACAATGCGCATTCTAACAGCTATCCGTGAATATCTAGATCCGAGATAACGAATGCCTTTTATCGATACTGATTTTTGAGATATGATATCTTATCACAGTCGTGAAAAAGCAAGCGCTGACTTAGCACCTAGATTGACTTGGCTACCTAACCTTGATTCATGATTGAAGAAAAAGTAAGTTACAGTTATAAAGAATCATTTACGATGACGAAGATGCTTTAGTAAAATAGTCATTTTTCAATCATCAGTCTAACGACCACCCATCAACTGGTTGACGTTGAGTTTATGTCTGGATATTGTTGGGATTTTGCCCCTAGAGGTGCATTCAATGTTGTAGCAGCTACGCAGACAGAAAAGTTGGCCTCCTGGGTCTTGGGGTATGAAAACAAGTAGCTAAGAAGCACAGTACGGGTATCATAAGTTGACCTACTATTTTCGTCTCTTATTGTGCTTCCAGTGGCCAATTCTTCCGGTGCCCTAGGAGCAGACATGCGGATCACATCTCCATTGTCTCTTGTAAAGCGACTTGATTAATCGAACAAAGCATTCATACGAAAACACAAGTTTCATAAATAACGTATTGGAATAAGACCCTAAAAACATAACCAGTTATGCTTAATTCCCATCTTGCCTACAGGGTAAATCCACCGTCATGGGACCATGTCAAATTTGAGGCTGAAATTGCCAGCCGGTCGATTTAATGAGTGGGCTCCGGAAGCTGCGGAGCGAGAGGAAACCAGAGACAAGAGGCAGGTAATTTCAAACAATTGCTTCTTTTGGAGACAGTGAGTGGCATGTATCCAACTCACCAAAGCAAACATACCATCCGTAGAGTCGCAATCACTAACAAAAAAGATGGCAACAAAAAAGTCGTATAGACGACGCGTTGTACGCGTTTTCTCACACACACGTCATTCCCCACATCATGGACAGGGACATGCACAACAGCCACATTATGTACCCCTCCACGCCACATCCATAGGTACAAACAGGCCATACAACAGGCCAGGCGCCAGGCTCAGCGGTGTGAAAGTGACATCTTTAATGCCGTAGACTACAGGGTCATTAATTAACATAGTCCCCAGAATTTCCTTTCTCGACCCATCTTCCCATCCCATCATCTTCACCTACCGAATCGAAACAGTTCAACCTCCTGTTTCTCTCTATCCTTTTTTACCCCCCAAGTACAATCACTCAACCAAGTCATCATGTTCAACTGGGCTAAGCAACAGTAAGTATCGACTCTATCAACTCTATCAGCCCTCTCAACCCCACCATGCATCACCATCACCACCTACAACACTCTGGAGCAAAATACTGACCGCTATAGACTGGCCAATGTCGCCGGCACTCAGGAGCCCATCTACGGCCCCTCTGCCATCAAGTCTGTTGCCATCGAGGCCGAAAAGACTCCCTACACCGAAGTCACTCGAGATGGCTTGAAGTGGAAGGCCATGGACTCGACCTCTGTCGAGACAGAGAGTTTCTACATCACTGCCGACAACGGTTACATCGCTCTTGCCCAGGTCATCTATAGCAACGTTGCGTATGTTCCGCAGAATCCGTACCACTCTATTGACTAGCTAACATATGCAAAAGCGGCATTCGAACAACCTGCCAGTTCAACTGCAAGGTCTTCGACAAGGACCCTACAAAGCCCCACCTCTGGGCCTCAACACCTCTCAACAACCAAGATTTCAACGAGGACAAGACGAGTTTCTACGCCGATGACTGCGCCGTTGAGCTGTCCGAGGATGGCACCTACTACACCATCAAGAGCATGAACAGCCAGAACGCCATCGTTAACCTGAAGATCACCCGCTCTACCCCTGGTTTCCAGGCTGGCACCACAGGCACAACCCTGTACGGCACCGACCACAACAACCCATGGGGATCCATCAGACATGCTTTCTGGCCTCGATGTGTCTCCGAGGGTACCATCACCACCAAGGAGGGTCCCATCGACTTGAAGGGCAAGGCTCTTTTCGTCTACGCCCTCCAGGGCATGAAGCCTCACCACGCTGCTGGTCGATGGAACTTTGTCAACTTCCAGGGCCCCACCTACTCAGCTGTCATGATGGAGTTTACCAGCACTCCATCATACGGCTCAACCCTCGTCAACGTGGGTGGTATCGTCAAGGATGGCGAGATCATCCATGCTGGCGCCATGAGCACGGCTACTCACACTCAAGTTAAGAAAGATTCCGAGAACGAGTGGCCCGAGCCCAGTGAGGTCAAGTACACCTGGTCTGGTGCGACCAAGGATGGAAAGCCTGTCGAGGCCTTGATTGAAGGATCTCTCGGCGAGCGAGTTGACCGAGTTGACGTCATGGCTGAGGTCCCTGGTTTCGTCAAGACGATTGTTGCAGCTGCTGCCGGTACAAAGCCTTACATCTACCAGGTGAGTTTTGCTCCTTTCTTTTTTCTCCCCCGTTGATTTAATTTCCGAACAACCGAACCATTGGGGAACCCCCTTGCTGACAAGATAATCTATAGTACCACCCCAAGCTCTCCCTGAAGCTCAAGATCGGCGACGAGGAGATCGTCGAGGAGGGTGTCATATTCACCGAGGCCACCTTCATCTCATAAGGTAGAGGCTAGACGATAGAAACAAAGACGGGGTCGATATCATGTTTTATTTTTTGGATTCGTCTTTTTTCTTTTAATATTCAGAGTACCAACCTCTTTTTTTCTCTTATTCAAACACAAACAAAGACATTGGGTAATACAGTAATCGACACTTTTGAGAGGAGGGCGGGGAGTCTCGGCGTTGGAGACGGACGGCTTGGTCACTCGTTTGAATGGATACGATATACTACAGACACTACTTACTACACTACAAGTGATGCCCTTTCCGAACCAATATTTGGACTTGAAGGGCCCTTTCTTTATTTTGGCTCGACACGTCCCCACGCGTCTTTTGATTCGGGCTCAGACCTTTGTGTGTTTTTACTAAACCGCGGGCCGAATGAATAGACCATTGTTTCCCTTCGCCCTCGTCTTGGATCAGCCCAGAACGAGAACTTGTGACGTCCCACATATGTCCAAGTTAGCTCTCATTGTCTGGGCAGGTCGGGGACGGGGACGGGGAGCCACTATGAAAATGGTGATACCATGTCTCTTCCATCTCTCTCTGTCTCGATGAACCGAAAGAACCGAAGGGGCAGGGCAAACTTGGAGACTTTTTAGTCCAACTAGTGGGGGAGGGAGAAGTGAAGGAAAGAAAAGCCAATAATATTGGCGATTTATCGACAGCTCTCGTTCTCCTTCTCTTTAGTCTGTTCCCCACCCACGATGTCAAGGGATAGATATCCGAACCTTAGTATGGAGTAGCCAACATCGTACTTAAGGTGGGAAATAAATGCTGTTAGACTGTGCAAACCAAAGAATCTCCACAACAAAGTGCTGCATGTCTCGCCCGTTCCTGACTACCTTGTCTCGTCACAATCTTTCTTAGCCTCTGTCTCGTATGCAATGCAGGTGCTAGCTAGGCTACATGAAGGTTTGTCTCTTCAAGCAAGCACTCTTTGGGCTTGCAGGTCCCCTCCTTTTTTACTTTTACGCGTTTTTATTGCTTTTTATTTGCTGCACTCACTTTGGTCGACGTGTTGATGATCTGAGTCGTTGTGCCTGACTAACGGGATAGTGAGACGTCGATCCATCTTCACAAACTCAGTTGGTGGGATTCGGTTCTTGTCCAAGGGTCGCGACTTATACGCGACAGAGAAGAGCATTCCTCTAATCCAGAACACCAATGTTTTAGTTGGGAGAGAGGATCCAGCCAGCCCCTGGAGAGGATGTATAGTGTCTCGAATTACACAAGCTAGTCTCTTGTTCTATCTCGTGAGGAATTGAATATAAGGATTGCGAGAATCCTCTTTTTCTATTCTGATAGTACTACTCACTATTATCCCTCGTCCTTTACATTCTCCCTAAAGAATATATCCTACCAATATTCCATCTTTTCTCCCTCTTGCAAAGGACGAAAGAATTCCATATCTCTCCACCATCCTTCAAACAAAGGGTTTCTTGATCATCACGAACATACCAACACCGAAATAACTAAACCTTTACCAACAATGACTGCCTGCAACTACCGTGATGCGTCTTCGTACGCTCCCGTGTTCCCTTCTCCTCTCAACCCCACAAGCCATGGACCAGACAACAAATATGGAGCTGTCCGTATTGCTCGTCGAAGACGCAGTCGAGCTGGTCGACGAGGACCTCCTGGATCTCACACTCTCACTCAGCGGTTCCTTCGTGTCAAGGCTGCTGATGCGTGGAGGGGACATGTTTTAAGTGCTCAAGTTACTCAGTACGAGTATGCCGAAGCTGCTGCCATGGGAGTCATCAGGGATACTAAGAGCAGAGTAAGTTCCATCTTCTTGTCCACACTATTAAACATCACATACTAACACCTCGTCCTAGAACTGCTGTTCTTCAATGCCCGGCCTCAAGAACTTTGGCCTCAACTTCTCCCTCTCCGACGCCCACCGCATCGCCAGCAGAATCAGCCTGCCCGATCTATCATGCCTCAAGACAAGACGCATGCTTCTCGCCATGGGTCTTGTTGGTCTACTACCGGCCCTTAAGGTCCGCGACGCTCTGAGAGCAGCCGAGTCGTTATGACTTGTATTTCACGGCGAAGAAAATAGCTGTGACAAGAATAATGACTGTTATGAGAATTGCGATTGTGAGCCGTCTTTTGATGGTGCGGCGTCTTTGGGAGGAGATTTCTATAGATATACCCGCGTCTTTACGCCTGCCTTTTCCTTTTTTTCATACAATTCTAATACAATACAATACTTGTTTGACCATACCAAGAATAAAAATAAGCATAATCCCCAGTCCGATACACCATCCCCTTACCCCGTGCTAGCTATGTGCATAGATATCATACATCGTGCAAAGTTATACATGAATCGTTCTTTACTCATTCATCCTTCTTCTCTTTATACTTTTCCTCCACTGGCTCTGTGGATCCTGGTTTCTCAGCCGCTGTACCGGCTGCTTTCTCTTTGGGTGGGCTTTTAGTATCTGGGTCTAAGACGGCGTGCTCGACCTGCCATATAGCTCTCTCAAGCTCAACCTCGAGGGCCGGCATGTTGAGAGTTTCGGAAAAGGTCTGAACTTCCTTTTGGGTGAGGAGGGTGCGTTCCTTGTTGTCCGGCTCTTCAGCAGGCGGGGCATGCAGGGCATAAAGCTGGTCGAGCTTCTCGGATGGAGATGGCCGTAGTAGCTTGTGCTCTAGAAGCCATTGAACATGCTTGCCACCCGCAATGGCTCGGTAGTGCGACCAGGCTCTGTAGACAAGGTAGAAGAAGGGGAGGTTGGGGATACTGCCCGATGTTAGCTAGCGGGATCTAAGAAAAAACAAAGTCAAAGACATTATACTCACATGGGTATCAATGCGAATGGGATGGTAATTGGCATGCCCACAATGCACCAGACGAGCCTCTTCTTGTGAAGAGCCTGACGCTCCGTCGCAAGAGTTTGGAGAATACCCTCAGCCTTGCTGGGCGGTATCACCGAACTTGGGAAGCACAGCTCAACCTTTCCTCTGCCCTGGATATCCTCGCCACGACGTCGCGAAGACAGAGGCGGCACAGACTTGAGACCCCATTCCTCGTAGGGGATGCGCCGAAAGGCATAGTTCCCGTAGTCGACGACCTTGCGCTTCCAGCCCGACTCCATCTTCTCCCACTGCGCCCACGTCTTAGCAGCCCATGCGGTGCCCTTGTCAACGTAGGTTCGACCCTGTGGTGCAGTGGTGACCTCGAGTCGTTTCGCATAGAGCAGCGTTCGCCGCGTGGAGAGCGGTAGGAGATACAATCTCATGGTGGGTGGTTGGTTGGAGAGTAAAGTTGCTTTGGAATGCGGATATGTTTATGTCGAGAGTTGCTCGAAACCGATTGAGGGAAAAGAGCCGTAAAAGTGTCGCAATAGAGACTATCGCAGCATGACGGATGCCTATGATTATAAGATTTTCTGTTGAAAAGAGGCCGCACGGGACGAGAAGAAGCCGGTGAGGAAAAAGAGGCAGTAGTAGAAATTTGCCTCCTCTGGATGGAGATTCAACAAGCAAAGCACTGGACTTTTTGACCAAAGACAAGGGTTTATTGATCTTTCTGCTTGTGGCGAAGCTGACGACGATGCAATTTTTTAATCACCAGTGGTTGTTTTTGTTCAATGCGCTGGCTAAGCTTAGCTTGTTGAGAAGAGAAAGCGTTCTCATGGTTTGGAGTTGGAGGCCCCCAGAGCAGGAGTCAAGACGGTGACGCACATGTTCGTCATGGTTGGAGAGAGATGGATTTCTTGATTAACACGTGCAGCACTTTAAATGTCGATTCGATTACACCACGAGGCTACACAGTTGGATATAAGGACATGATATGAATTCTTATTTTATTCTACATTCAATAACTTTATATCCGCAGAGACCATCATGTTCTCCAAGCCAAGAGATGTGACCCTGCACGATTCAAGCATTCATCCTACTGGTATACCTGCTAAAGTGCTCAGCCATGTTCTCCACACACTCTCTACCTGTAACCCCCACCACACAAAAGACGCTATCACCAATTCTCCCAAATCGCCGACATAGAGCGAAAATTCAACACTTCTCTTCAACAATTCGTCGGGCGAATGGTTTAGTGGTATAATACTCCCTTAGCATAATTCATCCGAATAATCTGGGAGTGGTCCAGGGTTCGATTCCCTGTTCGTCCAATATAGGCGGTTAGATTCCGCTGTTATATCCTCTTTTTGACGTTTCCTATCTTTTTGCATATGAGAAGAACATTGTACTTAGTCGGTGTCGTACTCAAGTAACTGTCTACTGTCATTTGACATTGTATGTTGCCATGGCACTTGTTCCGACACTTGATATTCTGACACTAACTATTTTGCCCAATGCTGATATCTACCAACCCTCGACATACCCATCGTGAACAAACAGAGAAAGACCCAAGAGCCTCAATTGCAACAAATTACAAAACGTTCAATTATCAGGACATCATCCACTGCCCTCTCATGTTGTCTCACATAGATCTCGATCTCAATCCCCCCAAAACCACAAACATCCGTTGCGGAACCCCTATAGTCAACACTATGCAGGGAGAACCTTCACTTAGCCTACTCAACCGCAAACCTGCCCACTTCCCCATCTTTTACAAGATGCACAAACTTCTATTTGACTCACTTTTCAGCTGCAAGTCACACCAGCTCCAACTGTTTGGAAACCTCGTACCTGAGACTAGACCATCAAAACTGAGACCTACAGCTTCTTCAAAGCTCCGGAATTGGCTGAACGCGACTCGTCTCGTCTTTTGCACGGATTAAAGTTCCTCTAGGTGGCCACGTATTCGCGTTGTTTCTTTCCCATGAGGGTTCCTTTCTGAGTTCATGCAGGGTCTTTTTTGTATCTACCCGTAGTGTGTATGTCACGATAACCTTCCGTAACGCCTTCACATGCCTGCCCCGTCTATCATCTCTATTCCGTCCCGTCTCTTTCTAACTTGTAGTCTTACAATCTTCATCTTTAAAGCTCAGACTTATTTGTCTTTAGCTCCTCCCCATCTTCCTGTGCGGGACTCTTTGTCCGTAATGCTCCCTTGCCCACAATCTTCTCCGTCCAGTTCCACCCAGGCGACCCCTGCGCCTCTTTGCCCTTGTCCTGCTGACCTAGTGCCGACGGCGACGTTGGGCCCGGTGCTTCTCCACCAAAGTCTAGATCACTGTCATTGTCACTATCGTGCCAGTCCCGATCGCTCCACGATACGGAATCCGCTCGCTCTGCCTTTGGACGTTGGTCCATCGAGGCGTCACTGTCTCGCTTTGACGGCGCCGCCTTGGGTAGGTCCGATACCTTATCGAGGGCCTCCCGCGACTCGCTGTCTGTCCTGGTCATACCTGCGAGATCGTCTCGGCTCTTCTTGAGCTCCGCACCATGCGCGTCCGGTGGCTCATTCATGTTGCGGGCTCGCTCCCGGTTGTCCTCGTCTTCATTGCGAAGGCGGGCGGCTGCCGAGTCGCTAAAGTGAGCATCGACTAGATGCTTGATTACAGGCCATCCATAAGCATTGGCAAACATGCGTCGGACTAGGACGTTGTTGTGAGCATCCGGCTCAACCTTAACGAGCACCTTTCTCCAGGACAAGTCTTTATGATAGGCTCTTGCGATCTTTTCTTCCACACGCATACTGGCCGTGTCGATCACTTCGTTAGCATCCTTATCCGGATCAGTATGTGCCGTATCATCGTAGTCTTGGGCGGACAACGAGCTGTCCCTATGATTTACAGTTGGGTAAGGATTAGATTCTGTACTGCTTGTTGAAGCCTGTCCTATCGAGTTCTGTCGTTGACCAGTCTTCCTTCTGACCAATGTCGTGGGACGCTTCTTCAGCGGCGGTCCTGGTATGTCCGCTGGATGATAGACACGATCGTGGAAGATAGTTCGCGGTCGTTTGGATGGATCAACAAGATAGTCAACATCGGGCATCTTGGGGTTGAGAAGGTCACTAGCTGACTCAAAGACAGTCGTCCTTGGCGGAGCTGTCATCTCATCTTCGCCTTCATGTCCAGTTGTGACCGTCGACTGCTTAGCTGAAGCCGATTCGGCAGAGTCTTCTCCTGGGCCCTCGGTAGCTTCTTTCAGAGTTTGACTGTTGGAAAATATCCTCTTTTGCTTTTGTGACACATTTTGAGGCTTGGGTGGCTCGTTACTTTTGAAAAGGTTGAAGAATCCTGCCAACGGCCCGCTGTTTGTCGAATCAGCCGAGTCGGACGGCACCTCATCACCATATGGAGTTGCCACAGAACGTAGGCTCGTCCGGTCATCATCCATCATTACCGTGCTGGGTGGTTGTGGAACCTCGCGCATGTTTTCGTGGACGTTTTGAGGCGACGATGTACCAGACTGGCCAACTGAACGTTCTCCGTTCATTAGCTGTCTCTGTCGGGAATTGCCCTGGTTTGAGCCTGTCAACTCGGCCCATCCAAAACCAACAACAGTTTCGACCAAACCAGCATCTCGTCGAGCCTTCTCGACACGTCCGAGTCCTTGCCAGTCCAGGAACAACAGACAGCTTGTGCGGAGTGGAACGATACCATCGTTAACCACATTAGAGTACACAGTTCGGTTGCGAAACTTTTTCAATGCTGTATGTGCAGGCCCTGTGGGTAGAATCCTCAAGAGTGGTTTTGACTCTGGCTGTGAATCACCGTAGACCTTCTTATGTGCCGTTTCACCCAGGTTTCCCACAATAGCACCCCAACCACTCCTTGCAATTGTTGGTGCTCTCCATGTCAAACCGAGGTCTTTGCCTGTCCTGCCGACGAGGCCAGAGTCCAGAGCAAACTTGACGTATAGAGGATTCTCGTTGCTCAGTCCCAGAAAAGGTGTAGCCAAGGCAACAAAGTTGATAGGCTTGATGAGATCAAAGAATTGTGGTGAATGCTTCTGTATATACGCAATGGCATAAGTCTGCACCAATCCACCAAGAGAGTGAGCAATGAAGCTTATACTTGTAATCTTGTATGGTCGTTCTGCCTTGCGCAAACGTGCACCGTCCTTTCCAAGATGAATAGAACTGTGAGCGTGCACTGCCTTTTGCTGAGGATCATGCTTGTCGAACGTGTGGGACACGGCTTCGGCCATTCCTTTTCCTGTTGGCAGAAATGGTTGATCTGGGTATGTCATGGACAACACGTATCTAGCGAGCCGCTTTCCGAGATACTTAATCCCACGCTCCGTCTTTGTTGAGTTGCCCGAATAACCCCGTACAATAACTTCCTCATCGTCATCTGATTCATCATCTTCACCTTCAACCTTGTCCTGATCCTTGGTGTTGTATGTATCTGATTTGGCAAGACCGTTTTCTGATTGTTCCCTCTCGGCTCGCTCCCGGGCCCGCCGTGCCTTGGCGTCGATCTTGGCTTGCTTGACAGCTGCATCAATGCTCTCCTTCATGAACAGCATATCTGCGCCAAGGTTGCTGTGGAGGCCATGCGTCAAAATCACAACGTGAACCTTTTTCTTTTTTTGTTCTGGATCTTGTGGTTTTGAATCGTCATCCTTCTCGACTTCGGGGTCGTTCGTTTTGGATACACTTTCTACGTGCTGGTCTGGACCTTTACGTTTTTCAGGATCGCCTTTATCATCCCAGCCTGGAAGTCTGGGCGTATTCCATAATGCTGCAGTATCTTCGACCTTGACATGTATCGCGCGAGAAAATACGCCCCGAGGCTGCGCGGGATGGTGCCCATCTTTGGCCCCCACGCCCTGCTGGTGGTCACTGATTTTTCCAGGCTGCGAAACTTGAGTCTGCCCATTAATCATTTGACTTGCGTTGGTCAAACCCAAAGACTTCTTTTCCCGAGCAAGAACAACCTCGAAGCCGACAGCAGCCGATGTAGAGAAGAGGATCTGCGACGAAACCTCGATAACCCAGCTAGCGCTTTCATGGTCATGAGACGGACCTTTTCCAAAACCACCATGGCTTCCTAGTCCAGCACTTTGTCGGATAGTAACGGGTACCACAAGTTCGCACTCCCAAGAACCGCCCGCCTTGACCATGGGCTCAAACTCTGGGACGCCATAACGCTCGGGATATTCAAATTTCTCATTAGGATCGAAGCCAGCGGGGTAAGCAGCGGCGCAGAGGGTATACGGTCCGTGTACGAAAGCGGCGCGGAGAGCGATGGCTGAGGTGTTGCGCACGCGGAGGTAGAGCTTCTCGGGGGACGGTAGGATGCGGTCCTGCGAAGGAGTGTATGTGACGGTATAGCGGACGACTTCGCCTGTTTTTAGGCTGCCGACCTGGTGGAGAAGAAGCATCTCAGCGCAGCGCAGCAACTGCGTCGAAGTCGAGGACGTAAAATAATAGGCGTGCGGCACGAGATGTTAATTCGAATGGTAGAGATCGCACTGCACGTGCTTGGTACAACCCGTTGTGAGAGTCGGTGGGCGTTGTATATTAGACGGCGGTAAGGCTTGACGTCACCATGTCCTGCGCTAGAAATAAACTCTCGGTTCTCAAACGAAGTAAAAGCCGAATAGCTTCAGTGCAATCGAAGAAAGATGACAGCGAAAGAAACCTCGACCGAAGGAGCCGAGTTACAAAGAGTGAGTGACAGTGACAGTGACAGTGACAAGAGAAAAAGGGTCTAACATGTACAATGACGGCAAGCTCTCGCCCTGGTTCCCAATCTCGCTCCTGGCTTAACGGGTCATTGGCAACCGAGGGAAGCCAATCATGAACGGCCGTCGACATCACTCCTTTGACAGGACCAGGGCCATTCGGAGCTGTTTTTAGGGGATGGGCCACTGTAAATTCTCATTCGTGATCAGCTGCCCGGTGTTGGCGCTGGTTGTGGTGGATCTTGGGTGTTTCTGTTGGGCTCTCATTCCACATTATCCGACGATCGCGAGAAACAAAGCTACCGACTCCATTCCGATGGTTCCTTGTTGGAGAGTTTCTTGATGACTTCATTCAAATGGATCACAGGACTAAGACTAGATTCAAAAATAAATAAACAAATACATAATTTATTGGTTAAAAATGCCAAATAGTTACATGACATCAAGTATAATATGCCCCTAAATGCTCATGCTTGCTTGCTTATGCTTATACTACCCCAACCATCGTACCACGCAACAACCATGTCATGCAATCCATCTAGAATGACTTCTCTCCAATGTTGAGTTCTGTTGGCCTTGAGTAAATACCCTGTTCCCTATCTACTTCCTACTTCCTACCTCGTCCATACCTACCTAATTATGCAAAACTCCAACTTCCCACGTAAACCGTAGAAAAGAGAGGATAAGCAGTCTGGGCTATGATACAAGAAAAACACACTCTGTGACAATCTTTAACGAGAGACCTGATATCTAAGAAATCGTTCATTTGCCTCGTCATTCATGATATAAACACATCAGACTCCTCTTCAAGCTGCCGCTACTGCCGGACCCAATTCACCCTCCGGATCACCGGGCTCGACAAACTTCCGCCAGACGTCGATTCGTCCCATGCCCGAGGTGCGTCCGGCAAGTCCTGCTAGCTCTGAGGACTTGCGTACGTCGCTGCGTCGCGTACCCTTTCGACTGCGCGAGCTGTGACTGTAATATGAATCGTCGTCGTCGTAAGTGTTGGGATCTCGTTCCACAATCAGAGGCCCCGTTCCTCCGCGGTACCCTCCCTCCATGACCGGAGGTGGCATTCCCATGGGCGGCGGCCTCATGGCAGGAGGTTCCATGTCGTACGGGTCTTCTGCGTGCCGCTCTACCTTTCGTCTGTCCATGCGTCCTCCGTAGTAGCCTCCCCTGCCGACACGAGAACCTCTCTCGAATTCTGCCTGGCTTGGAGAAGGAGGGGCGCCGCCAACTACTCTGCGTCCTAAACGCTTGGGACTCTCTTCCACATAATGGGATGTGGGTGGTTCTGGAGCACCAACAACATCATATTCGTCGTCTTTGGCATAGTAGCGAGGCCTGCGAACCAGTTCATCTTCGCGGTCCTCTTGACGTAACATGACTTCTTCATCGTAGACATGAGGCGGCCGTGGCTGCTTTCCTCGTGGCCGTCGGGGGCCCCGAGAGTCCTCTGTAGTGCTGCCTTCACGGTAGACTTGGATTTCGCTTCTTTCCCTTCGTGTAATCGCTTTCTCTTCGTGGTCAGAATCGGGGAGGCCAGCGTCGAACCATGGGCATTCGCATCTCTTGGGTTTATCTCCACAAACGACGCAAAATTCAGCACCGCATCGGCTGTTATATGTTAGAGCCATGCTAGACACTCGCACAAGACTGTACTTACCACAAGGCATGGTTATCGCCATCTCTAATCTGAGCCGTAGCACCGCATTTGATGCACCGCTTCCGCCCCTCGCTTCTGGCTTGTGCAAGAAACTTGGCTGTTTCGTCATCCCTGGGACATTTGCCCGCAAAGTGCCATCTGCCATTGCAAGTCACACATACCTTTGTGTTGCACCGATCGCAGCGAGCAGCCTTTCGACTCGTATCGTGATCATGGTAGATATTGATCGGTCGAATCCACTCTCCACATCGTCGAGAGGGGCAATACAGCCTGTTTTTCAGAGAGGCTTCGACAAACTTCCTGTTCCATAACTTTTTGAAACCGGGATCGAAAAGCTTGTCGACATGCTCCGGATCGATGTGCTCATCGGTACAGCATGTTGGAGGCATCTGCGCGGCGTCTGACATTGACTGTTTAAAACGCTTCTTCAAGCAGTTGTGACACATACGATGACCGCATTCAAGCTTGGGACATCTCGAGGCAGGGACCTCATCGAGACAGCCTTTGCAATCACGGCTAGAGTTTCGGGTTAGAACGTGAATAGATAATTCGACCGTTGGCCACTCACATTATGCGGGGTCGATCCCGAGAACTGTTTCTAGACGTTTCAAACCCGCTACCCGCTATGCTGGGAGGGCGTCTTGAAGATTCTCTAGAGACCTCAACCGTCTCTACTAGTCTCCGAGGACGGCCTTCACGGATAATCTCACGGGACTCCACAACCTTGGCAGTTCTAATCTTATTGTTAGCATAGAATAACAGCCATTGACCGTTGCGACTCACCTCCTAGAAGCCACGGGTGGTCGAGAAGCATCTAGAACACTGTTGAATCTTGTTGGAAGACTGTATCTAGGTGTGTCGGTAATCTCTCGTCTTAGAGCAGGTCTTCGATCTGGCGACCCTCTCTCAGAAGACGCATGTCGGTATCGTCGTATTTGTCTGTCGTCAGAGGTGGATGGTGACGGTATCCTACCTCGCCTTTGTGGGACTCTCTTCTCATCTGGCGAGCTCATGTAATCATCTGGGCTGGGTCGTCGGTGGTGTCGATGATGTCGTTTGTGCCTCTCATGTTCTTCCACCACAACCTCTATACGTTCGTCGTCGCTATCATCCTCGCTTTCGCTCTCACTCTCGCTCTCACTGTCCTCCTCACTCTCTGTCGGCGGTGTCGATTCGGGTGTTGGTTCCCTCGGTCTCGTCACCCGCCGGCGGGGCCTTGCAGGTTCGGGTTGTCTACCCCGCGGCTTCATGGGCGGAAATCGTTCATCACCCTCATCATCTTCGTCAGCCTCGTAGACTTCAAACTGCGGGCGCTTCTTATAAACATCTGTAGAAGCCCGCATCAGGTGTGCTGGGGGCATGGGCATGGTAGGCGGAGGGTATGCATCGAGGCTCATGCTCCTCGAATATCCCCTGGGTGTACCTCCGTTGGGCCTTTGTAGTTCGTCGACTCGTGTCCGATGGGGCATTGGGTTTGGGTAGTAGGGCGCGACGTCACCTGGGCCATACCAATCGTGAGATTCAGGGCGGAGGGGCCTGCGACGCACGAGTGGAAGTCGGGCCTCTTCATCAGGGACGTCTCGATGGTATCCTCCTAGCCTCATTTTCGAAGAGGGGCCTGTGAGCTCCTACAAGAGGGCTCACTGCTGCAGGACCCAGAAAGGGACAGGGAGCTGGTCCACGGCACAGCACAACGCAGCACAGCGCAGCGCGTTTGGTTCAAGTTGGTGTCCTAACGAGGACTAGTTTGTATGTCGGAATGCCACGGACAGGTCAAAGTAAAGGATGACGAGCAGTCGGGCCACTCAACGAAGTCCACGCTGCGTGAGCAATTGCACCCCCCAAAGTTGATTGGAGTCGGGGGGCTGATCATGCATGGCAACCGCAGCTTGCAGCGTTGCGTCGAGCGAGTCGAGTCGAGGCGAGTAAAACCGAGTTGGGAGCTGGGGCGAGAATAATGGATGGTGGGTGTCGTTTGTCTAAATGGTGCCTTACAAGTTGGGCCGCGAGACGTCTGGATGGATGGAGATCCGAATTGGCCAGGCGTCAAGACACTAAAACTAAGAGCAGGCCAGGACAAGCAGCAAAGAAGGGAAGAGAAAAGGGATAGAGACGAGATGTTCCCGAAGTCAGGTGAAACAAGAAAGAGACGACCAAAGATAAAAACCCTTGAGTAACGTTTCTCAACCTCCGCAGTTTGCTATGTTACCGCAGGATAGCGCGGCAGACTCAAGTATCAAGCGTGGTTTAAGTCACCTCACCTTATGTACTCCTCCTCACGCATCAGACAGTTAGAAACGAATCAAAGTGCCCCTCCCCCGCGTGGGTGGGTTTCGGACTGGCCAGGGTTTGTCGACCGATGTGGTTTTTCCTGGTGAATTAGCGACTGAGCTCTCAGACCCTGCGTTGTGTTGTGTTATGACAGAGACTGAGGAAGCGACAGGGTCGTGCTTCTGATGGGGCTCTTTGGGCAGCACAACACACCGTACGAGCCGGATTTAGATCATACGAGTGCTGAGAACTCAAAGAGAGACGGGAGAAAGACAAGCATAAACCTGTCTAACGATATTCCTTTACGGGTGGCTGGCATCATTCCAAGACAAACTGTGGATGATCAGTTTTTGCGGTGTGATGTGATGTCACGTGGCTGGAGCCACAAGTCGGAAAGTTGGGAACTGAGACAAGACTGTCTCCTCAGGATCTTCCACAGGTTTGATCATAGTAGAATGCAAGTGTCACTAGATTCCTGCAGGTAATCATGCATCTGGACATCTCAAAGTCAATCAAGATAACATCATCGTGGCAAGATTGACTTCCATCATCGTTGATAATCATCTTGACCGAGCAGAACAAGCGAGAAGCTAGCAACAAGCTAACAACAAGCTCGTCATTGACGTCAACCCCAATCGCTTAACACTACTCGGGCAGTGATGGATCCCTCACGAAAAAGAAAATATAAAAAAAATAGTCTATGCTTTAGAGACGATAGAGCCTATAGCGTTGAACGTGGGGTTTAAGTTATGCCCGTACAGCGCCGGGTCATGTGGGGCACCTTTACGGCCCGGTCCGGCAGCCATGACGGGCCTCCCCGTACGGTCATTGAACGGCGTGATGGTGACGGCGACCCTGCCGATCCTAAGTGGTTGTCCGGCTTTGTTTTTACTTCTTTGAATTCTGCAGGGACCTTTCTCCCCGCAATCTACCCGCATGCATACGAAGCAGCACGGATACATCACTCTTCTTATAGCCGTGGCTCAGAGTCTTGCCATGCAGCCCTATTTATAAAGCTTCCGTGTACAGATCTATTACATCATGGTATGTAAAGAATACCTTCTGATGTGAAGTTTATCTCACAGCAAGTAGCAAAATATCATATCAGACATTCCGATCTCATCAACAAAGAACCAAAATGCTTCACAACGGAGACTCATTTTAAGCACATCAAACAGATAATTCCGGCTGCTCATTCATTCATTCATTTATTACTCATAATCATGCCTTTTGATATTGTACAGTGTTAAACAAATGGGTATAGATGCTATCATAAGATATATCATCATGTTCTTAGGATAAATCGAAGTGGGATATCTGTAGGCCAATCCTCCAAGGAACTTCCTGCTAGATCTTACTACTAGCTTGTTTGTATGATCTACATTACATTAATCCAAGACTCTGGGACTAATGATGCTGAAGCAGTACTATGATGTCTTGTAGCCAACTTTGGCAATATCGGTCAGACGGTCCGAAGAACCGTACTAGGATCAATGCCAACCAATAGAATCATATTTCCAGCACTGCACCCCAGGATTATCCCCCAGAAGGAGTCTCTCGGGGCGACAGTCACCCAGATCCCTGGGTCGTATTGCAACGCTGGATTGGTTGAGCCGTACAAGATTGTAGGGCAACTGCGCTATTGAGTAACGCCGTGGTCTTGCCGGCCGGAGAAGGAGAATAAAGATGTTTGCCAGGCACGTGGCAAGTCCTTGTTTTGTATTGCGTTTGTAAGCACTCGATGAGGCGACCCAATTCATTCGGCTCCTACGGAGTGCCGAGAAATGCGCGCCTTCTCACCTCAGCCTCTTTGAGCATTTCGGAGGCCAGGCTCAAACTTGGGGCCAGAGTCGCATATCGTTCGACTTCCATTACCACATCGTTGATAATCTGGTCTAGCGCCTCACGACTTGGCACCAATGTAAGCAATATATTGAGAAGTGATGGTGACATGGTGGCACCCATAATAAGCAGTGTTTGAGACACCATCGACAAAGCTCCTTGCCAGATGTATGGCATATGTCCAGCATGGCTGCATGCAGTTAGTACAAATATCGCGTTGAATTTTGAAAAGGGTGACATACTGTTCGTGTATATGCTCCAACTGGCGAAGAGAAGCCTCCAAGCATTTGTGGCAATTTTCCCGCACGGCGGGATCCAGAACCTGCTGTTCATTATCTAGCACGGCTAGAATGTACGGCCGGTAAATGATGGTGCGGCAAGCAAAGAATCGGAGGCGAAGTACTGTCTGGACAGGGTCTTGGAGGGCGTTTCGGGTAAAAGGAAACTGCAGTGGCAATGGCAGACTCTCGTACCACTGACTCAATTGGTAGTCGAGTTCCGCGACAACTGGGTCCAGACTCTGCGTATTTGCAATAGAGTCCTTGGAGTAAATGAGATGGCTGACTCTGTTCAGTAAACGACGGAGGGCAATCTCCGCCAAGAAGTACCAAAGCTCATCCCGACCGACTTGCTCCGACTCGTCTCCTTCGAATCCGCCTGGGAGGCCGACGTGCTCCTCGAACTGGACCACACCCGAATGGGGCAAGTCGAGTTCTGCGAGAAGATCGCTTTCGAAGAGTAAAGCGTTCCAGTAAATGCGCTCCACGAGCTCTCGCTGGTGACTGGGAATACGACTAGGAGCCATGAGAAGGAGTTGCAGTTTGGTGCTTGTAGTGCAAAGTAGATTCCATGCCTCCATAGGTCGTACGAGGTAAAAGTGGTACGCAGCAGCCAAGAGATGGCATTGTGCCGCTACCACACTGTTGGCAGTCATCAGTCCTGGAAGCAACGACCAAGCTGCTGTAAAGTATTGCAGACCTGGGGGATCTTCGTGCGGGAGAATCCTGGATATACTACCGTGCAAACTTGCTTGGCCCAGAGCAAGAACAAGAAGCACGATACAACTCTCTGGCCCCTCTCGGAATCCGTTGGACAAGGCGGTCCGGTATTGGCTTCTCCAAGTATAGGGGTTCACGCAGGCGTACCATATGTTGACCCTCTCAAAATAGGCCTCGATATATGCTTGAGTATTCGACAAGTCCACGCATGGTGTTTTCGTCAGAGTGTGAAGTGGTTCCCGCGCCATTTCCAATTGTAGAAGAACCTGAGGATCGCATTGCCGTGAAATCAAATCTCGGATGAGAGGCCATTGCAGTAGATGCATGGCGGCATTGGTATGAACTTTGGGCATGGTAGAAATATTGGTTCCCACTGGTTGCGCCGACCAAGTCCCAAATCCGCCATTGGGGATAGAGCTGAACGTGGTCGCATTGGCTGACAGGATCAGGTTGTCGCCATCGAGCCCGGTACCGTTGCTCATTCCGGGTGAGTTTTCAGTCAGGCCAAGTCCATTTGCTGTTGTGTTTACCATGCTCATCTGAAGAAGGCTTTCGATGCGGTTGAGGCGCTCCAAAATAAGCTTGTCACCAGCGTCAAGCTTGATTCCTGGTTCTCGGTAGATGCATTCAGCGCCGAGCTCCGTACAGAGCTTGCACTTGGGTTTTGTTCCATCGCACCGCGACTTTCTCGAACGGCAAACTTCACACTAGGGAAGAGTCAGCATACGAAAGATGAGAAATAAACAGTATGCTGTGACGCACAGCAATAGTAGCCCTGCGGCGGGGATAATCGACCCCGGTTTCTGTATTTCTCCTCTTAAGTGGGTTCGAGCCCTCGTCGCTTGAGACCTTTTGTCCACCGTTGGACATATTGTCAGGTCTGTTATTATCGGATGATTGCGATAAGTGGCGGGCTTTTTGAGACGTGACCATGCTGAAGCTGGGCGTACGCTGATTTTTGTAACTGATAGGGGACTTGAGTGAGGGATCGGCCGACATGGTTGCAAGTGACGACATTGGAAGGTCGAGTGCGAAGCTGTCGCGAGCAGGAACGGTGAAAGGTCGGGCTGAGTTGATTGAGATTGAGTGAGCGGATTCGCCTGTCGATGATGGGGACATGATGATAGGTTGGCGTCAAAGATGAAGCGCGATCGAGGGTCTGTCTCGAGATCGAGGCTTCAGCCGAGGTATGGAGGCGTGAATAGTTGCAGCTATGGGTGCGAACAACTCAAGAAACTTGTTTAAAAAGTTGATATTCTAAAACAGTACCGAGGTTTCAATGGTAGCGTCGGAGATCAGACGATGCGATGAAAGCTGAAAGCTGAAACAGAAGAGCTATGCCGAAGCTAGACCGGTGATGGATGGATGAATTTTGTATAAGTCGCGATGCGCCTGTCCTGTCAAAGGATTAAAGAACGCCAGTCTCAAGAACAAAAGACTAGAATGCCTTCAAGTCACTGAACGTTGAGAGAGGCGTTCTTTTTTGGTGGGCGACAATGGAGGAGCAAACGGTTATGTATGGGAAGAACATGGACAAGGGTGTCTGAGTCCATGTGGTGCTGCACCTGCGCTTAACCCCAGACCCTGGGTCGGGCGGTGGAACTCGGAAGAGGGTGGTGGAGAAGCGGGCGGGATGGACTAACGTTAGAGTCGACCATCCGGGGAACTTCTGCAGCGGATGGAGACTCGACCGATGGACATAGTACTCCGGTCAGCGGCCGAGCTGTTTGGAGAAGACATTAAGGACATGGGCATGACATGACAGTTGGAGAGCGGAAATGATTGTTCGAGATTGTCTCGGGGGACCACTTCGGGTTCAGGTGATGGCGGCGGACGTTAGGCGAATCGTTCCTAAACCTGGGGAGTTAGCGAAGCGACGTGAAGAATCTGGGGAAGCTCAACCTTCTTTTCTCCATTCTGAGCCTTGAGGTAGGGGGGGAGATACGAAGGACGAACTCATTGCCTTCCTGAATCGATGCCATGCGTTCCCCAGAGGATTGATTGAACGGTTCGGACCAGTTGTTCTCGTTTAATCGCCTCGACAGGGGTAAGACTGAGATGGAGGGGGGTCGTTTTCGTAAGTGATTGGTGGGATCCCTGTCGACATCACAGTCTGCCTGTGGAGTAGCGATTTGTGGAGGATGAGGTTCAATTTCATATCACAACCGGTAAGTAATTACTTACCCACAATGATTTTGATGTCTCCAAGATTGAGGTTTAGGTCAACTGTGCCGTTGCTTCGCGTGTGGATTTGTCAGGGACTGAGCTTGTGTTATTGGTATGGCAAGAGCGGAAGTGTCGTCTCATCTTTCTTCCCGTCGCACTTTCCTTGTAATCACATCAACTAGGAGTGGAGGAGTAGCATTGATGGAAGGACGGCACGCACTCGGCACCTACCCACCTTAGCAGTCTAGCTGTTTAGGTAGGTACTACCAAGGTAGTAGTCAGTTTACCTTATTTTCAACGACCCAGTTGCAGTCCTGCTCATAAACAACACGTTTTATGCCTGCACCTCTAACGACGATATATTAACCCTGCATGCAATGTACCCTCAGACGTACCGCCATTTATCTCTCTATTATACCGCCCTTGCTACAGTTCAGTTCACCGACATCACATATTGTACGGTACAAGTACTTGAGATGGTGGCATAATGAAGTTGAATTATTGCGGCCCTACCACGATTTGACAGAATTAGAACCACCGCAGTTCTAGACCCCAGCCCAGAGAATCGCCACGAGAACATCTCCAGAGTAATATGCGAAATACCTGTCTCGGGTGTCATCCGTACCTCTCGTTCGTGACCATGGGGTCTGCAAATCCATTCAAGCATTCACTGTAGGTAGGTTGACAGTAACCCTCAAACCATCAGGGTACAGTACTTGGCTCCCATTCCATCCCTGGTTTTCATCTCTTGGAGCCAAAGTAGAGTTTCAATCATCAAGTCGATCACTTCATCGCGTCACACAATTATTTGTCACGGAGCGCAGGTTTGATCCTGAAATCGGGTACGGCGCCGCTTACATCTGGACAGTGGCAGACTCGCCCATCATGACAGGCACTCATGCGGCCAGCCATCTCAACTCAACGGCCCGAATAGGGGTGGTCTTTGTTGGAGCCTCGCTGTCCTAATCCAATCCAAACCCAAGCCCGTGACCAACCTGGGGTTCGGTTTTAGCCTGCTCCGGTCTGGGGTGCCGCCTCGAGACGCCTGTCAACCTGCGGGGAAATCTAATGGTGTGGTGCGTCTTGTCCAAAATAAGGTAAACAGCTAGCAAGGTTGTTCGATGGATCTTCCGGCTAATATAGAAACTCGCGTCAACTCAACGGGAGCAAAATGCGGCACTGGCAGCCATGATACCCAGATGCTGAGGAAATCGATAAACATAGGCCAAAGAGGCAGATGATACGTTCATAACAAGCAAAAAAAGACGATCATTTATGACTTTAATAAGATGACTACTTGAGCTTCAAACATACGGGAAACTACCACAACTCCTCCGCTAAAACCAAGCGTCGACAAGGAATTGTATTTCTCCCATCACCAACATTTTCAGGGTCTTGACATCCCGGCTATCATCACCCTGAGCCTTGTCCCCAGAATGCAAGTCGATCTTCGAGATTAAGAGGGCGCCCACAATCCCTTTTGGGACATCCGGAAGGGTCGATGCCCTGTTCTTGTCTGGAAGAACTGAACCCACATGAGTCGTTCACGGTCTAGGGCTGATAGAGCATCCCAGTGCTTCATCCCATATGCCCCTCCAAAACCGCTGCAAGATAAAAACAGCCACCAATGCACCATGCCTCGCATTATCCCCTGCATCATGGTACGATCGACTGCACTTGGGATGACTGACTGCCAATAAAGAGTGCAATCTGTTCAGTTCAGACAAACTGAACAGAGTCCCTGGCACTGCAACCCAATCCCTCTTCGGATCAGAGAGCCGTAAATCCGAAACAATATCAAGGCACTCAATATTGAAACTGGCTGCATAGAGAGAAGTCCTTGATATTTCGCGACTGTCTTTTTCAACAAAGGGTCCTGTTAGCGGATAGGGCTACGTCATGGAAGTCTCTCGCAGGCTTGTTTTCAGCATCATGACTTGAACGAAACGACATGTCCGGATGAGAAGCCACCGAAATGACGTAGGACAGTACTCAATGGTGGCCGAAACCACGCCTGTTTGACGATACGAAGCAACCAGATCATTCATAGAAGATTACAGCGGTAACTTCGCCTTCCAACTCTGCATAGGCAACAAAGTCGCCAATCATTCCTGATTTGACATCCCTCTCGAGAATAACGACACGGCTGTCGTGCTGTAGTGCCACTGCAACTAACGTGCCGGCCTTATTGATAGTAAAGTGCCGAGGGAATCTGCCGCCGCATGCGATGTCTTGTTGCAAAGCCAGATGTCCAGTCTCACCGTCAATCCTGAAACTGACAAGCGAGTCTGAAGTTATACTGGTGGTGTTGCCGTTGTTAAAATTGGGAGCTTGGAGGGTGTTCTCATTTCGGGATGAGATGAGAAGATACTCTCGATCTGGCTACACGCAGATGTTAGGATCACGATCTTTTGACATGTGGTGCTCACTTACAGATACAGCAATCTCAGCAGCAGCGGCGCCTTGAGGGATATCCTTTCCTTTGCCATGGATACCACTGCTCCATACTTCCTTGAATACGATGAAACCCCCGCCATATACAACTTCATACCCAACGACGGTATTGGCCAATTCGGTGACCAGATACATGAACGTCTTGGTCTCTTTCACTACAAATGTCACATGTCGAGGTCCGCTCCCAGGGGCGACGACCAAAGGATCAAGCTTCTTCAACGCCAAGCTGTCATCCTCATTAACGCCGTAGACGTGGACTAAATCCGCGCCTAGATCTGGAACAAGAAGGAACCGTTTGGTCGGGTCGAGCACTGCAGCGTGGGGATGAGACGCTTCCTGTCTCGATGGGTCAGGACCTGGCTTCGGAAGGCCGTATTCCTGGATCTGTACCGATGTAATATTGGCCGGGTCTCGAATGTCCCAAGTAGTGAAAGCCGAACCACCGCTTAGATATAGTTAGTCTCTTGATGCAATACCACATTGGAAAGGGGGAATGCATACTAGTGCGCGACGGCCAACCCATAGTCCCACTGTCCATAGGCAACAGCACTCACTGGGCCAAGTGCCGTGGACAGCTTGGTCAAAGGGGTCAAAGTGCCATTCTCATTCGTTGTGAAAGATGCCAACGACCCATTCTTTCCATCTTTAATCCCTTCATCGGTGCAATATAGCACTCCGTTCATCCAATCAAGTGTGAGCCACGATGGACTTCCACCACAACTATCCGTCGTCGCCAACGTTTCAAGTTTGACGGGTGCGTCCCGATACGCGGCAAGCGAAAGGTTCAACGTCGTGACGAGTCCACTGTAAGAGGCAACATACAGTAGCCCGCTTGGGTCGTGAGCATGTGATACCGGGTCAAGTATATCATGGTTGTGGCTCCAGTGAGCTCCTTTCTTATAATACGTCTCATACGCGCAGTGAAGAAGCACCACCGTAAGAGGCACGCCGAGGAGCAGCGTTGAGATTAGCAACGTAGTGCTGTTGTCCCTGAAGGGATTCTTATTAGGTTTCCGATGGCTCAGGAGTTTCATGGCGGATAACGAGATGGTATATTCCGTCGCTTTGATGTTAAATGTTTCGGGGGTGGGATCTGCAGTTGCTTGTATGGGGAAGAGCTGAAAGCTGACGCAGCTCAAACGCACTGGCCGCGAGCTGACTATCAGGGGTCGCGAATGAACAAGACTACCGAGATACGACAGTTAAGTAAACTTTGATCTCGCTAAAGGGTTGATAATATCGATTCGTGAACAAAACTGCGTAGGAACAGAGATTGATGCGGAGTCGAGATTTGATATTCGTTGTGGTTGTCGGCAATTGATCAACATAGCCTTGCGCTAGGTAAGGAACAGGTGTGTGTGGCTTCGATGGCACTATAATTGACGCCTTTCGTATCGGTATCACCGGTTGGTTCTATTGCCACTAATCGATAGGTTTTAGGTTTGATTGTCAATGCTCTTGCATTGTCGTTTGTTTCATAGTTTGTTTCATGGTAGGCTCGTAGGTTGATGGAGCATGGTAGTCTGCACAGGCTAGGAGATACGCGATAGAGAATGTGCCTTTGAGCTGTAAAATCAAAAAGCAGTAAATAATCTAATGGTATCTTGTGAACAGGAAGAAACTATGTTATTGAATTTATCTTCTGTGTTTTCAGCTACCAACTTTTGTAATTCCCCAAGGTCGATTTGACAGTAAGATATCCAACATCACCAACACCAACACATAACATAGCTGAAGTGTCTGTCCGCTTCTGGATAACTAGTTGCTCTACTTTCAATTCAAACAATTCAAACTTCAATTTTATATTTGTGGATAAGTTTTAATAGTTACAGCCACCCTTAGTATCCTGCCTCAACTGTGGTATCATACTCCAATGTTTTGTCATCACCATCATCGCCGCCGAAGAACTCCAAACTACTTTTAACTCCAGATTTTTGTATATCCCACATCAAGCCTTCTCGGAAGGAAAGTCCTGAAGTGCAGGTGTAGTGGTTCCTCTCGAAAGAGACATGCTGTAGGGTGCCTGCAAACATATCAGTCAGTATATAATACCTTGATCATCGATTTTGGACATACCAGAACTTCCTTAGCGTTGCAGACTCTCCAAGCAAGTTTACGGACGCTTCCATCCGCTGCGACAACAGGTGGCGCAAACTCGATACCGAACATTTCTCGAATGGCATAGACAATTCTCTTGGCATATTTGGTATCACGTTCGACATGTCCGCCAAATGGCTCTTCGGGCTGGTTGGGTGCAATATCTGGGTCGCGGTCTAGGCAGTTTTGGACAACGGGAAGAAGAGAAGCCTCGACAGCTTGCTCGTACAAACCCTTTGCACCAAGATCAACATCCTCCTCGTCAAACTTGCTGATCCGGATTTCGAAAGGCTCAGAGATCGCCATGGCATGATGATGACCGTTGTGGTGGTATCGAAACTCGAAGACGCCTTGTGTCCACCATAGTTTATCACCTTCAAACATAACTTCACCTTCAACCAGGTCGGACTCCGCTGCATCAGTAGCTGGGACTGGGTGCTCGTCAACCAGAATACTGACATCGGCCGTCAAAGAATCATAAGAACCAGCATTTGTAGGTGCCCATCGTCCAAGAGAAGAAACCTCGGTGGTCTCTCTTGAACGATTGTCGGTAACCATGTAAAGACCGATCCAATCCTTCTTACTATGGTTGGCTGGGGCTCTCCACTTGACACGAAGAGGTGCACCGTACTCGAAAGCCATGGTACGGACAGGCTTAGGGAACCGACCGGTCAAGCTCTCCTTTCCAGTGTACTTCTCCACGATGGGTACATGGTTTGTCTGCATACCGTTCACGGACAGGGAATAAAGCTTCGGGTCGTAGCCTTCCAAGTCGGGTGTAATTCTTGTAATTGTGAGTCGCGCGGGGGCCATGTTGAAAAGAGCTGAAGTATCTCTAACAATAGTTTTGACGCCTGATGCAAACTTGGGTCGAGCGGTATCAAGGAAGTCCTCGACGAACTGGCTCGTATCATCCAAAACCTTGTCGACGCTTTCTTGCCATCCCTTGACATGAGGGGGCAGTGACTTCTTGATGAATTTGGTGAGACCAGCTTCTTGACGAAGGCCACGTCCATAGATCTTTTGCATATGAGGTCGCTCGATATATGAGATGTAGAAAACCGTCAAAATCTGTGTGACCAGTGCCATGAGGAAGATGGATCGACTCCAAGTGATGAGTGCAGCACCCCATACGCCAGCTGTGCCGAAAAATCGATCAGGGTTGTTCAGGAAGCGATAGATGGACTTGTAAGTCAACTTGGCTTGATGGTCAAAGAAGAAATCACCACAGAACCATCCAAATTCTCCAAGCGAGTCATAAACACTGAACGCGGTCCACAGTTGGAGGGCGACGAGACTAGCACCCAGGACGTGTTTGAGCATAACCAGGCCGTACGCCCAGTCTTCGGGTGGCGAGTACATCTTCCAGCACGCAGCGACAAAAGCGGTGTTACACATGATCATGCTGATATGATGCAGACCCTTCCATTGGCGCCACGCTTCACCAGCACTCTCGCCAAATTTAAGGAAATGGCGAGTCCACATTTTGTTCTTGGATTGCTGGTCGAGGATAAGGCCCAGTCCAAGGTGGTACCATACGCGCCATGCCAAAGCATGGAAGACAAAGGCCGCCTGCCAAGCGGCGGTTGAGGGCGTCGCCAGAGTAAGGGTGGCTACGTAGAACGGCATAACGATAACGGCAAAGTCAGGAACCCGGAACAAATCGAGGTTACTTAGACCAACAAGGTTGTGGACCTGGCCAGGCTCATCCTTTTGGGAGGGTTTGAGCGTTTGTTGGTCGAATGCACCTTCAATTGATCTGGTATCAGCGGGTATAGCATCAATCTGGGTCCCGGAAACGGTTCGCTTGCGTGGAGGAGGAGGGTTGTACGTCTTCTCGATGTGAGGGTTCTCAACAATCACAAGGAAAGCAAATTGGGCCAAGTGGGCGAGGATCGAGATGAAGAGAACCTCATAGCTGGCTGCCATCATGGAGATACCGTAATAACCGGCGTAACCGATTGAGTACATGGGATGGGGAGCCATTTCGAAAACACCATCGAAAGTCAAGTCTTGGTCGATGAGGTAGAAAAAGTCTCCCCAGTACCAGGCAAAGTCTTTCACGACACGGTGGGCATCCAATTTCACCCAAAGGTTGAAGCCAATGAGACTGATTCCAACGGCCCAGCGGGAGAAGCCGATCAGAGGGTTCTCGCCTTCAGGAGTATGGCCACAGACCATGGCAAACAAGCAGTAGGATACAAAATCACACATGAGGATCAAATCAACAACCCTTCGAAAGACCAGCCAAGTGTTGTACTCGAGGGGGGCCTTTTCGAATTCATAGTCTTCGGTAATCTTGGTCTCCAGCTCGGTCTTGAGGAGTTTGTAGAGCCATGGCCGGGGGTTCTTTCCAGTTGATGGATGCTCGAAGAGTTTCCAGCGTCGTGCCCAAGTGACAAGTCGACGATGGTTCGACTGGATTTGAAGCAGTACACCAATGCCGATATTGTAGCAAGCCCGCCAGAACAGGAAGACAACAGCAAAGACAGTGCGCTTGGATCCAGATGGCAGGAAATAAGCAGCTAGAATATGGAGACCCAGAATCGCCAAGACAATAGCATCAGAAAGATTCTTGGGCTGGCGAGGATCCAAAAGCTGAGAAACCATATCATGAGTTGTGGGTACAATAAAGACTGCAGCATGTGACAGTCAGCCAAAGACGCACCAGAGCAACACACCACCAAATTAACCATAATTCGGGGTTTACATACCTGTACCGTCTGGTGTGCGACCATAAGTCTTGCTGGACTTTTCAGACGAGTTTATTGTTTCCGATGGCTCAAGATCATGGCTTTGTTGTGATTGAGTGTCTTGCTGCGCAGTAGATTCAACCCCGGATTGCCGTTGTCGCAATCCAGGGCTGGTGTCTGGCACATCGGCAGCAGTACTCATGACTGGTGACGATGCAGCAGGCAGAGTGTTTCAGTGGTTGTGTGTATTCCCAGAGATTGTTTTAACGAAAGGCAGGTTTAGTTTCAAGGAAAGAAAGAATAAAGGTTTAGTTTGAGTAAAAGATGAGGAGATGGGAATGAGAGGGCTTGTAGCAATAACACCCGGCTGTTGGGTTAGGATGGGATGGGGGAAGCTTGAAACGACGTCAGGGCTACTCCACTGCCACTGGCTAGACTGTCCGAACGGGGTCACCTGGTTAAGGCGTTTGTGAGCTGCTTGGTCCCTGGCTTGAGCTAACTAGGACCTGGTCTGGAGCTATGGCAGCTCCATAAATTGAAGACGGAGGGAGAATTAACAGGGAAGGTTAGAGCATGCAGAACAGTACAGCGTAGTAGTCTGTATGCACGAGGTTGCAGCTTGATGATTGGTGCGAGCTTTTAATGCGATTGTTTGTATTGTACGAGGTGCTGTTCACGGTGTTGTTTCATCGGATGGATTGCGTGCTTTGGCGAAAAGGAATGGTGAGAAGAGAGAAGAAGACATGGAATTTATAGCGGAAGGTGCCAGCAA
The DNA here is from genome assembly GCA_002093855.1 of Fusarium praegraminearum. Classification (NCBI taxonomy): domain Eukaryota; kingdom Fungi; phylum Ascomycota; class Sordariomycetes; order Hypocreales; family Nectriaceae; genus Fusarium; species Fusarium praegraminearum. The sequence continues at coordinate 386,535 of LXHY01000051.1, forward strand.
GACAAGACGCCAGACCGGACTAGAGTGAGTACCTGCCCGCCCACCTCGAGGATGCGCGGGCTCTGTCGTGACACCTATTGAAACGTGCACCTTCCTTATAATATGAGCAGAATATGTCTTGACCAGAACCACTCACGAGCCTGGTCTTCTACAGTGAGGTTTGAACGGGGCGACGGTCTTACACGGGCGGTAACAGCGCTAAACCCACTGCGATAACCAGAAGCGGGGGCTCCATTTGACCTGGGCTCCAGCTTCCATCGTCTTCCCCCACCTGAACAGGACAGGACAGACAGAACTCATGAGAATCATCGGGTTCCTTGGAATATCTGTTGATCAGCGAATTGCAGTATTGAGTGGTTGCGTTGCAGTGGTTTTAGTCACTGCAGCCAGGATATCGGATTATAAACTCTATTCTCTCACAGCTTATTCAAAACAGTGCATAGGTCTAGGTCTCTACCGCCGACTCTACCCGCTGCAATTGCCGCTCTGCAACGAACAAGAATGGGTCTGCATCCGGCGACCGGCGCCGTTATGGAGGACATGTCCCGATAGGTACTACGGGCCAAACCCCACCCCGTAGTGGAGACTTCGGAAGCGAGCTCGACATCTTTGGTGGCATTTGATCAATCATCAATCGTCCTAAGGTTACCTCTCTCATTTCTTTAGCTCGAACAGTCCTCCAGTAGGCGTGGCAGGCATAAAAAAGACCCTTGTCTTTGTTACCAGCGTGGGGTAGAATCACATGCAAATCTCACATTAGAGTAGGGAAAGAGAGAAACACCCCAGGCGATTTATCCCAACAAAATGGAAAATCAGAGCCTTTCCAGGGTCGTAAATGTGTTGCAGGGGGTTACAGCGATAGTCTATTTAGTTGTCTTTGATTGACAAAAACACTGAAACATACGCAGACTGAGTGGCATGTGAATAAGACCCAAGGCGAAGAGGCAGACACAAGACAGACAAAACCCGGGCTCTGTTTTTTCAAGCCTCCAAGCGACCATCTTCATAAATAAGAAAGCAACAAAGGGAAATGAACTACGGAGTTGCACAAGAAACATAAATACAGGTAGAGTTCGAAACAAATAAAATAGAAATAAGTTGGGCTGGCGCCGCCTGACTATCGCTTCTCCAGTGCGGACAGTCTTCCATGGTTGCTCCAACGGTGGAATAATTTGAGCAATCTAAGTATAAACCTATTCCAAAGTGTATTCAGGTAATAACAGACGTAAAATAGATAGTCAATCTGTATAAGGATGTTTTCACACCATAAATACTAAACACAGAGCAATAAGCTCTAAACGCTTTCTCAGTTGAGCACGAGACCGTCACCTAGAATCGGAAATACCACCATACAAGCACCAAACATTCACCATATCCCTGCGATATTCAGGGTCTCGAATTACACAGCCCCTTGTTCTCGAAGCTAGTGGGTTAGATTCTGTTGAGATACGGAGGAAGCCAATCGTCACTATTGTCGTGGCCTTTTTTTTGGCAATTCCCTATACAGGCAATCCGAAAGAGCCGCTTGTCTTTATACGCGAGAGAGAGTTATATCCCGCAATGCTTGCTTGCTTGCTTTGACCCATGCGACTAAGCTAACCCTCGCTTCTGTGAAAGGCCAGAGTAAGGACCGGGTAATATGGAAGAAACCATTTTTGGTCTTTGCGTTTCTATCGAGTTCGAATTGCAAGGGCTGTATTTGTTGGCAAGATGGCTCTGCATGAGAGACGGCCATCGTACTATTGCCTAGCATAAGTGACGATTGATATGACACTCTCCAGTCCTGGAAATTCTGGACAGGCTACTAGGTGTCAACATCCTGTCAAGTTTGATAGAGTGCATTCGGTTGTCGACCTGCGGAAGTACTGCATATTTCTCCTGCAAATGTAAAGTGGTCGAGTGCAATTGGGTTAGCAAGTAAAGTGTCACTCGACGATTCATGCCTGAGACTCTGCATGTATGATTCAAAGGTTGTTGTATTTAAATGGTCTATGCCAGTAATGTCTAGAAGATGGATGTTGAGCCTCTGTAATAACTGATATGAGCATCTCTTATTTTCTTCACTTAGAAGAAATGGCTCACCAGCTAATGTCTGAAAGGTAAGTCTTAATATGTGCAACCTTTTCTGGATAAGCTCCTTTACTTAACAATAGAATAGCTGCTTTGCATACCTGACTACTCCCAATGTGACCAGAGCCTCTTGATGATTGGACTTGTCCTTGACTGTTGGAGAATCAGGGGTTGTTCTCCTTGGTGGGATAGGGCCTTTGCTATCTGAGAGGCAGTCTCTAGTCAGATCTATCAATGACGAACTGACTAACTAGGGGACTGCATATCCTACCTACATAACCATCCGGGGTGCCAGACTGCCCAGGAAGATATGCCACTTACTCACAACCTGCAGTCCCAAAGTCCTTTCCTGCAGGTATCCTCACATGTAGCCTCTCTCTACAAAGCCAAAGCATAGGTAGACAGCTGTTGTTGAGCCCGGTGGCTTATTGACTTGACCACTGTTTTATTCATATTGTTGCAGTACTAGTTTTACTGTTAAGCTCATATCTCTTTACAGATTGACGACGACTCTCCTTTCATAGGTAGACAGTAAAGGGGTCTTGCCCCTTTCCAGCCCCCAATATATCCCACTGTCATACTCGACACAACAACTTGGTCAACATGTCCATTTATACCCCTTACTGAGCTTGCGTGGCGGCTCTGTCTTTGTTCAAACAGTACTGGCCTGATTACTGTCCCAAGCAAGCCATCTTCACCCTACATCAAATAGACAATCACTTCTCATCCCAGATAAACCGCATATCCTGAAGGTTTCATTGAATCATGAGGTTGAAAGTTTCTTTTCCCGTCAACCACGAATGCATTACCATGTGTCCCCCTAGCTAAACAACGCACACAAGATCGAAACAGCAGCAACGTCCACCTTTTTACTGAGCCTTCTTGGCAAACTCCACCCGGAGAATGAGATGCTTGAAACCAAATCCGTCCATCTTCGCACAGGCCTTGACGGCGTCGCCTCGGTCCGCAAAGCTGATAAAGGCGAAACCCTTGGCCATGCCAGTCTCTCTGTCCTTGGCCAAGAACACTCGGGTGACGCGACCGAAACGCTCGAACATATCCCGCAGCTCTCCCTCCTCGGCCATCTCGGAAACCTAATGTCTGTCAGTACTGTAAGCCATAAAAGTATCATGACGCCACTCACGTTGGTGACACGCAGTGTAGCAAAGTCGTCCCTTTCGCCAAACTTGGAACCCATTCTCTCGCCAGCAGTTCCGTTGCCACGCAGGGCAGGGGGAACATATGATCCCTTCTTGGCACCAGCAGCCGCGGCGGCTGAAGGCTCGTCTCCCATACCAGCAGCGACATCGGCAGCGCCGCTCTCTCCAATGGGCGCCATGGTGTCCTTGTAAGGACATCGGGCAGTGAAATGCTGACCGTTGCAAATACGACACTTGACCTGCTTGTCCTTGAGCTGGTCCTTCATGGTCTGGGTAGCAGTGTCGGCGGAATCGTCCTTCTCGGCCTTTCGCCAGTTGACGCTTGGTCGGAAGATAATGTTCTCACCGACAGAGGTGGTATCGGGAGCAGGGCCTGCGGGATCCTTTGCGCTGAGGCCGAACTTGGGCCAGGTTTTTCGGTCGGCGACGCGGGGGTTTACGGTCTCGGTGTGGGTAATGAATCGGACGCGGCGAACGGTCTTGACCTTGCGGCCGTCGTCATCGTAGCGGAATGTGATGATGGTCTTTGTTCCATCCTTGTTGGCGATGGTCTGAGGCTCAGGGAGATCGGTGGAGGTCTCCTCGACGTCGTCGTCGTCGGCCCAGTCGTGCCTTTTTTTGATGGTGGGGTTAGTCAGAGTATCGATAGAATACCCCAGTCGGAGCACAAGCAAAAGCGCTGAGCGGGCGGACTCACTTGGGCTGGTTCGCAACTGCGGCAGCCATGATGAATCGAGCGTATCTGCGACTTTTTGAGCTGTAGGGGTGTAGGTCTCGCGGTAAGATCGGGATGCGTCGTCGTGGCTCGTCGAGGCGTCACTTCGTGATCGTGGGGTTTCTTAGTGATGGTTGAATTTATTGCACTTTTTCGTGGTGCGGCGTTTGAGCGCTGGTGGGGCAGCAAATACAAGCCACATCTGGAAATCAATGGAGGAGATCAAGATCACATGATGAGCACTGCCACAGGGCCGACTTAATCCGCTCCGGTTGAAGCGATCGTGAAAGTTTACTAGGCGTCAGTTACGTTACTTTGTTCAATCTTATGTTAATAAGGCTTTTGATGACGGTACATTTCCCATGGAACATGCCATTATTAGAATCGGCAACCGCCTGTGGGTAGACGGGAAATCGGCATGATGGGACACGTCGGAATTGAAAACGACACGGAAGTATGTGGCGCAGTCGAACCACATTGCGAGCGACACGACATCTCATATTGAGTTTGTTTCAAAGCAGGAATTTGTGAATCGTAAAAGTGAAGCATTGTTCAAAATGTGGGAATTGATGATACAAACCTGTGACTCGGCAAGGACCCTTGAAGTTCCTCCGTGTTGGGAGATGAAGATGCTAGCTGCAACATGGGTGCCAAGTGACAGGGCGCTGAACCATCTAGAGCCAAGCGTGGCGCAGCCTACGAAGCACCCAATAGCGTCCGCGTAATCCCGCAACGCGGTCTTGTGGCGTGCAGCAATGGCCATGTGAGAGGGAGCTTGCGGCCAGCTTGGGATGGAGACGCCGTGGAAACACTTTTACTTTGGGGGAGCTTGGCTTGCATTCGTAACGTTGTTCGTTTCTTCCTTCCGTTCCGTCCCTTTTATTCTCATCCCATCTTATATATTCACATTCTCTCCTTCCTCCTTCCATTTTTTTTCTTCACACACATTTTACTGTTGACTGATACATCCTCGTACCTGACGATCTATCTTTGCGCGACTCCAAGATCCACCTCCTATCCACTGTCGCATAGCGCTTCACTCAACCACTACAATGGCTTTCAAGCAAGACGCACCTCCCCCGGCTTACGGCCCTCCCCCAGGTGCTCCTCAACCTACATATGGCGGTTACCAGCAAGATCCTTACCAACAGGGCGGCGCGCCTCCTCCTCAAGGCTACTACCAGCAAGCTCCTCCTCAGATGGGCTACCCTCAACAACAACAAGGACCCTTTCCCGCCGGCCAAGGCCCTTATCCTCCTCAGCAGGGTCCCTACGGCCAGCCTCCCCCTCAGGGTTACTATCCCCACGATGATCAAAGAGGAAACGGCGGTGGTGGCGGCGGTCTCATGACTGGTCTTCTCGCTGGTCTCGCATGCTGCTGTTGTTTGGACTGCCTTTTCTAAACGTCAATCTGACCTATTACTCGATATCACCACCGCCGATAAACGGATCTACAAAATACGAAATGTTAGAGGATTCGACTCCTCTCCAGCAGGCAAGGGAATGACCTGCGACGAGCGTGTGGCGCATCAGGCAATGGAAGGGTTTCCTGTTTTCATGGCGTTGGGGTTTCTTTAATTTCAGACATCTTATTCTACGTTAGGTGTTTCTTTGTTTGTTCGATACCTAGAAGACGATAATCACATAATGTTCTGTTCCTAGAATGCATGCAGACTTGTCCGAAGTGATGACTTTTAAGATGTGATTGACATTGACAGATATAGTGATATGATACTATGCTGCGGCAAAGAGTGTCTCAAACTCATCCCTGACTTTTGCGACACAGTCATTTGAGTAAATCTTTTTCTGTACATCCGGCGATGTCCATTTGTCCGGAACCGAACCACTGAGCTTGTGCTCCTTGAACATCCTATCTCTTTCCTCCTTTGCCTTTCCTTCTCCGAGATGCAGCGTTCGGCCAGACAAATAGGCCATTTCGACAAGACTCGACGTCCACTCCTTTCGCGATTGTTCATACACCTTGAAACACTTGGCGATAGTCTCGGGCTTTGTATCGGGGGCAAGGCAGAGAACTTCTGCGATTGTTGAACCATCTTCAATGGCCATGGCTGCACCTTGACTGAGATGTGGAAGCGTCGGGTGGCAAGCATCACCTAGCAGGGCGACAGCTCCGTGTGTCCATGTTGGCAGCGGCTTGTACATCCTCAGTCGCCACTCACAGACTTCTCCTTCAGGAACGAGATTAAGCATCTTCTGTACCAGAGGACAGAAAGTATCAAAGACCTTGAGCATAACCTCCTTGGAACCCTTGGTTGTGTATGTTATAGACGGGGCGCCAGCAAAGTTCTCATCTGGATGGGCAGTTGATAAGTTGTAGATGGACTTGTTGGCGATGGAGTAGGCAATGATATGTCGCTTCTCTCCTACCCACCGCACAACCTCATCACTGTCGATGAGAGCTAGGAGCTCGGGGTCATGAGTCATATCTTCCCTGTTGAGCATGATGCGGTAGGCGGCCTGACCAGTCTCGGCCTCTTCAGGCGTGGCATCTACTTGTTGTAGAATTTGAGAACGTGTGACACTCTTGATACCATCTGCACCGAGAAGAATGTCGGCTTGGCATGTGTAGGGCTCTCCATCTCTGGGCTTGAGCTTGAAGGATACCCGGGGTGAGAAGGTTTCCACCTCGACCAAACTCGTTGAGAAGTGAAAGTTGATGCTGTCTTGTCTCTTACAGGCTTCATACATGTGGCCAGCCAGGGATGATCTGTGACCGCAAAGGTGCGAATAACCATATTGGCCCTTTAGGTCTGGCATATCAACATGGGCGAGTTCTTCATTTGTTGATCCCTCTGGGTTATGTCAGTGGTTCTCTTATAAGATATTCGGTACAGTAACTCACGTCGAATACTGCTGCCAGCGACACGAGTTGCTTCTTTCTCAATGTCGTCCCAGCATCCTAATCTGTCGAGGATTCTCCCAACATTGGGAGGCATTTGAATGCCGGCTCCAACAAAACCAAGATTGCTGGCTGTCTCATATACGTTGATATGCTTGAAGCCTCGTTTGGCGAGGGCGAGGGCAGCTCCAAGGCCACCCATGCCAGCGCCCATGATGGCGATATGTAGGTCTTTGATGTCAGTCATGGTAGTAAGTAAATGGTTGTTTCTGGGAATAGACTTGGCACTGAGAGACTTCACGGTGATTTATATATCGGTTGTTCCTTTATCCGATCTGGTTTAAGTTGTAGCTATCCCGAACGTAAATGCCGGGATGCGGGGACCGGAAGTACATCTCTGAATGGAGTTCTTGATCTCTGCAAACTATCGGCAGAAGCCTTTTTTGTAAATAGAGGATTGCATATCACAGATAGTTTTACTAATGTTTTTCAGTTAATTTCCTATTTTGGCTTGTGTTTGGTTCCTATATCGGCGGTTGTGGTTGTGTGTTACTCGTCGTGTAGGTACTATAGATGTGGTGGAGTTTTCACTCGTCATCATCAAGATCGCAACACCTAGTACTTTGGCAATAGCAATTCGCTAACGAAGAAATTAGCATCGATCTCGGAGATATTTGTACCGAGTGATCGCCTTTTGTACCTTGTCGGGAATGTATCTCGGCAAGTGGGCGGTTAGATTCGTGACACTTGATGCTAGTCTAGGGAGAGGTAGATCTACCCTATGTCCTTACTCAGCTGGTTCAGTTTCTTTTTGTACATCTTGACAGTCTAGACGTGCATAGTTTGCATGTATATGCGAAATGCGTCTATCCCTGTCAATAGCATGTTGATATCGCATGATGCTTTTTATATACGCCGTCGATCTAAACAGTCGCTAATAAAGCCGCAACCCAACCCTTAGCACATCATCCAATAGCACTACATGCTCGAAACACGAGCATCGTTTCACCTGCCGAAATAAACTTCTCGGTGTCGAAACAAAGTCCCTGGCCCATGTTAATTGGACCAATCCGGCAGGTTAATTTGTGATCATCTCAAGTGCCTCCGTCCCTATAATAAAGCAAGCCAATTGAGTTAAGCACGTGCGTTGAACAATCATACATATATATATATCGAATATGACCGCCGGTAAAGATGGCTCTCCGCCGAAGAAGCAGAGTGGCTATACTTGCTTGACAATCATGGTTGGTTCTGCCTTGATTGGTCTGTTGGCCGTCGCCTTTCAGATATCATTTGCAAAGGCGGTGGACGTCGACGTCGACGTCAAAGTCGATGCTTACACCAACACAGTTGAATCGGACTGGACGACTGTTTACTACTCAAATAACAATCCTCTACTCATTGGGAATGATGGAGGACCTGACAAGGGAGGTTTTCACGTCTACGACCTCACCTCCAAGTCTCCCCTGCGAGAAGTGACGGCTCAAACACCAGGACGCAGCAAGCTTGTTACTACAGTATACGACGTGGATGGCAAGGATGTTCTCGTTACCGTTGCGCAACCAGACTCTGTACTTCGCGCTTACGAGATGCCCGAGTTCAAACAGATCAAAGATGCCGACTTCAAAGTACTGGGCGATTGGTCTGCACTATGCAGTTGGAAAAGCCCTGCTGGGAATGACTACGTTTACCTGTTTGGGAAGGGTCAAGCAGTCCAGTTATTGCTGCGAGCAACCAAAAAGTCACTTGAGTTTGTCAAGGTACGTATGTCCTGGTCAAAGAGATTCTTGTTTGCTAATATCATCAGATCCAAGCATTTCCCACCGACTTTGAGACATCAGGCTGTGCTGCGTCACGCTCAGAGTCACGCATGTACATTTCAACAGACGATAAAAAAAGTGTTTATTCATTCTCTCTCAAGGAATCTGTCGAAGCGCCCAAGATCACCAAGGTCGGCAAAGCAGAAGACGATGTGACCGGCCTGGCTGTCTACGTGCCCAATAAGGGGTCAGATTATCTATTTGTCGCCCAAACAGATAAAATCGCCGTCTACGATCAATCCTTCAAGCTCAAGGGAACGTTGTCTCTAACCGGATTAGAGGATATTGAAGTCCAAGGTCTCAATATTTACCAAGGTTCAACGGACAAGTATCCTGCGGGTGCTCTTACCTACGCCCTCGAGTCAGAAGAAGTCAACGGCTTTGGTATCTCATCACTCGAAACAGCCCTGAAGAAGCTCAAGATTGAATCCAATACCAAGTACGACCCAAGAAAGCTCAAAAGCGAATCTGAAAAAGAGCCAATTTGCAAAACATGCGGAGGTAACGGATACTGCGTCAAAGACAAGAAGCAAAAGTGCGAATGTTTCTCTGGCTTTGCTGGAAAGACTTGTAGCAGCTTCACTTGTGTCGACAAATGTTCCGGCCATGGGAAATGCGTTGGTGCGAACAAGTGTAAATGTGACAAGGGATGGGGTGGTCTGCACTGCTCATTCCTTCTCGTTGAGCCAACATACGAGACAGAGTCACGACCTGGTGATGGCGACGATCCTGCCATTTGGATATCTCCCGAGGGCCCAGAAAAGTCTCGTATCGTTACAACTATGAAGTCTGGGAAAGAAGCTGGTCTCGGTGTATTTGATCTGAAAGGCAACCTGATTCAGACTTTTGCTGCGGGCGAACCCAACAACGTCGATATGATATATGGCTTCAAGGCGGGCGATCGTAAGGTTGATCTTGCTTTTGCTGCGTGCCGAGCTGATGATACTCTATGGTAAGTTGCACCACCCTATGCTCGATAATCAGCTAACGATCAAGTCTCTTTGAAATGCTTCCTAACGGAACACTGAACGATATTCCTGGCGGGTCTCATCCTGTTGTCGAAGATTACAAAGTTTATGGCTCGTGCACATACCGTTCACCCAAGACAGGAAAGCAATATCTCTTCGTCAACGAGAAATCAGCGCGATATCTCCAGTACGAACTCACGTCCACATCTGATGGAGAACTCCAGACGAAGCTTGTGCGAGAGTTTCAAGGCGGCAGTGGTGGACAAGTCGAAGGTTGTGTCACCGACGAGGAGAATGGTTGGATCTTTCTCGGCGAAGAGCCTTCTGCCCTGTGGCGATATGATGCCGAGCCGGTGTCAGATGACGAGGGAGTTGTTATCGGCAAGGTAGGCGATGGAAAGCTTTACGGAGACGTCGAGGGCGTAACGTTGGTCTACGGATCAAAAGCCGATGAGGGATACATCCTAGTGTCCTGCCAGGGCGTTAGCGCATACAACGTCTACCGTCGAGCCGAGCCTCACGAATACGTTACGACGTTTACTCTCATTGAATCGTCCGACGGGAAGATCGACCCTGTATCCAACACGGATGGCATAACAGCTGTGGGGACAGCACTAAGCAAGGATTTCCCTCATGGCTTGGTCGTTGTACACGACGACGCAAATCAGCTGCCGAACGGGAAGACCAGCGCAGAGGCGAGCTTCAAGATGGTTAGCCTCGAGAAGATCCTCGGTTCCAAGGTTCTGGGGAAGGAGGGTCTGCTGGACCAAGTTGACAAGAACTGGAATCCCAGAAAGTAAGCTGCGAATGAGAGTTGGCCCTGTGAGGTTGGTGTTCGTCCGTACAGAACCAGGCCCAACCCCATCCCAGGCACCCCTGAAGCTATTCAGACCCAAAAGGAGACAACCGAGAAATCTCAACAACAAAGAAACACGCATCTTGTTCGATATCTAGCACTTGTCTGTAAGCATAGACTCTGATCGTTGCCAAAGGGGATTGCTCATGTGCTCGAGTAGTGGCGTTGGGTCAGCATCGCCGCTTAGTTTGATCGGCCAGGCCTCTTTGCCATGTTCTAGAGATGATCGTGGGATGGATTGCTTGAGTTTCGCTACGTTGGGGAGATGATTGGGCAGGTTAGGTAGTGGTTGGCGTTTGCAGTGTTTGACACTGACAGATGAGAGGGGCCCAAGTTCTGGGAATTTTCTTGTAATGGTATTAGGTAAATATCAGCACAGACTGGAAGTCAATGTACTGAATTATTTCATTCTAATCAGATTATATTACTCTGCCTAAGTGTTAGAAGTCATATGCCTACTAAGTATCAAATGCGTATCATTCATCTGCACTTTGATATCACCACATAAACTCATCTCAACACTGCCAGCCAGCGAAAATTCATTCCATTCCTTTTCCGAAAGTCTTCTTTCGCACTTTTCCAATGCTAGAACACTCTCAATTACCTTCGTTTCATGTTCCCACTCCAACGTTTGTGGGCTCCAACCGCCGCCATCTCATTAACCCCTTTTGGGTGTCAATAGAGCCTCAAAAGGCACTGACAGATATGAGTAGGCCAATCAAACAAAACTGCCCATGAACCAACACTGCAAATCGCGAAAGATCGTTCTTGGCTTGTTCTACTTCGTGCGCTCGCGTCTGACAAGTAAAAGGCGAAACCAAATGGCAAACTTTATGCTTAATCCGATGTATTCGTAGGCCCGAGTTCGTACCTTACGCCTCAACATCAAATCCGTGTGGGGATACCAAGCTAGGAGTAGTTTAGATGATGTTTGATGCAGTAAGTTATGCACGTCAATAACGCCTCCAGACATGTTGTTCTCGCCTCCCCCTGCTCAAGCTTTGATACCATCTAGTCCCCTCGTGACTGACATGCCTCGTAGTCTTTTTACTGCGCTCTTTGAAGAAATCTCTATTCAGGTCCTTATTGAGATAGCAAGTGTGGCACTAGGTGCCTGTTCAAACCGAGAAGCGAGGGTGGGCTTTATTGACCCCGCGGCCTGAATAGACCCTCAATAGAGACCAACGGGCATCACCAAGGCCCAAGAGTTGAAGCGAACAGGCGAATACACTCGCCGTTCTTTTTTAACATGGCCAATTTCTTTCTCATCAGGATAGAACACGAATTTATAAAAAGATCCTCGAGTCCTGCATAAATACCTTCTCTTTTCTTCCTCTCCAGACTCGTTCTCCAAACTAAAGGACAACGACAATCTCAACAACCCCTTTACACTCACACGATTCCGAACACTCTTTTACGAGTTATCACTCACTACAACTTTTTACACTTCACTACGATCGTTCCTACGATACGACAAGTACTGCGCCCAACATGAAGTACTCAATTTTGACGCTGGCCGCCGTGGCCAGCACCACCCTTGCGGTGGCCGTCCCTGCTCCTCAACCTGACCCAGTCGCCGAGCCCATGCCTTGGTGCACCTGGAAGGGTCAGCCTTGCTGGAAGGAAAAGATGGCCAGACGCGAAGCTCAGCCTGAACCCGAGGCTGTTGCTGCCCCTGAGCCTGACCCAGTTGCCGAGCCTATGCCTTGGTGTACCTGGAAGGGCCAGCCCTGCTGGAAGGAGAAGATGGCTAAACGCAACGCTCAACCCGAGCCTGAAGCCGTCGCTGCTCCTCAACCTGACCCAGTCGCCGAGCCTATGCCTTGGTGCACTTGGAAGGGCCAGTCCTGATGT
>LXHY01000052.1:0-106275 GCA_002093855.1 Fusarium praegraminearum
CAAGCCCAAGCCCAAGTTCAAGTCCAAGTCCAAGTCCACCAGGTCCAAGCGGCAGCCAAATTCAAGGACAATCATATTACAGCACCCACGTTGTCCAAGGACAGTCCCAGTCCCAGTCCCAGTCCCAGTCCCAGGGACACGGACACTACTTTCGTTCCCATCACCATCTTCATCAGCACGCCAAAACAAACTCAGCGCCCTCTCATGCTTCAATTGTCACTTACAAGTCCGCCTTGAACAAGCCAGTCGTCACTGTCGTTCCTCTTTCCGACTCCAATTCTGTCTCTTCCGTATCTTCATCCACCTCCACAACTTCCGAGTCGTCTTCTACTACAACTACAACTACTACGCCAACTTCCTCCTGCGGCTCGCCTACTACAACCGCTACCACCACCCCGGTCTCGTCTCCTTCCTCGTCTACCACCTCACCAACTTCGAGATCGACGCCAACATTCACTACTCCTGTATCTGTATCGACTCCAAAATCAGGTTCCAAGAGAACCGTCCACTTTCGTTCCGCCACTACAAGCATCTCTACCAGTACAAGTACCAATACCAGTAGCGCGCCCTCAATCCCCATCCTCTCTGTCGTCCCTCCGCCTGGCCAAGACGGCGGCGACGGAGAGGCAAGAAGGCCCGCCATGCAGCGAGTCTCTGCCTTTCTCCCTTCATGGGACAAGAGGTCCTCCAATACAAGATCAAGCTTGTTTGGCTGGTCCTCAAATCGTTCCAGCGCCTCCATATCAGTCGCAAACCAAAATTCATTATCTAGGATAAACACCACTGCAGCCAATGCAAATGGCCGAGTCCAAAAGGAAGCCTTCTGGCCCGCGACTCTCGACCTCGAATGCGAGAAGGCTGCCCGCATCCTCAAATCATTTTCCAGTATGCTTGTCTCACTTTCCAGTCAGCATTGATCCTTGTGCTAACATGAAATCCCAGCCGATGGCTATCTCGTTCCTGCAGACGAAGAAGAGGACTCATATTCGACAACAAGCGAACCGCGATCCCCAAAACGAGTCACCAAGAAAATCCCACAGCGAGTTATTCAAAATGCTGCCGGAATCGCCATCTTTACCTGCATGCGTAGCGGTCTGTACATGACAGGGTCCGGCGGCTCCGGTATTCTCATCGCTCGAAAATCCGACGGTACATGGTCGCCCCCATCCGGAATTATGCTACATACGCCCACTCTCAGCTTCATAATTGGCGTCGACGTTTACGATTGCGTTCTTGTTGTCAACAACCTTGCCGCTCTTGAGTCAATCACGAAACCCCGTGTCACACTCGGCGAAGATGTCGGTCTAGTCAGCGGTCCCCTCGTGTCTCTGGATTCAGATGAGTCGCACATCAAGTGGCAGGACATGGGTAACACCGTTTTGACCTACTTGAAATCGCGGGGTCAAAATCAAGCCGTTAACTTGAACGGCTGTATCCTGGCCGAGCGAGGGAACGAGAACGAGCGCTTCTACGCCAGCCAAGTCACACAGATGGATATCCTGGCTGGCAATGTTGCCCGCGACGTGGAGGAAGTTGGGCCACTTTCAGAGGTCATTAAGATGGCCGAGGGCAGGACAGACTATGATACTTCTGTAATTAACAAGATCGCCGCCGAATGCGCGCCGGGAGACGCCATGATAGCAACACCCAAGTCCTCCACACCCGCATCGCCCCGGACGGCCTTTGGAATTCCCAACCAGGACGATCCCGATCCGTTCGGTGTTTTGGCCCTCGAGATGGCTGGTTTAGAAATCAGGGAAGCAGGATCGAGATTACGACCTACGAGTAGTCAATTCGACTTCAACCCCGCGCCTTCAAGCCCAGCCTTCTCCAAATTCAACAGGCAAAGTATAGAAACATTCGTCTCAAAGAGCAATCGCAACAGTTATATGTCGTCGAGAACTGTCAAGAGTCAAATGACGGATGCTGGAACACAGACCGATGTAGGCACAACGCCCGAGACATCGCCCAGCCCAGGTCAGAGCGAAGATGGCCACGATAGGAGTATCCGCCTGCAAATCCCCGAAGTCACAGAGGAAGAAGAAGAGGTGGATTACACAAAGGTCGATCTGACCCCCATAAGGCATTTCAGCGGGGCCCAATCCCCTCTCAGTACCACCAGCCACAGCAGCACAATGGCCGTGGAACCAGACACCCTCAAGGTTGAGCCCAGGGATGACACGGACAAGGCGTCGAGCAATTATGATAGCGACAAGGATGACAAGAGTAGCCGAAACGCCGACGACGAGGGCGACTCAGAGAGTGACGCTGGAGAGGAGGACGAGGAGGAACCTGTGGTGTTTGAGGTTGCTGCTGTGCAGCCAGCAAGAACACAGGCTGTTGCATCCCGCATGGTTCACGCCAAGGGTAACATGGTCATCATTCCCAAGAGAGTCCCTCCCCCTCTGCCCATGAGGAACCCCGGCAGGGCATCGCGATCTAGTAAGAGTGAGATGGGCGATGTTTCAAGCCTTCGAAGCCCTCTGCGTAAGGAGGCCTTCACCGAAGAAGACCTTGCATCGGAGAATGAGCACACCGACTCCGAGTCTTCACCCTACCTTAAGCCCAAGGAGTTCAAGGTTGAGAAGACCAAGACCGAGACCAAGTCTGATGACGACAAATCATCGGAATCCGAGGTCGAGTTCTTCCTAGCTGAGGAGGTGAAGACCGAGGGTGCCAAGGCCGAACTTACCAAGGCTGAGGACACCAAGGCTGAGGATACCAAGGTTGAATTGAAGGATGCTCAAACATTCCCCAGAATTCCTCAGGAGGAACGTCCAGACAGCCCCAGCACACCTGACAAGAAACACACTTCATCTGTGTATACCGGAGTGACTGAAGACCGATGGAGCGTCGACGGCACAACACTTACAACGCCTACATCAGACCGGCCTTTTTCTGTTATTGGCGACATAACTGAAGACGAGACCCCCAGGAAGCCAGCCAAAGAAGCTGAGCCAACTGAGATGAACGAGAAGCACGAAGAGCTAGAGAAGATGGCATCAAAAGAGACAACCCCCAACACGATCACGGTGGTATAATTGAGGGAGACACGAAGATTTTTCACAGAGTAAATGGGACACGGCGCACAACCTGAGCTTATTCATGGGGTAATCACTCGACGGGGTTATTTTTTGGGGAGAGAGAAGTTTTTGCGCATTCTTGTCCATACTTTTGGTGAAAATGTACGTTATGATGGGTTTTTGTGCACAAGGAGCTGTTGATTCCTGGCTCCTGGACGGCGTTTGATGGAATTCATGACCACTTTTTTTTCGTTTGGTCTTTCTCGAGCAGCGCAGAGCTGATACCGGCTCGAGGTCCAAACTGATGCAGGGAGGGAATGAGTATTGTCGATGTACTGGATGTGATGGGACGACAAAGGAGACAAGGCAAAGTACGGATATGTGGATAAAAAGGGAAGGATCCTTGACATTAAGCAAGTGATCTCTGTATCTGGAGTTCTTGTTTGGAAGTCCTGGCCTCATGTTTACCAGTAGAGAGGCCAGACTATGACAAAGTATTATTCTTAATGCCATTGAATAGAACCAATGCAGAAGCGAATTATCATTCATTTTTTTGAGTTTATTTATTTAATTGTAAGCCTTCGTGAAGTCGAATTAAAGGTGGTGGATGATAATAATCTGTTTGAAGTAGTTGTCGTTTTGGCTGGCACTGGCAATGCACTGGCAGGCAGTTGGTAGAATCGTTCGTTTGTTACCAAACTTCATGCACCGATAATTCTAGATAGAAGAGTAGCCTGAAATTTCGATTCTTTTACATCTAAACTGGTCTCATGTTTTATTTTCTGTTGTTTTAAAGTGTTGATGACTTTTGTATCTTGTAAACAATGGCGGCTCGCACCAAGATAGAGACCCCTACAAAGAAGCTGAAGCAGCAGCAAGACACAGAAGGTCACGTGCCATCTCCAACCACTTCAGATGCTGCCGCTTCACCAGCCACACCAGTCGCGTCGTCGCCCCGGTACAAGCTACGGGCGCGCAAACCTCGAGAAAGCTCGCCTACGGCTACACCATCGCGACGCAACAACGGCCCCATAACGCCCTCACCATACGAATATCTCTACCACCAAAAAAACGGCACTGCAGAAAGTGCGAAGAAATTTCGAAACCGCACAATGTCCAGCACCGCGGGCAAATGGCGCGAGGAGCAGGTCCTCATCATCTGCCCTGGCAGCCGAACTACCATGGCTCAGCTGGGGTGCAGTGAGTTGACACCTCCCGCCCGGCGCATGCCCACCAGGATGTTTAAGGAGGGCGATCAATGGGCTCCTTACCACAAGACGAAGCGCACAACTATCGTCAATGGTGTGGAGGAGGATGAGTGGCTGGAGGATGTCGATGAGGATGAGGGAGCTGTGTATCCCATTCAAGGTAGCTATACCCATTGCGAGGTCTGGTGATGCGAAAACACCCAATGCTAACAGAATCGCGCACACAGCTGGTCGCATTGTCAACATGAG
Source organism: Fusarium praegraminearum (assembly GCA_002093855.1). Lineage (NCBI taxonomy): Eukaryota > Fungi > Ascomycota > Sordariomycetes > Hypocreales > Nectriaceae > Fusarium > Fusarium praegraminearum. Next base: position 4,481 of record LXHY01000052.1, read on the forward strand.
CGCACTCCTCGCTTTCCTCGATCATGTCCACGGTCTGCTCACAACTACATATCACAACACCCCCATCATGCTCATGGCTTCACCACAATGGACCCGTCCCGACTGCGAAACCATAGCCCGATACGTTTTCGAGAACACGAGAACACCTGCGCTGTGCATAATTCACAGCGGAATCGCTACTCAGTACGGATTGAAGTGGCCCAATCTGACCGTGGTGGACATTGGTTACGAAAAAGTCGACATTACAGCAATTCACGACGGACGGGTCGTTAACCATATGGGTGTCTGTGCTACCGAGGCCGACGAGGAGATTAGTGGAGGTGAAGTCTTCACTCGAAGCTTGGTCAAGTTGCTACAAGACAAGGGTTTCAACCACGACATGGCCGAACAATTGAAGAAGAGCAACATTTGCGAGGTCCTTCCTTACAATGGCACCGAAGATAAACTGATGGAGCTTCCAAAGGAGAACACTGCGGGTGTAGCAGCTGGTGCTCCTGCTGCTGGTCCAGAACCCGCAAAAGCCCCTGAAGCCCCTAAACCTACAGATAACGGAGACGAAGAAGGCGGTAACGCCGATGATGATGGTGTGCTGGACGTGGCAGCTATTGTTACAAGCGGTCAGACAAAGGAATTTCTCGCCAAAAAGGAGAAGGAAAAGGAAAAGGGCAAAGGTGGCAGAAAGAAGGGTGAAAAGGAGGCTGAGGGCGCAGCTAGGGCAGCCCGCCTACCAAACTCCAAGAGAACACACAACACCTTTTCCTACGAGGAGATTATCCAAGAAGATGTTCCCCCACCAGTAAAGGAGAAGGAGGTTGTAGAGAACCCTACCACTGGTACAACAGAAGCTCCCAAGCCCGAGGGTGAGACCAACAGCGCGCAACCTCCTCAAGGAGAAGGAGAGAACGCCGCCGCACCCACAACAGAGGAACCAAAGCCTGAAGAGCCCAAGCCAGCAGACGCTCAAGAACCAACACAGTCGATAGAGTCCAAGCCTGAAGCTGAGCCTAAGCCTGACGTACAGCCCGTCCCTGAGACACCCGAGAAGCGACCGAAGCGCATCCGTCGAGATGTCGAGGTTGGCCTTGAACGCTTCACCTTTGCTCAACGTCGTGAGATTGACCGTATTGTTAACACCATCTACCGCACGATTCAGGGCATCGACGACATGTACATGCGACCCGCTTGCTGGGACAACCTCGTCTTTGTCGGCAACGGTGCTCGTCTGCGCGGTCTTCGCGAGAACATCCTCCAGACTCTCAACGCCCGCCATCTCGTCTCCCCCTCCACCGCAACAATGTTCACATCAGAGCTGCCCTCTAACATGGCCACACCCACCGGTACAGGTGCCCAGACACCCACGGGCTCTTTCACTGGAGCACCTCATCAGCTCTCTTCAAGCGGCGTGAACCCCTTGCTCCAGGCTGCTACTACGGCTGCTGCTGCTGGTAACACCGGCACTAACATGGTCGGCACGCCACAGCCTGCTGGATCCGAGGCTGGAGGACCTACCACGACTCACCACTTCCATAGTCAGACTCCCACTAGTATCAAGACCGCTCTGCTGCCTACCTATCTGAGCGAGTGGTCCAAGAATGGCTTCGAGGAGTCCATGTTCCTTGGCGCCCAGGTCGCTGCCCGTATCGCATTCTGTCTACATTCCAACATGGACGCCCAGACTATCGACGCTCAACGGCTCATGAGTTTGAGCAGAGTAGACTACAAGTAAGTTCCCAAGGCACTTTCAAATTTCAGGATTGTCACTAACGGCATTTAATTAGTGAGTTTGGCCCCAAGGGCATTCGCACGCACTCCATGCTAGGCTAGAGAACCACGTCTAGCTGATATTTTTGTGTGTCGTTATATAGGCTCTCGTTCACATCGTTTCCGCCAAGTGGCGCTTCCGAATGTAGATTCGAGACAGGAGTTATTTAGGGGCCTTCAGCGAAACGGTAAAAAGAGCAAGATGCAAGATGAAATGAGCATGAGGGCGAGCAGCAAAGGCATAAGATAATACCATAGATTCGAATCAGTCTTGTATGAAAACTCACATAACCTAAATATCCACATACTTGGTTGCTTGAACGAACCTTGACCCTTTACAGTCACTCTCTGACAAGTTGAGCATAAACACGACAATCATCCCTTGAGCATGCCAATAGTTTGTTGCATTACACCTATATACTACTATGGTTTCCATTACACACCTCCACCACGCAATCATTAATGTTCGGATTTCTCGTTAATCTCCCTGTTTTTCACAGGCAAGAACAAGATTCCACAAACAAATTCATAAGCATTTCCTTGACTCCTTATATGCTGGGCGGTCAGCGAACAGGGCAACTTCCAACTCTCATGCCATTAACCAGCAGCGTTACGGACTGCTGCCTCCTCAGCGGCCTTGTGCCAATCTGTTCGGAGAAGGTAGATGTACTCAATCGATGCGACACTATAATAGTTAGCAAGGGGAACTCCAATAAGAAGCTTGTTTTAACATACGAGATAGTTCCGCACGTAACTCCGATCCACAAGCCCTCTAGCTTCCAACCAAGGCCAAAGGCCAAAGCAAGCGAGACGGGAAGCGAGAGAGCATAGTATGAGAGGATATTGGCAGGTCCACCAATTGATTGCTTTCCAATGCCTCGAAGTAAGCCGTGGGCTCCTGCCGCAAGACCGTCAAATACCTGCATCACCGACACGATAGGCATAACTGCTGCAACAAGCTCGATAACATCGTCGTCCTTGGTGAACAACAAAGGTAGCTTATACCGCAGAGTGGTGTAGAGAGTAAGGTTGAACATTCCGATGAGACACGCGGCAGCGAAAGCCTGGATAATGTTAGTGAACAAGTCTTGGGACCCTTTCGAAGTAAAACTTACCACAACACCCGTCTTCTTGGCCGGCTCAACGAGGCCAGCTCCAATGAGGTTGGCAATGCGAGTTGAGGCGGCAATCGACATAGGGAAGGGAATTTCGTACGAGAGTGTCGTGATAGTGGTCACAACACTCTGCGCAGCCAGATACTCTGGGCCAAACCGACTCGCCATCAGAGTCAAGATTTCGAAGGCGAGCCATTCTGCCTCAACCATGATCATACCCGGCAAAGCAAGTCGAATCATAATCCACCAGTTGCTAAGAGCTCGTCGACTAAAGCCACCCCAGCACTGACGACCATTAATGAAACGAACATACAGGAAGAGGAAGATGGGGAGGAGGTTGGTGCTAATAGCGACAGCTGCAGGAGCACCAATGAAACCCCACTCCAACTTCCAGACCAAGAGCCAGCTCAGGAAGACATTGAAGGGTGCAACAATGAGAAGAACATATGTCGTGGCGCGGAACAAACCTTGGGCTTGTGTAAAGCGCTTGCCGCCTTCAAAGAGAATGAAACCTGGGATGCTGAAGATCATCACGCGAAGGTACATGCCAGCCAGGCGGGCTGATTCGGGTTCCGGAACAAGCGCTCTGATGACGCCTTCAGAAAACCAATAAAACACAGCAACCGGCACAGCAAGTACGAATAAGAAGCAAGTCATTCGCTGAAACTGCAATCCAACAAGATGCTTGTGGCCAGACCCATACGCCTGAGCACACAAAGTATCAAGAGAAGTAGCGAGGCCCTGGAAAGGTGCCAGGCAAGTAATAGCCGCAGTCATATTGGCCACTATATGGGTTAGCCTTTGTTCACCTCTGCTTTACCAATTGTTGATGGACTTACATGACACAGCACCCAGTTCAAGTTTGCCAATTCGCCCAACGGCAAAGATACTGGTGACGTTAATCGAGTATTGCAAGAGGAAAGTAACGATGAGGGGCGCAGAGTAGCTTGCGATAGTCTTCGCTTCACGTTGCCAGGTGGTCTTGATTCGGTGCTCAGCCACCGCATGTTCCCATGTTTCATTGAGATGCTCAGGCGGTACAACGTCAACTCGGGAACCCAAGAGAGGGTCTGTTTCGCTAGGAGGCTGAACTGAGACAGCAGGTGCCTGTTCCTCATCTTGCGGTATCTTCGTGCTAAAAAGACGTTGGTAGATACGAGTGAAGAAACCATCTCGCTGACGGTGTCCGTGCTTTGGCGGGAGAACATGGTTGTCCCGGAGTAGACTGCGCTCAGCGTTACGAGACTGCTTCCTTTCTAAGGCCGTCAAACCTGGCTCATCATATATTTGAGGGTTCATTATCGGCCGCGAGCCTCCAAAAGCAACACCACTTGGACGACGATACATGATGGGATCGCCTGGGAGGTCAGATACAGAGACATCGTCGTCGATAGCACTATCGTCATAATCCTCATCCGAGCATGCGGCAATATCGGCAGCCAGAGCAGCCTCAGCTAGAGGTGAGCCCACCCGCCATGAAGACGATAATGCAGGATGCGCGCCAGAACCACGGGGAGTGCCGTATGGCGAAACTCCAGCTCCCCTTCCTATTGGATCCATAATCAACTCTCACAGCCACTTCAGCTGGAATTGTTTGCCAGGTGGACGCAGGTTCTGAAACTTTCTGGAATAATCACGCGAAAAAAAGACTTTGCTCAGAGTACAACAAGGCACGCCACTGGTTCAGATCGCGGAGTGATGAAAAGTTGGGTGGTACGATGCGATTAAGATGAGTTCAATTGTGCTGTTCACCTCAGCATGTACTGAGAGCAATGCGTTGATTGCAAGAGATTAGAGAGAGGTGTAAAAGTAGAGAACGGACCAAGAACAGAACGAGAGGAGGCTTCTGTATATAGGTATGTAGTTGTAGTCAAATCACTAGACCCGATTAAAAAGAGTCTTCGGCTGGACTTTTCAAGCTAGCGTTAACAAAGACCCGCCTTGTCGCGGCGAAAGGCGCCATTTGAATGCCGGAAAGGCTACCCAAATCCTTGCCAGTGGAGTCTTACCAGTTCTGGTCAAAGACATGCAATTTTTCGAATCTTGGATGCACAATGTCAAGATAGGTTTATCTCAGGCGCTTGATAAGATGCGGGGGTGGATCACCAACGAGGTCTTGTGGTTCGCTTCGCTACATAGCATGCTTGGCTTGAGAAGAATGAGGCTCTTATGCTAGGCCCAAGACAAACATCTTGTGTCAAACGATTGGCTGAGTCCTCGGACAAGCCCGCAGCTCTGTCATGACTTCGGATGTCATGATCCCACCCATCAAACCCAAGACTGCCCCGCCCAGTCAAGCTCTGTATGTGACATTGAAGCGACCCAGGGCACCTCATCGCTCGTATAGTGTTGCAATGGAGTGTTGTACGGCATTCGTAGTCCAATTACGGAAAGACTTCCTTCGTCTTCCTTTGGACTTTGTGAGACTTCCGGCACATCTGTTTTGTAAGTACCTACCATGACCGAGCCTGGCTCGAGTAACTCTGGCCATACCAACACACCAACTTCCCACGATGCAATACGCATCTCACCTGTGGGCCGAGCAGCTTCGCCCCAGGCCTGCTTCGAGATATTGGCTGATGTGAGAAGCCCCCAGTCTATGGTCGATTTATTTGATCGAATATAGGTCTTGATATGTGGTGCTGCCCTCTTGCGACCACTTTCAAGTACAGGTCCGTCGGGAAGTTCTGCAAACCGTTAGCTGTGACTCAAAACTGAGACATGAATTGAACTCACTACCAGGTGAATCGTTGGCCCAATGGTGAAACATTGGGCGGAGATATTCCAGTTGTTTCGCTTGTTGTGGTGATTGGATCTTTGTGTGTATAGAAAGACCTGATACATATCCATCCAACGACCGCCGTATTTCATCTGCCGTAGGAAACACAACCTTGAACCTGGGCCGCCCGAGAACCGTATCCTTACAACGACTCAAATGATCAAAAAGGGTCTTTTGTAGCCAATCGTCCTTTGGCCCTAGTGTGGCGATTGAAGATACTTGCACGACAATATCCGAATCACCATGCTGATGACATGGGACGTGTCGCAGGCATCTTTTTAAAGCGGCCCAGCCCCAGGATGTTTCCGACATATCGTGCGCATTATGCCTGCCTGGCACACTTGCGATGAGGGCGGCCTTGACGGTCGAAAAGTCGTATTGTTTGAGCTTGTCGCTCAGAGGCTTGCACATGATCTTGCGCTTATCGTAAAACTTCAGGTAGTTTAGAAGATCGACTTTGAAGCGTTCTCCACTACCGACAAGAAGGTCCTCTGGAGAGGACGTAGGAATTTGAGTATTTGACATTCTGGGAAGTAAGGGAGATTTCCATACACCATTGGTCATGTTAGTCCAGTCTTTTGGAATCATGTTGGCAGTATGAATGATGACCTGGGTAGTGTCATCATGTCGAAACAAAATCATCATCTTCGAATGATGGGTCCCGAACATCTCAGGCATAGGGGCGATATGGATATTGACATTCTCAAATTTTGCGGCTGCATTCTGGTTCTAGTCAGCAAGTGGCCCAAACGTGAGGTTGAGACGACCCTTTCTAGGTTCCATCCACAATTCCTACGGCTTACCTCCAACGCTATGCGGTTCTCATCTTCATGTTTCCAGAAACCATGAACCAAGTGAACATTGACAAGGTGACGCGTGTCAGGATCAAATGCATTCATCAGAAAGGGAATGTCATGGAGGAAGTTGAACTCCCAGCATTCTGAGATGAGAGGATCACCCAATAAGTCCCGAAGACTTACAGCATCCCTGTTCTCGCTTTCTGGGAGGTCCTGTATCCATGTCAATTGCCAAGGAGATGGTATCGCAACTGGTTTGCGGGCCCTCTTTCTTGGGGGACTTATAGAGCGCTGTAGTGATTCAGGTGCATGGGCTTCAAATTCCGTTGATCGCTGACGCTTGGCAGGACGATCCATTATAGTGATCTGGCAGTTTGGTACTGTCGATAGAGTCTGTCGAACTGATCTGACCGAAAGAGAACCACCACGGAATATCTGTAAGAGTTTGAGATGAGGTTGGATTCGTGGTGTACCACACCAAGAAATGCCACTTGAGAGGCTTGCGATGGGCCGGAATGTTGTTGGTGAAGCAAGAACCATGTGCGATGCCGGGAAATAAATCTGGCCTGTGTATCTCGGAGATAATACCCTTAAATCGAGTGTAATGGGTTGTATTAGACCCCTTGAAGCATTCTTTGACGAGCAGACAGAGATGATGGTTTGTGTAGAGTTGGCTTAGTAGCTGCCTATCTCTAAAGACTTCCATTTAGGCTACTGTCTTCCATTATTAGCTCCTGCCCTTGTTGTTGATCAACCTGGAAGTGGGACGCAACTTAAGGCAGGTACCACTGATAATCTATTGGCGAACTAGGAAACATGAATATCAACGTTGGCAAGCCCGAAATTGAATGCGCGTTAATGAGAATCATTGTCTTTTCGTTTACTTTAACCACCTACATCAAGTATTTAAGCTTCTCTAGACGTAGGCATCTATCTTAGCTAAACCGCTAAACCACCAGCTCACTTGGAGGCAAAGTCTCCCAAACCCAAGATGGACAAGCGTCAAGGTCCAGCTCAGGTTCAGGTTCAGTGGAGGAGTGGAGTGGCTTAGCAGGGTCCTCTCCTGTGGCGTCGAATTCCGATACAGAACGTGGTCTCCAAGTTGAATGCGCCTCCTGAATAGTGAACTCTCTCTCTCTCTTCCTCTTTGTTCTCCTTCCTCTATTCTTATTTTTGCCCTCATCATCACCATCTACTTTCGCGCCTGGTGAGCGCGATCGTACGGTCGTTTTCTGGTCTTTCTCTCTTTTTCGTTTATGTAGGTATCTGTGATAACTTCAAGCAATCTAAGCCTTGACCCCCAGACGATCGCCACTGGCTCATCACTCTACCACCTAATCTGGCCCGATATTACTTCTCACTCGTCTCGCCTTTTTCTGTATAGTCCCCCTTGTTCCTCGAGTCGCGACAAATATTTGAATAAGGACGTTCTGCGACCAATCACTTCTACAACGCATTCTGCGATTTACAACCTTATACCTCCTCCGGCGCTTCTAGCCCAGCATGCGTTTCTCTCCGCTTGCAACCCTCGCGGGGTTGTCAGCGTTTGTTTTGGCTGACGAAGTAAAAAACCCCGTGTCAGAGCCTTCGGTCTTTAATGGGAAGACGGTGCCACCCTTGCTCGAATTAACTCCTGCAAACTGGGAGGAGCAGACCAAGAAGAACAAGTTTCTGATGGTTAAACACTTCAGGTACGTTGCACTTGGAATACACTGCGGTTGATATACTTACGAGTTCTCAGTCCATACTGTAAGCACTGTACTAGATTCGCTCCGACTTTCCAGACCCTCTACGAATTCTACTATACCTCGAAGCCTCAAGTCGACGATCCGGAAGCCACGTTTACAAAATACTACGACTTTGTTTTTGGCACTGTAAACTGTGTTGCCTACTATGACTTTTGTATGGAGCACGAAATCCAGTCATACCCGACCTCAATTCTCTACGAAGATGGCAAGGTGTTCGAAGCTTTACGTGGAATTAAGAATATGACAGTATTGACGACAACCATCGAAAAAGCGCTTGCCAAAACACATCCTGGTCGACCGCAACTCGCCGAATTACCCAGCCCTGGCGACAAAGTCTTCCCTGCCCCAAAGACCGACGAGAAGCCTGCAGAGTCTGCTACCGAGAAAAAGGAAGCAGAGGCGCCAGCAAAGGCTGCGGCTGAAGCTGAGAAGCCCCTCGATGCCGTTGCTGAGAAGGTTGCACCGGAGCCAGCTGGTAAAACTGAGGGCAAATCTCTCGATGATGTCACCAAAATGCCCAAAGACGAGGACAAGTCTGATAAAGCTGAGACAGTTGGAAAGACCGCCCAGGATGAGAACAAGCATTCGTTTGGCGCCGATTGGAAAGTTCCTAGCACCGGCCAGATGCTTAAGAAACCTAAGGCCCAGGATTCCACACCCAAGTATAACCTGGAGGGTATCAGCGCTCCTCTGACCCCCGCGAACTTTGACACATTAGTTACAAACTCGAAGGATCCCTGGTTCATTAAGTTCTACGCACCTTGGTGCTCTCACTGTAAAGCTATGGCACCAACATGGCAACAATTGGCCAAGAAAATGCAGGGCAAGCTTAACATCGGCGAGGTCAACTGTGAGGCGGACCATAAGCTTTGCACGCAAATGGGTGTCAAGGCGTTCCCGACCATTCACTTCATCAACGGCGCAGAAAAGGCCGAGTACAAGGGTCTGCGTGGGGTGGGTGACTTTGTTGCCTATGCCGAGGGGGCCCTTGAGGTTGCAGGTGGCGTTCTTGATGTCGATGCCGAGAGCTTCAAGGAGCTCGAAAAGACCGAGGAAGTCCTGTTTGTTTACTTCTACGACCACGCTACCACCACCGAGGATTTCAAGGCCCTAGACGCTCTACCCCTTAACCTTATCGGGCGAGGCAAGATCGTCAAAACAAGCGACCCCGAGCTGTACAGCCGATTCAAGATCACAACTTGGCCCAGGCTCTTGGTCTCCCGAGAGGGCCGTGCGACCTACTATACGCCCATCACACCCGATGAGATGAGAGATGTTGATTCGTTGGTTTCATGGATGAAGTCCACATGGCTCCCTCTCGTTCCTGAGATGACTGCCATCAACGCCAAGCAGATTATGAACCACAAGCTGGTTGTGCTTGCCATTCTTAACCGTGATGATGAGGACCGTCTTCAGAACTCCATCGTGGAGCTCAAGAACGCTGCAAATGAGTGGGTAGATCGCCAGGTTCAAGAGTTTCAGCTCGAGCGTAAGAAGCTCCGAGATGCTAAGCAGATGAGAATCGAAGAGGCGCAAAGCCGTGACGACCAACGTGGTCTTCGCAATGCCAAGGCTATCAAGATTGACATGGACTCTACCCGTCGACAGGAGGTTGGCTTTGCCTGGGTTGATGGCATCTTTTGGCAGAGGTGGATTGCTAGCACCTATAACATTGATGTGAGAGACGGTGAGCGTATCATCATCAACGAAGAAGATGTAAGTTTCCGATATCCCAGTTGAGATTGGCCGTAAACTGACAATTTGGCAGCGACACAAGTTCTGGGATACTACTCCTACCGGTAACCAGATCATGGTTAGCCATACCTCGATCATGGACACCCTTGACAAGATCGTCTACGGCCCCAACCCCATTTCCCCCAAGTACACCATTAGCTCCTTCGCCAAGTTTTTCTTTGACATCAAGATGAACTTCGTCGACCGCCCGTTCTTGTCAATCGGCTTTGTCATTGCTGTTAGTTTTGGTCTCTACTCCTGGTTCCGTAACCGTACTCGACGATCCCGTGGCACTTTCTTCCGGGACGATAACATGGGTCTCAAGGATGGACTCCTGGGTCAGAATGGCAACGCCAAGTCTGATTAGAAGACTTGATTTTGTAATAGCGAAATCATGACTATTGATACAGTGGGCTCGAGTACTGGCACAGCCACTCACTACTAAGAAGATCAATTATAAAGGGGTTTCTGGGATGGGTCGCAATAGGATGTTTTGGCCATGCGTTGTTGAATTGCGGAGTTCTGGTTTGATAACTACCGCTTTGAATTACTTGCTGCTGTATATTAGATAAGCTACAGTGGGAATATCATTTTCTTATGTGTTTATCTTTCTGAAATCGAAACACCGTAGGTCTAGTTGAGTCATATGCGCAACTGCTTCATTTTGGCTTCTCTCTTTATTGGAGAGAACAGTAGCTCACGACGAGGCAAATCTTTGACCAAAGGGTACGATGAAAGCCATGTTACTTTCCCATATTCATTTGGCTAAACTAAACCCGACTATCAAAAAGGGTCTCGATGTATTCTTTTGCCCAAGCAACACCTTGATTTGTATCCTGGATTAAGTGTAAAGCACATCAGTGAGACTGTTGAGCGCCAAACCTTCCTTTGCGATATCTCCAGCATCAACCAAGAAATCAAGAGGCATTTCAACAAGTGTACCACGAATACGCGAAAGCCACTGCTTCACTTCTTGCACACCACCAGGGAACTCGGACTGCACGATATGGCCGTACTCAACCTTGCCCTTCTTCATCTCCGCCTTGACATCCTGGTCCTTCTTGCCCGGAATGATGAAGTACTGGGTAAAAAAGGAATCGTAGTCCTTCCACGTCCTGACCTTGTTGGTAGGAACGGGGTGGAATGCCCGATCGAATGTCTCGGTGTTGACGCGAGCGGTGTTGGTCCAGAGACGGTGGAAGTCTGGGTGCAGAGGATCGCGAACGAGGAGATCGGCTGGAGAACCCCAGTCGTAGTCGTTGGGGTCACGATCAACAGGCGTCCAGTTCTTGTCGGGCTGGTCCCAACGCTGATTGGGGATGAGGCCGAGATGCTTGCGGAAGAGGTATCGACGCAGAGAGGCGGCGAAGCGAGAGGCTGTGTAGGGACGTCCATTCATGTAGGACTCGCAGGGAGTGGGATCCTCGATGACGACGGCAATCTCAGAGTCGTGATCTCCGAGCTGAGAACGATCGTTCAAGTTGGCTGAACCAACGATTACAAGACGGTCGTCGACGATAAGCAACTTGCTGTGTATGTACAACTCCTCGGAAACAAAAGCGTTGATCTCGTCTTCAGGGTTTCCTTCCCAGCGAAGATCAGTGACTCGAGGACCTTGGTCCATGTAGCAAGCACTGATGGTATCGAGCGTGCGGTCCGCCACTTGACTTGCTCCTTGCTGGTACTTCTGGTAAGACTGCTGCTGAGGTCTGTTGTCGTGGCTTGAAGAACCGGAGTAGCCTCCTTGGTATTCCTGGCTCCGTGGTCGGCCATCATAACGAGAAGAGCCGGAGTATTCCTGGCGAGGAGGCCGGTCGTAGTCAGAGCGGCCTCCATGGCTTTGCTCTGAGTAACCACCTTGATACTCATCTCGTCCACCATAACTCTGTTGCGAATAGGCTTCTTGTGGCCTTGCGAATCGAGGGTCCGCTCCAGGGTGGCCATACGGGTCAGGTTGAGACTGTCTTCCATAGTTGCCGCCTCTCCTCTCATCATCACTGTCATCATCACGCCTGTTGTACCTAGACTCGGAGTCATGCTGAGAATAGACTCCTTGTCTTGCGAAGCGTGGGTCAGCTCCTGGGTGACCGTAAGGATCCCGCTGAGTTTGGCCATAGTTGTCACGACGTCGGTCGTCATCACTATCGCTGCCTCGCCTGTTGCTTTTACGGTAGTCAGAGTGGCCTCCACGGCTGCGATTTTCTCGACGATCGTCATCGCTGTCACTACCACGTCTGCCGTGCCTGGAGTCAGAGTGTCGTTCGCGGTAATCATCATCCTGCCCTCTGCTACTGTCGCCGTAACCCCGTCGAGATTCCTGGTGGTACTCATCTCGCTCGGATCGGCCTCCGTACTCTCGGCTTTGATATCCGCCACCTTGTCGAGGGCTGGAGAAATCGCCGCGGCTCCCTTGGTATTCAGCGCTGTGCTCTGGGTAACCGCCCAGTTCACGATCTTTCTGCTTTCGGGCATCTTCATAAGAGACGCCAGTGCGGGCCTCTGCATCGGCCATAGTCTTGGAAGTGTTGATACGGTCAAAGTTGCGAAGGTTGTAGAAGCCGATGTATCTGCTAGGATCACGGATGCCCGCTTTAAGAAGCTTCTCAATGATACTGTAGCCACCGCGGCTGATAGAGTCATACTGGAACTCCATAATAGCTCGGGTTCCCAGAGCACCGTCGTCGTGAAGATCGCCGGCAAATGCTGGGACTGCGGGCATAAGAACCCAGACGTGGAATGGCTGGCCTTCATGATCGGCACGGATGATTCGATCTACCAACGCAGCACCGATCTTGTTCTTAACAACTCTTTGCTTATCGTCGGTAGCAGTGATGAAGAACTGGACCGTCAGTAAAGACTTGTCAAAGAAAAGGAGCGTCATACCTGATTCTCGATGTAAATGAAATGCTTAGCCTCATTAATCGACTGGATGTAAGCAGTTTGGATAGAACGCTCAAGTGGATGTCCGGATGACCACTCAGCACAGCTGTGTCATGTTAGTGACTGCCAAAAAATAAAGGGTGAGATTGCATGCCTTCGAATCATCTGGATGTGAGGCATGTTACCACCTCGAGAGCCGTGTTCACGGTCACTGTGTCGTGGAGAGTCATGTTCTCCAAATGATCTAAGTCTGTTCATACCACGGCTGAATTGCTCAGTCAAACCACCCAAGTGGTCATCTTCACCTCTGGATCGTCTGTCTCCACCACCAGAAGGACCTCGTGGAGGAAGTTCAAGTGCATGGTACTTTCCAGGGTTTTTCTTGTTGTACTTATCTTTGAAAATAAAGTTCCTGTTCACAGTTAGCTATTGTCGAGCGTGTTGGTTAGTTGCGGTTTCTCACCATCGGTCAACGAAGTGATCAACCATGTCACGAGTGATGGGACCCGTCATGCTTATAGTAACATCCGACCAGCCCATGCGCGAGCTTTTAGTACGATCAACTAGGCTATGTTAGCTATCGCTATTCTCAAGCAACGGATGTTATGAGTAGAATTGGCTTACGCTGGTTCTGGTCCCACTCCTTGACATTGGCGAAATCATAGATTCTGTAGAGAAATTTAGCAACCGCAGTTTTATTTCGTAACTCAACGTACCTAGCGTTATTGTAGTCTTGTCCTGGGAAGATAATTTCATCCAAGTTACCCGGGTGGGCGTCCGCAATGGGGTGGCCTGTTCAAGGTTGTCAGTACAAGAACCAATAATATTAAAAGGCCGACTTACTGCTTGTATCCCATCTACCAAAGCCTAAGATTGATTACGTTAGTATAAATTCCTATTAGTAAACAGGGTGAGTTCATACACATGTCCAATCCTCCCATGAAACCTATTTTTCCGTTGTCGATGACCAGAAGCTTTTCGTGATGTGCCCAATACAACACAACGTCGCCAGCAGTACCGTAAACGGCTTTCAGAGCATCTCCTGATGCCTTGAATAAGTCGAAGCTAGTCAGGGCTTTGACTGTTTTGCCCAATTCGCTTTGGAAGTCGTAACCTGTGGGATAGTGATCCGGATGTCTGAAGACACGAATGTTCTCATGAAGTGCCTCAAGAGCAGTCCTCGTATGTGCGCTGTCACAACTGAGGGCAGCAGCAACCTCCTTATATACTACTATGTAAACTTTCACGCCTCGTTCTGCGGCGGCCTTTAGCATGCGATCCAGACGGTATTGCTCGTTCTTGGCCGGGGGGCGACGAAGATACAACTCAGGACTGAGCCACCAATCAAGGATGTAGATACTTTCTTGGGCCTCTGGAAACAAAATAAAAGTTAGATATAGTCATAAATAGCCTTGGTTGTTGTCTAAACTTACGTTCGATAGCCTGGGAGACAGCCCAGAAGTACGAGGCACCATCAACATACCACTTCACATTTCCCGAAGACTCCCCAGCAAACGAACGATAGCGATTAATAGCTTGCTGTCTCTGGAGGTATTGAGCGGCAGCGTCGTGCGAAGTGTCTTTATGAGGCTGATCCTCTCCCTGTGGGCGACCACTGCTCTCGGGCCTATTGTAGCCGCCCTGGGACTGGCTTTGGTTTCCGTAGCCTTCGTGAGATTGCCCGTATTGGCTCTGGCTTTGCGAGTAACCATAGCCTTGTGGTTCATTGTGACCTTGGGATTGACCATACGACTGACCACCACCATACTGGCCTTGACCTCCATGACTGGACTGTCCATATGAATGCTGGGTCTGTCCTCCATAGTTAGACTGCCCGTAAGATTGCTGGCTGTGTTCTCCGTAGCTAGACTGTCCATAAGACTGCTGACTCTGTCCTCCATGAGACTGGGATTGAGAATGCTGCTGCTGCGGCTTCTTATCATCATCGTCGTCGTCGCCTTTCAGAGCATTCTCGACATGCTCGCCGATCTTCTTGAAGAAATCCATGTCCTCGACGTGTCCCGGAGACCTCGGCGGTAAGATGAGTAACAATAGGATACAAGATATTCTTATGAATGCTGGACAAGGTATATGTTTAAATAAGCTAGCTTGAGCCAAGAACCAAGTGGATTTAAGCAAAAAAGAATGGAGTTAGGTTTGTCACTCAGTGATGCTGACAAGCTGACTCCATGAGTATGAGAGAGCTAAGCTTGGAAGCTCTGATTCGAAGTGGGGGGATGAGGGGAGCTGGATGATGACGATTTGGCCTTGGAATGTGCATAAAGCGGACAGCCAATAGTTAATCACTGAAACAAGCTTCGGTATCCGTACTTTTGGCCAGAGTCAGGCTTCCGTGATTAGTTGTCAGTACATATGCAATGATCTATAAATACTGGTCATTGGACAAAAAGAGCAAGCATCTCGTGTCATTCATTGGAACATCAATCAAGAGTTGCGGGGTTGTTACAGGGTTACCTTTTGACAGTTGTATCAAGACAAACTACCGAGGAGAAGAGCAACTATTCACTTTCACATAAGTTATATAGCACAACGAGTTATTTTTGAAGATTTCTAACTATGACTAACTAAAATCACTGCTGGCATCTTGATGTCCATGCCATATCACACTGTTGATGGCTCATGGCCGAAGCATCGGAACCCTCTATCTACCAAAACCCCACCTCCTCCGAGCCTCCTCTGCCTCGAGTTCCTCCTTTCTCTTGATACAAGCGCTGCAATTATCACTGCTTACCGAGACTTCGGTTACAAGTACATCGGGGTTAACATTGCAGACACCCTTCTCTTTCATACCGTCACATGGCACAGTTGGACCAAAAGACCTCTCAAGTATCGCCCGACATTCCATACATTTCTTGATGACACAGATTGTATTGCACATATTGGCGATGTCAAATTTTGTATAAAGTTGATGATTGACTTGTTGTAAGTTAATAGTTTGTTTGATAATACTCCTAAGTTTATACTGTCCCGAGTTTATTTATACTTGTGAGGATATCGTGAATAAGTGATCAAAGAGTCAATTTTTACTATCAACTGTTAAACGAATACTCCCATTCATTCATCCAACCACGGTTGACAGCTTTGATTGATTGCCGAAGTTCAAACCCGGACAGCCCTACCTACTCCGATGCAGGTAACCCATTGGGACAAGTTAATAATAATCTACCGAAGTGTCACATGTACAGTACGCTGCATTACATTAGTTGGCTAAGACTGTGATTAACCTGGTTGTTTCCAATCTTCCGAAACCTCTTGCAGTGAAAAGGTATAGTCCCAGATGGTGGTAGGCAGTTTTACCACCAGTTAACTGACGAGATTAATATCAAAGGCTACAAGTTCTGTTGTTTCTAGCGATCGAAATGAGCCCAAACGTGATTGTTCCTAAGGGCTACAGCCAGACATGACTCGGTATAAGGAAAAGAGACCAGCTGACGATGGGCTGATATAGTTTTCTGTCATGGTATTCGACAAAGCCATGTTATCCACTGTGACTGTTTATACATATACCAATTAGCAACCAGAAGCCCAACTGTTAAGCTCCCGTCCCGTCCCGTCTTTGTTTCATCAACCATTAATAACCAGTCTTGTCCATCATTTATCTACGCGCAAAGTTACTGTAAGTTAACCCAACCCATCAGTCTAAATCAACCTGCCAGATCCGTCAATGCGCCATTTATTCCATTGAATCAGTGGCAACCGTGGCGTGCAACCCTCTTGACGATCTCACTGGGTAGAGAAGGGGAAAATCAGAGGATTTAATGCATCCATTTCAACGTTTGAGAGGGTGTCGAAAAGGAATAGAAGGGCAAAGTCGGTTCATGACGGGAACTAAGAGGATGGAAGCGATAACTAAACTAAACTAAACTGAAATGGCTGCAATTACCCGGCGCGGCGGTACAGTACAGAGTAACATCAGTCAATTTATTACTGGGTCGACACCAACCTGCTGGAAAGGGTTCTATCTTGTAGTGGTTGCAGCTCGGCAGGGCAAGGCAAATGGGCTTTTCCTGAGGTGAGATTAGTAGATTTTGATTCCCTGGGCTGCAGTCTGCGTGTTGCAGAAAGGTACAAGTTCAATCACTGAATCACACCCGAACCGAGCACATCTCATCTTAATCTGGGTTGTCACATCGTGATTAACTTGTCTTTTCTTGTCCCGTCTTGTCGACTCAAGACGAGACTTAAAAGTCTGGGGTATGATCCTTGAAGTTAACTCAATTCACTTTCACTTGGCATCATCTTAAACTTGCATCTGCCTTTCCCTTTTCTTAACCTTTAAAAACTTCCTACCCTAAAAGATCTCCCACTCGCTCTTGCTTAGTCCAAAAGGTCAGTTTATTAGCTTGGAGTTTGATCTCCTACATCGGATAACCCAAATCTAATCTCTCCCAGATTCTTTGCCAGCCGAGTACTATCAATGAATACATACTTGGACCGTTGCAAGTAAAAGTATTCAACAGGCAACAAACCCTGGACCATCAGATGCAGTATTCAACAGAGCTTTGTACTGTACCGAGACACGACTTATTCTCTTTCTCTTGTGAACCTTCATTGTCCCTCACAACCTTTTACACAAGCACCCACCCCATCAATCAAACATTTTCGACATGACTGAAGTGGGAACAGTCACCGAAATGACAACGTCAGGAACAGTGGCCATCTTCTCCCCAGGCCAACACGGCCACTTGATCCCCTATCTCGCTGCCATTCACGCCTCATGCATCAATCACGATCGTACCATCGCGGAATTCCTCCCGCCCCTGTCTCATGAGAAGCTTCTTGCCTGGTGGAAAGAGCGCATCGCCGAAGTTGCGGACGGGAAACGGCTCATCTTCATACTCCTCAACGAGACAGAGCCTGGATTTCGCCTAAAAGGGCCCGAAGTTGTAGGCGTTGTCATGCTTTACATGCCTTCTTCGGAAACCGGTCCGTTCCGTGGCGTCGTCGAGAAGCTGTTTGTCAACAAGGCTTTCCGTAAAAGGGGAGGGGCCAGGAGTCTCATGTCCACTCTCGAAACTGAAGCCGCAAAGAGGGGACGAACTATTCTCCTTCTCGACACTGAGACCGGGAGCCCTGCAGAAGAAGTGTACAAGAGGCTCGGCTATGTAGAGCTCGGCCAGATCCCAAAATATGGTCTAAGTCCAACCGGCGAACTCAAAGATGGAACCTTCTTCTGGAAACACCTGGCACCACTGCAGCCGTGAATGGGCTTCCAAGACGACACAACGATTGTCGATACTGCGCAACATGAAAGGTTCGATGGTATGCGTTTTGAAAGTACTGTAGAGACTCTCTTGCAATGAGAAGAGGAGAACGAGGCGACTCGATATTGCTGTTCTGAGGATGGATACTGGCTGGCGAGGTGCTTCGGGTTGCTTTTTAAATATAAATATTAGGAACCATTCGCTACGAACAGATATCCCCATGTCTGTACTCATATAAACCCGCTCGTTTTTTCATTGTGATCAATCCTAGAGACACTATGCTACTATTACAACTTTCAAGAAACGCCGACATCAAAACACAATGCTGCACCACCACCAGGTGCCACCTAAGCGTCGTCCTCAAGTTCCTCGACTCTGGGTGCCTCATATTGCCTTTGCTGTACGTCACCAGTCTTGACCTGGGTGTCTGTTCCTGTTGTCGTTGCGCTGGTGGGCGCAAGACCGGTGGCGCCTGCCAAGGCAGGGTTGACGCTGGTTCCAGGGACAGCCGCGGTCGACTTCTTCTTCTTCTTCTTCTTCTCGGTCTACACTCTTGTTAGTTTTTGCTACTCCACTTTGGATCATGATTTTACTGACCTCATGCCAAGCCCAGACAGGTCTGAAACTGTCCATGAAGGAAACGTCCTCCCACAGATTGGGGAAGAGCCAGAGACCGGGAGAGTTGGTGAAGTATGTGATGCAGAAAAGGATAACACGGAAGATGGCCATGAGGAAGAACAGTCCAAGGAGACCCAGGAGTCCCCAACTAAGGTAGTATACACCTTGGCGCAACACCAGAGGCCAAAGAGGGTACAGGACAACAGCAAAAATTGCGAGGAGTGCGAGACCAGCATAGATCTTTCGCTTGAGCTGACTGCCTTCCCACAACCAAGCATAGTACATGTCGTCTTGTGCCTCCTGCTGCGGTTCGACCTTGACAGTCCACTGACCCTTGACACGCTTGGGCTTCTTTCCATTAGGGCCTGCTTGAGGCTCAATCTTGGAAACTCGAAGCGCAAGCATGCTGAGTGGCAGCAACTTGAAGGTGTTCTCAAGAGAAGCTCGGTCGGTGATTTCGGGAAGAAGGGGGTTCTTCTTGCGGGCCTTCTCATAAGCGGGGGACTGAAGGGCTCGGAGGGCTCGCTTGACTGCGTGGTATTAGTTTTGAAGAATGCCAGTCACTACGCTGACACCTACCTCGGAACATGTCCTTTCGCTCGCCGTTCATGATAACAGTCCTGGGCTTGAGATCCTGACCACGGAGGAACGCCGCAAGAGCAAGGGCTTTGGGGTTGGGAGGTCCTGGGGTGATAGGCTGAGAGCGACCCTGCTGCTGCTGTTGGTGAGGGTGCGGGTGGGAGTGATCGTGACCGTGATCGTGGCCATGATCATGATCGCCGCCCTGCTGCTGCTGTTGCGCTCGCATGCGCATTTGTTCTTGGGCCTGTCGCTTGATGTGTTCAATAAACTCCGGGACAGTCATGCCATTCTTCTCGGCGTCGATAGCAAGTTGGCGCTGCATTGCCTGGATTTGCTCGGGTGTTGGTCGCTGTCCAGGCTGAGGCATGGGAATCTGGCCAGGCCCAGGCTGAGGGCCGGGCTGAGGAGGGGGAGCAGACATGGTAAATGGTCAATCAATGAGATAAAGAATGTAATGAAAGATCTTGTTTGAAGCTGGGTTTAAGAAAAAAAGACAAGAGGAAAGCGCATGAAAAGCGAAGTGAAGTTTGGGAGAGGACAAACTTGAGAAAGAACAAACATATGTGGTGTTGCTGCCACTTGGACCATGCCGTGCCAATCATGTCATAGCTTGCCAGAGACAACGGTGTTCACTTCCCTAAGGCAAGGAACCCCCCCCCTAGACCCCGGTGCGATGGAGCTAGCTGTCCCCAAAATTTCCCGGCGGATTGTTGATTGCCCGACTTCCGTCATATCTCCACGTGATAGGCATCCATTCCTCTAAGCCAGTCAGTGTGAGTGAAGGTTAGGACCATCTTCTGTTACAGAGGCTTTGTTTAATAGAGCTTCACAGCTCAACAATCATAAGCATGGGTGACCGCTTAACACAACTTCAAGACGCTGTAGACCAGGTTTGTACTAGGCCCTTCTTTCTTGATGTGATTTTGCTGACATGTTCGTTCTGTAGCTCGCACAACAGTTTGTCGCATGTCTTCACTATGTAAACAAGCGACACGACCTTGAAATCCTTAGTCCAAATGACAAAATCCGCGAAGTCAAAGATATCCCAAAAGAGGGTGCGCAGTCGCGGTTTCCCCTGTGGAGATCTAGTCGCTAACTATTAATCAGTCGATTCCCTCCCTCCAGACGAGTTCCGTGCTGGTATGGTAGAGCTATCTCAGGATCTCATTGTCAAGGAGCAGCAGATCGAGGTGCTTATTTCATCCCTCCCTGGTTTAGACAATAGTGAGATGGACCAGGAGAGATACATCAAGGAGCTCGAAGAAGATCTGAAGATCGCCGAAGCCCAACGCCAAGAAGCGATCAAGGAGAAAGATCAGATATTGGCCGAACTGGACGGTGTGATTCGCAGCATCCGAAGACCTTGATCACAGCTTTGAACTGTTTGTCGTTCTACAGCGCGGAGTTACGGAGTTCGAAAAACTGGCAGAAACGATGTAGTTCAGTTTGTTTACACGAGCTTTTGATATGCATCTGTTAAAAATCTCTAATACAAAGGTATCTCAACCTAGTGAGCGCCTCGAACGCCACCGTCTAGTCCTTTATCCCATAATCCCATACATGATGCCATATGGCTAGTAAAGGACGCCTGACTCAAATTCTAAAAAAAAAACTTCTAGTTGGATGTAGACTTGAAGAACTGGGGGTAAATGTTGCGCAGTTCTCGCAAGTGCTGGATCTGGTATTGCGAAACTGGAGTCTTGGGAGCGGGCACTCCTTCCTCCACAAGGTGGGCTGCAGTCCAACCGAATTCCTTTGCCTTTTCGCAGTTCAAGCCGGAGTCATCTATGAAAGTTAGACAAGGCTGTGATAGAGAGACAACGAAACTTACCAACAAAGTAACAATCCTCCACTCGCTCAATACCCGCCTCACGCATGGCCTTCTCATACATGCGGGGGTCAGGCTTGCAGAGCATGGGTTGCTCCGCGTAGTTGCAGTAAGTAAGGCCGTCAAAGATGTCCTCAATGCCCAAGAGACGAACCACTCGCTTTCCGTGGTTCACATAGGCGTTTGTGAAAAGCCACACAGTAACCTTGGACTTGTCAATATCCTCAAGGAGCTCACGCAGCTCGGGATTGGGCTTGATGATTCCTTCGAGGGGTAGGGCGTCATCCACTTTCGCGTTATAATCGAGCGGATCAATCTGATGATGACGCACGAGTCCTTCGATGGCTAATCCATAGCTGGTATAATACTCCTTGTGCAGCTTCACTGCTTCGTCCCAAGGAAGCTCCAGGTGTTTTGAGAAGTACTCGTCAATGAGATCAGCCATCAAGTCATGGACCTTGGAACCTGTGCGCACTGTTAGATTGACGCTGTTCTGGATGTTTATTTTTGCTGAAGCTTACTCCTTGGGTAGAGGCAGTTGTCAATGTCGCTGTAATAAAGTTAGCCACACCGTCATGAAGGGGGAAATTGAAGAGCCTAACAAGAATAGGACCGGTTTGACCGGGGTCATGTCTTGACTGCTGCCCATGCTGAACCTGGAATAAACCTGAATGTTGAAACTGGGGTTGTATTTTGCGGGGTGAAGATTGCGAGGTGTCGAATTTGAGTTGAGCAATAAAGGAGAAGCAGGTGGTGAAGGTTTAGATAGACGCTTGAGGGATGATAATGCGGGAAAACGTGGTCGTAATTGGTACATCGAATGGCTCCCGGAGAGATGAAAGATTAGTTTAAATAGATTCCATGGGCAATGGCGATCTGAGGCTAAGGCAAGGCTAATGGTCAATTGATGGTCCAACTATAGTACAGCACTTTGTCTCAATCGATCTGTTTGTGTTGATACGTTACGCCTGGCCAATGACTCTTACGGTGTGCATGGCTGAATAATGCACAGCGATCAGAACGTGTCGTGCCCCGGACTCCGATTACGGGCCTGTCTCAACTGGGGCTGGAAGTTTGGATATCTAATACCAGCACAGCAATCTTACCACAACTGCGCTAGAATACTACATGAGCGATTACTTTATCGAATTAAATATCCGTTTTAAACACGTGTGTACTCTGTATAAGTAGGCAAAAAGCTTCCATTTGTAGATGTCATGGAGTTAATTATTGGACAAGGAAGCAATCTATATTGATCCATAACTCTGGTGAGTCTTGTATTAAAGCAACCCTGCCCTTCATATAAAGCAGGACACAATATCTGTAAGGCTCTGAAAGTAATCTTCTGTCCCTGCAACGATCGATCTTCTTGTATCTCTAGGATGTAGTGTAGTTCATGCGGCCAGTAGCCCGACCCAAAACACAAGGATCAGTTTGTGCTTTACAGCTACGGCTTTGACCTCTCACTGGTATCTGCGGTATAACTTTCAGAGACATGATAATGAGGCCGAGTCAGCAGTCTATCAGATGAATTCCAAAAACGACATTCGTGGATTTTAAGAGCAAGACTCGGGCAGTGATACTTTAAGAGTGTAGATACCTGTATTTTAGTACATGAGTGCCGCTTGATGTTAGTGAGTGTCCACTGTTAAGGCTACCTATGAATTCTGCCGGCTACACCGCCTAATTATTTACTTGCCGCGTCGAGTCAATGCGCCTTCCAAGGTACTGCCGCTTCTAAGCTCATTCTTTAAAACCATTCCATTGTCATCCTACACATACCTAAGCTTTCTTGTACAGCACTTTTTGATCAACAACCGTACCATTGCTCTACACCTGACCGGAGTATCTCCTCTGTTTACATTGTATTGTGCCAAGCGTGGAGTTGTGTCGGGTTGTCTTATTTCTTTGCCCAGAGATCATCCGAACTAACGCGGTGTTGATCCCTTTTTTCTTGCTTCTTCATTTGGTATCATTTGGTATCGCGACGTGTAGGCTATCCTACACGTGCTGCCGTCATGGCGCAAGAGGTTACCGCTCAAGGAACTCTTGTAAGCAGGAATGAGCTGTCTGGCTTAGCTGATAACCAGCGCTACCAGATTGAGCAGTACGAGAAGATCGTGCGCTTGCGGGATGCCATTCTTTCTGGTCAGCATCCGACCATCAAACCTTCTAACCTCAATGCATCTACAAACTCTTCTTCGACTCGACCGATAGATATCTCACGTTCACATGGCGCGTCAGACAATCAATCAGACAAGCGACAGCAGGTTGGCGTTTCTGCCCCTGCTTCCAGTAGCAGCGCAAAGAACACCAGACCGTACGGAACAGGGTCGACCAAGATCGACCCCATCTTTCTAGAGAAATCTGACGACCTGGTTAAAGCAGAGTTGCGATTGCAGAGACAAAAGCTGGAACGTGTTTTGAAAGATGAGGTTGAGCAAAAAAAGGCTACTACCAAGACCGCAGTCCAAGGAGAGTCCGTTGTTGAATTCGATCTTAATCAGGTTTTGTCTGAAGCCTTGACACGCGTTCAGAGTACCACGGGTCCTGACACTACTGTTTCTGCTGCTGATGCTACTAATCCCGATAATGCAAGTGACTCTTTCGATGACAACACTTTCTACTCGTCTCAGCACAATACGCCATCCTCCGTTCTGACTTCCCGCGTTCGTAACGAATCCGAAGAGGCACAGGTACCAGCTTCGGAGCCGCGACCGCCGATGAACTACCACAGCAATGTCATTTTGCAAAACCGACCGACTGATAATGAACAAATTCATCCCGAAGCGCAGCCTCAACCTTATTCGAATCCAGCAATCTTTACTGGTAGCTTTGGTGCCAACAGTACCACGCGACCTGGGCAGGTTCCGGGCCTTGCCGCTTATATTGAAGACAGGACTGGTCCTAGGCAGGATGCAAGTACTGGACAAAGTCCGAGTAATCTGGATATTGATAGGCACAGGGGCAATTATGGATCTGCAATTCAGCAGCCGCCCCGTGAACAATATATTGACAGTCGTCCCCCCTCTCCGGTTAGGAGAATCAACGCCAGGTCGTCTCACGATGCCCACACTTCGCCATTAGCGAATGCCAGGCGACGGCCCCTGGCTCCTCAAGCCACCTCAACTTCGTCCACGGGCACTCCCGCCCAAATTGCTGCTCTCAGAAATGAACCAATTGCTGTGACCAGTCCTGAAAGCTCGCCCCAAGGTGGACAAGCTTCAGAAAAAGAAAAGAGGAAGACGAAGAAGAAAAAGAGAAAGGCTGACAGGCAAGCACCAGAGGCTGAACCAACCCCTTATATCAAGCCAGAACCCCGTTCTCCATCTCCCATGAATGCTCCATCCTACATCCGTCCAAATAAGCGTCAAAGGTACACTCAACAGCAACCAGATGAACCTGGCTACGAAGAGATCCGTTACGAGCCGCGCCCTGCCCAATATCTGCCAGAGCTTCCGCATCTTCGCCAGGAGAGAGATGACCGAATGCCAATAAGTTACGAAAGAGTAGGCTTTCCTTCCCAACGTGCAGCAAGCACTGCTGTTCCCGGAGGTACTGTCTACAGGCGAGAGTATGCCGACGATCGATATGTTCAAGGAGCACCATATGCCGTTGAGCAGTCTCCGCTTGTTCCAGCTCACCATCAGAGACAGTCAGTTGGCGGGACGGCCGGTCCTCAAGTTCGTCCCCACGACACTTACCAACAACGCCCATCGTGGCCCTACTCGGGAGGGCATGAAGCGTCCCCGTCCACTTTAAGGGGAGAAGGCGATGTTTTTATGACACCTCATCGACCGCCGCCTACTCGGATCATCGTAGATGCCTACGGGCGTGAGTATATCGAGCCACCTCGTCCGACGATTATTCGGCAGTCCGCTGCGCCCCATGCTCGATCTGGAGAACCTGAGGTCATTTACGAACGGGCGCCGCCGCGAAGGCCTCAAGGGGCGGAGACATATGATGAAGGTGGTGCAGTCTATCGCAGACGGTCACCGTCGTATATGCCTAGGCGAGTTGTTACACAGCCGGAGTATATCTCGCAAGATTATAGAGATCAGCGGATGCATGAACAGCCATCACGGCCATTGGGTCACCCAGGGGAATTTGTTGAGGTGATGGCACCTCCAGAGCGACGTCGTTTGGAGGACGGGACGAGGGAATATATTACAAGGCCTTCTAGTGTGCGACCTGCGGAGCCTGTCCGCTATGAAGTCGCCCGGGACTATGGACGAGTGCAGAGTGTGCGACCCGAGGTACCCGTACGTCAATATGCACCCAGTGTCCACCCGGAGAACCGCCGCGAAGCCGCACAGCCGTACGGGCGAGAATACGGTGCCTTGCCTGCGGAACAAGGGGTTGTCAGACAAGAGTACAGCACGCGGCCTGTTGAACGGTACTACAACCAACCGATGCGAGGTGGAGAGGAGATTGCTTTTATTGAGCAACCACATGGAACTACACAAGAGATTGTCTATGCTGATGATGCGAGGAGGGAGGTTTACCGCTGAGCTACTCTGAGGAGTGACAATATAGTTAAAAAGAAAGGCATTGAATCAAATCAGCGCTGCTTACATATAATTCATGACGTATGAGTACCATCCATATATATTTACTCCAGTGAATGATGTTTGTTTTTGATACTTTTATTTTCTCACATTTAGGTATGAAAATTAAGAAATAATATCATATCATCAAAGGTGAGCTGTAAGGAAATTCAGCATACCACATAACATACGAACTCAATTCGTCTGGTTGTTATGATGAAACTTACGACGATCTTTTCATGCAGGGTTCGTGTGCCTATACGTACTATCGTCTACTCGAAATGCAACGGCTACATTTCTTCTAACAGAGGCAAACTCCAAAAGAGAACCTCTAATAAAGAATGCTTTGAGGTTGCCTACCTATCCGTTCAATAGACAGAAAATCTTGATGGACTAACAGCGGAGCGATTGGTGCGAAGCAGAAAATGACCAAAAACGAGGGCCGTTTATACTTTCTCAAAGCACTTCAAAACGAAGAGCTAACTGGCCTGATTTAATGGAGAAGTGTTGTGCCCAGGGATTGTGTAGATATTGCCATACTGATAAGCTTCATCGGGCACCATCGATATGCCGTTATAAGTCGTATTAATCACGCTGTCGTGGCATGCTCTGGGGACTTTGCAAAATTCATGGGTAGCTGAAAGGCCGAGTACTGGTCTCTGGCCACTCATGTTATGCAAAGACCTTTGAAGGGCCAGTGCAAATGTCACGAGGTAAGCGTACGAATATGATTATTTGAGACAAGAGGACCGGCAAGTCTCACTGTTGCAGCTCTCGCACGGCTGTCGAGTCAGTGCCCAAGACAAAATGGAGTTTTCGTCAGATATCAACCGCTGCTAGCGACGTGCCCTACTATACTTCCAGCTAGTATCTGCTGTTTGACTAGGTGCGGATAGGGCTAAGTAGTAGCAATAGCATGTTGTCTTAACAATGGCTAGAAGCTTCGAAGTTATCATCTAGTAAGGCCAGTCAGCGAGGACGAGTGGCGTGGTTCGTGACGGTACTCCAGACGAAGTAAGCCACTGAAATTTGAGGAGGGAACTGAAGCAATCAACAAAGATGCAAGGATGGATGTGCATACGCGACATGCACATACATACGCAGGAGTCCAGACTTGTAACGCCACCTACAATAACAAGAATGCCAACTCCCTTGTGAAGTACAGGAGTTCGCGATGTTGCAATGTAAGAGTTGAGACTGTAGCATGCCTATTGCCTTGTTTCCCTTTAGCAGTCTGCGCCTATCCATTCTGCAGACCCTGAGATTCCAAGAACTGTTAATATTCAATGACGAGTCCCTAGTGGCTGAGCCTGTGCCGGGCTCTTGGTGAGAAGCCGGCTTGCATGGGACTGCCCTCGAATCAAGTCCCTTGCTCGCCCTCGGACAAGTCACACAGACACCAGACGAGGGCCCTGTCGTATGTGGAGACGCCGTGTGATCGAAGCTTGGCCTAAATGTTAGTCAAGAGCACACCGCAGCAAAATACAACTTGACGGCTGATGCGCTGGAGTATTTTCTCTGGGTATCTGCAGGTAGTGTAGTCACGGCTTGGTAAAAGATCTCGCTGGCTCGGGAAGTCGTGATGATAAAGTACATGTTTCTGATACATGCTCTGGCAAACAAACACACACAAAGACTTGCACAGGAACTGGCTGGCGGAGGCGACCCCATCCTGATGCAGCAAGGTGGTTCTGTGTCCAAGTTTCGTCAGTGTTAGTGTTCGAGGCAACGGTACTTGAGACAGTCAGTGAATAGAGTGATGTGTCGAGTATTCATGCTCTATCCCTTGACTGATTTCCACCATAAGAACGCTTCGGGGGCTTTTCTATGCTTTGCCGAAGCCCTCGAGCTTCCCACTAATAAAGCTTTGGAACGCAACCGCCGGTTGTGCATAGCGTTCCGCGGAAGAAACTCTCTATGCCTGTTGGATAGACCACGATGATACTGTGGTCTGCAGGAGGCTCCTCTTAGCCTGGGCTGATGGTCTCCACCACCCAGAAAACAACCATGCCCTAAGAAGGGCATCGAAACAAGCCGCCGAGGGCTGACAGACCATGGCTGAATGTTGTGGCTCTGTCAATCCAGCATATCGTCATTGGCAAGGATGGATAGTTATGACGACTGAGTTATACATACAGCCACGGGGGAAAGAGGCCGAAGGGCAGGTTATCTACTAATCTGTCTGAGCTGAGTTCCTCGAGGTCAATGATCTGCGCCATTGAAACTTCTCTAGGTTCCAGGTCAGTCAGGGATCGTTGTTCGCTGTGGCTTTTCTTATCAAAGCCCTGGACCATGAGTGACCACCATTCCCGGGGGGCTTTTTTATCAAAACAACAAATTGCTTCGGGATGCTTGATATGCTGTAATATTAATGCTTTACTCATTTTAAGTGCCGGTTTCAGTTCATCCTGACTTTTGCCCTCTTTTTAATTTCCGGCTGCTGCTGTTGCATCGTAAAATTGAATTGAATTGAGTTGATGTTCAATCTTGGGACGTTAGCTCAGGCTGGGGCGGCCCTCTTTTGACTCTCCCCCAGCTCATGCTCAGGCAAGTTACGGTGGGCTTATAGGCTTAGTACTGAGGTACTGCATGCACTGAACAGCTGTACCTGCCTCGTCCACCCTGCCTTGACCTTGGTCTGGCCTGAACAAGCACCGCGTAAGAGGTACCGTCAGCTCCCGCCCTTAGGTACCTTCCATAGTACCTTCCCATCCTCCAGCCCAAGAGGAGTGGACAAGACAAGACAAGACAGGATAGAACAGGACAGGACTCTGCTGACTTCACATTTTACGCCAACCCAGGGCTCCGCTCTCATCCTCCCCTTCCCTCACCTCACCTTACTACTACCTTTCAGTCGACATAACCTAACCTCTCTTTCCCTCCCTCGTCAGACGTGGAAAGAGCTCAGAAACAACATCCATCACTCTTTCCGTCTTCCGTCTTCCTCCTCCTCTTGTCCCCTCCCCTCCAGCCATTTATTGCCCCAGCTTCTTCGATACGATACCCTTTTTCTATTTTCCCGTCTCTTTCGAATCTCGCATCGCATCTCATCTTTGTATTCTTCTCTGGCTTGGTCTTTCTCCACTCCCGGCGTCCTCTTCCGTCCAGGTCCAACCTCCTCCACCTTGGCCGACCGTCGCCGCCCACGATCCGGACGACGACGACGATACCCCCGACGCAACCTTCTCGCTCCCCCATCATGAATAAGTTGGCAAATATGCGTCACTGGCCGGAAAGAATGACACCCAATTTCAGTATGGGCCGTCCCAATATGCCCATGAACGCTCTCAATCATCCCAAGAACGCCGCTCAACCCGGTCAGCCCATGGCTTCACCTCAAGCCGCCGACACTACCATTCTTTACTCGTTCAACATTCCATTCGCTTCCGATCTTGCGGGCCCTGATACTGAGGATATTCTTCACGCGACCACTGATGCTGTCCTGCGATGGACACACCCCGAGGACGCGCCGGACGACGTCCAGATCCACCAGCTGCCTATTCATGTTCAGAACCTCAACACCCTGCACACAATGTGCCAGGACCTCACCAACGGGCCTCTTCCTGTTGATGCCTATGTTCTGTCTACAATGCCCAAGAATGGCAAAGGCCAACAGGTCGCTACTGTCTGTCTCTCGGGCTCTCCAGAGCTGGTCCACAAGAGCCGAGAGACAATCCTGAATGATACCCCCATTTCTCTTGTACGTTCCCCAGGTGCTGCTCCAGGCCATTGCTGTTGTAATTTGAAAGTCCAATTTAACACATCTCGCAGCGCTGTACTACAATTGATATTGATGGCCATCTTGTTTGTGACCTCAACGCCGGCTTGCTCAAGACTGATGTTACCAATCACCTCGACTACATCTCGAAATATTGCGGTGTTGATATTTTTCTTCTCGGTCCCAAACTGACCCCTGTTGTTGATGGCATGACTGGTGATGCTGAACTGCGTATGGATCAACGATGGAGAGTTGCCATCTACGGTGACATCCTATCATCTGAGCATGCAAAGGCCCGTGTCTTGATCCAAATTGATACTCTGGTACCTACTCCCACTCAACTGTGTTCGATATGTGACCCCTAACTTTTTTGCAGCTCGGTCGTATCGTCGATATGACAAAACTTGATGTTTCCTGCCATCAACTTGTCTGTGGTCGTCATCGTAAGAACATCAAGCTCATCGAATCTTCTACTGGAACTGCCATCTATTTCCCGCCTCCGTTCTCTGCGATGTACCGTTACTGCCCCCCAAATGCGACCCGTCGCGATCCCAGCGATATCTTGATCACTGGTGAAACCCCTCAGGCCATCGAACTCGCCAAGCAGAAACTCCACGAGACTGTTCAACGCATCAGACTTTACGTTAAGGACGTTACAATTCCCGCTGCTAAGATTGACAGTATTCTTCTTGGTCGTCTGGACAAGGTTCGCAAGATTCTGGAAGCCAATGGTACCTTCATCTTGTTTCCTTCCTTGGCCACTCAGCGCAACATGGTTCGTGTCCAAGGTAGCGAGGGCCTCCATGTCGAGCGAACAGTTCGGGAGATCATGTCGCTGGTATGTTTACTGAAACTCGAATATCATTTCACAACTAACATTTCCATAGGCTGGACAATTCTACAGTGCGGGCTGGTACATTCAGCATGCCGACGCTAGGCAGTTTCCTGGTCCCCGTGACATGAGGAGCATGCTCGTTGATATCTGTGCTAACTCTGACGCCGATATTTCGTTCGACAGGCTCAACTTTGCCATCACTGGCTCTGATGACGCAGTAAAGTCGGCTCTTCAAGTTATTTCGGAGATGAAATTTGTGTCGCAGTCCCAATACCAAATTCGTGTCAAGATTGAGCTCGCCAATGAGCACAAAGAGTTTGTCAGCGGCAAGAAGAACGGCAAGATCAACAAGATTATGGGACAAAGCAACGTCCAGATCATCTTTGATGGGTTCAATGAGTACAATTTCAATATTGATGTCATGGCAGCGGCATATGACTCTATGAAGCAAGGTCTTACCCTGGTCGAACAAGAGATGCCTGCATCTATTTCATTCCACGTACCCGATCAATACCACAAGCGCATTATCGGTATTGGTGGCCAGCACATCCAACGCATCATGAAGAAGCATTCAGTCTTCGTCAAGTTTTCCAATGCTATGGATCGAGGTAGGCTTCGCCCTCGCTTAATCACAAATCTTTTGCTAACGTTCCGCCACAGGAGGCATGGGTCGGGAAGATGATGACATCAAGGTCGACAACGTTATCTGCCGCACACCTGCGCGCAATGCCCAGAACCTGGACGCTGTCAAGAATGAAATTCTAGAGATGGTTGATCGTGCTGTAAGTGTTATCGTACAATGGCCCTGCTACTTCAATGCTAACATCATTCGCCAGGATTCCGAGTACACCTCTCAGATTGTCAGTGTCGACCGTCTCTACCATCGCCAGCTCATTGCCAGACTCCCCGAAATCGATGGCCTAGAGCAGAAGTACAACTGCAAGATCAACTTCCCTAGTACTGAACAGGCCAGTGATGAGGTAACTGTTAACGGTCCTCAGTGGCAGGTCCCCCACTGTGTCGACGAGTTCCTGGGTATGGTTCCTGATAAGCACGAGCTTGTCCTGGCTAGAACCCCCGAGTTGATCAAATTCCTCGAGTCTCCCGAGTTCGTCCACGACCTTGTTCCCAAGTTGAAAAGCCAGCATGAGGTCGATCTCAGCGTTCAGCAGAACACTGACGAGCTTACTGAGGATGGTAAGCCCACCATCACTCTTCTTTGGGGCTTCACCCGTAACAACGCGGGTGGTCTCCGTGATGCTATGGACTTTGTGCAGTCTCAATTCGCAACATCAGGGGCCGAGATCAATGTCGTTAAAGGCGCTCTGCCTCGTCCCAAGTCGGACTCGTTCGAAGATTCCCTGCAGTATTTTGACTCTAAGCTCCTGCAGCACGCCCCTGCTCCTGTCGCTGCCGATTCTCCCATCAAGACTGGTTTCGGTGACGAGGTCGCTCGTGAGCGAAGCAGCATTCTTGACCGTCTCAGGAAGCCCGGCAGTATGACGTCGATCTCTTCTTTCTTGGACCGCAGAAAGAACAGCTCTCATTCTGGCAACAGCAACTTCTTCAAGGGCTCCAGCAACGTCTCCAAATCATCACTCATCTCGATTGAATCGACTCGCAGCTTCAACGCCGACCGAAACCCTTGGAACGACAGCGGCGTGAACCTCCCCGATAACGATGATCCTTGGGCTCCTCGGGCATTCGGTACGCACATGGATAACAAACTGTCCATCCCTCAACCTGGCGACGTCACGCCTCGCCACAGCACCCGCGCGTCCGGCGACAGCGGGCGCCCTTCTACTTCTCATTCAATGAATTCAGGATACCCCGCCCCTATTGGGCCTTTCCGTTAGATTCCCCCGTGTTAGAACCTCCACATGCAAATACCCCCGGCTGGATATACCCTGGCGTAAAAATACCCTGGAACGTCGACTTGTGCATCGGTCGGTTTACGTCTTGCCATGTTTGTTTTGCCTGATTTATGTTTGAGTGTCTTATTGTTTGTTTATGCTGAATTTTTTCCTTGTTTATGCGGGATTGAGGGTTCTCTTTTGATGACTTGACGTCCACTCCTTATACCCAGTCATGTAACGAAGAGCTGAGACCAAAAAGAAAAAAACGAAGAATACCCCTTGTTGCCGATTGAGATGGATTTTTTGGGACACGATGGATGTTTTGGGGGGAAGATACCACTGTCGATGAAAACAAAGATCGAGAGTCTGCCTTCAAAAAAAGAAGATGACTTATACACGGAGTCAAAGTTGGGTTTGTTTTGGTTGTCGTGTGCAAGGCATGAGTTTTCTCATACCAAAACTGCGCAAGGCATAGGAATACTCGCTGCATTTGAAGTTGTCAAGAAGGAGGAGGGAAGGGCAACAAGACAAGCATATCAGCGAGTGGTTATAAAAAGCTGAGAGCATTGCTGTTGACACACCAGATTGAGAAATGACAATGATACCAGCGGCTCAGCCGCAAATTCTCGATGCATGAAGCTTTGTTTCCCCCATTAAACGCTTTTGATTCATGGTTGCGATGTTTTGAGAAATAGTGCAAATGGAAGTGCATGTTCCCGTCGTAGACATATCGAACCTGATAGCGAGTTATCTGCTGTCACCCTGATTTACGCACAGCTTTTGTACATCCGCATAGCACGTCAAATGTGATACCCAGCTGGAGATAAACTACTACTAAGACCTGACGATCGACAGCCGGCGCACGTCGCCTACCCTACACTTCTCCGCAATGACAACCTTGGCAACAATTAACATTGCCCAACTGCACTATTTGTTCATTAACCTTTGTAAACCCGTTCTAGTCTTTGAGTTCTATAAATTCATCACTAGAATTGTTGGAATAGTTTCTAGTTCTTGATCCTTCCACCATATCATCACACGGTATCCAAATAGCCTCGAGGCACTACAGCAAGCATTGACTATGTCACAAGACCAAGACATGGCTACCTCGGTCAAGAATTTGTCTATCAAGACAAAGGAAGCGCCGGCACAGGCTTCTACAAAGCCCGCAACCAAGAAGAAAAACACAAAGAAGGTCGTTGCAGACTCATGGGAGGACTCCGACTCAGATTCTGAGTCCGGAGCCGAGGACGAGTCAAACAAGCCCACACCCACCGTTACGCCTGCTCCTCCTCCTCCCACTCCTATGTCACCGGTCGGTGATTTGTCCTGGACATCCATGTCAAGTAGCCCTGGCCCTGGCCCTCGAGCCGGAACTGATCCAGACAAGCGACCAGAGAAGACCGATGCTGTTGCCCGCCGCATGATAGTTGCTGGATTGGGCCTCAAGGCACCCAAGCAGACGGAGGAACAAAAGGCGTACCAGAGGAGCGTGCGCGAGCAGGAAAAGAAGAAGAGGGAACAAGAGCGAGAGGAGGAAAGGAAGAGACAGGAAGAGACCGAAAAGGCAAAGGCAGCTGTTTGGGATGATTAGAGAATGTATTGTATGAGATCTAAGTCAGTCATATCTGTGACTCTCATAAAGCCGAAACTGAATAGTAGAGGCTACCAATGCCCAATACTTTTCTCTACAACACAAACTTGGTTCTGCATACCAGTCACACTGCTGCCCAGCATATTAAGAGTAGTCTATTGTAACATGCACATCTTCCACCTTGTAGGCACTGATGATGAGGTAGTCAAGACCTTGATTTCAGAAATGCACAAGAGGCCTCGGGTTATAAGATACGCCAATGTGTTAGACCCTTTTGGTAAGGCTGTTTAGTATCTTCCGGTCTACTATATCCAGAATGTTGAACTGGTACTGGGTAGGGAGGTAGGGAGATATCTATGACATGATTATGCTCGTCATGATGAAAGCAAGTTCTAATATAGATCATGATTATATCGAACAAGATTAACCAGGCAACTTAAAACTACAAAACTCAGCATAAGACATACATCAGTCATATTGGAAATTCGAATATTAATCTATGAGAATGATAAATAACGAGGCACGCGAGCTCGACAATTGAATATGCCATCGGATACTAATCTGATAACTTAAACCGAGAGTGGGGTTGACTGTTGGCTGACTAAGGTATAAAAGTTAGCGCGGAACGTTTTAGAAACTGCTTTCTCGAAATTTTGGATGATGTCGTCCAGTCGTAGGTTAGTCCGACGTCGCCATTAGACATAGATTTAGATTATTAAGTCGCCTCCACCAAAACTGCACTGGTGATGCGGACAATTGCGGCCTACACTAACCTTGCCGACTGCGTCTGATAGAGCTTCTCATCCCATTCTTCTCTCCTTTTTTACACATAATTCATCTTCCCTAATTATCTATTGTTTCATTACAAGCTAGCTAGCTACCCACCGCGGGGAGCTTCTACCTCCTCTCTACTCCAATCCCAGCTCTAGCTCCGTATTCGCTTCACAGCATCGCATCATAGCGCATCACCCATCATGATTCCTCGTTCACGACATTCGGGACGCCTCATTCTCGAGCGCTCTCTCGTCCATGCAACAAGAGCATCTTCCCAAGCCGCCGCTGCTCGATGGACTTCTTCTCCCGCCCACCGCAACCATCACATCTGCGGCCGCCGACTCCCCGCTATCCAGCCGCGGTTGGTCGCTGCAGCTTTCTCAACATCCGCCCGAGTCGCGAAAGAAAAGGATAACAGTGATAAGGGCTTCTTCGAGTCTGCCATTGAGCCTTTGACCGAACCCTTGTCCGAGGAGGAGGCCAAGGCGAACGTCGAGAACAAGCGCAAGGAAGCCGATGGAACGATATTGGCCGAGTCCAAGAACCCAGGCCCTGACTCACCAGGGTCTGGTAAAAACGACGGCGGTAGTCAATCGCAGGATGGGAAGGCAGGTAGCGCCGCAGGAGGTGCCGGCTCAGGATCAGGTGGTGACAACTCTGGTGGTGATGGAAGCCGCCGCGGCCGTAAGCCTTCTTCCGAGAAAGCTCTCCAGAAACCTGTAGTACCTGAGGTCTATCCTCAGGTTCTAGCGATTCCCATCGCCCGAAGGCCGCTTTTCCCCGGTTTCTATAAGGCTATTACCATTAAGGATCCCGAGGTGGCAAATGCAATCACCGAATCGATCAAGCGTGGTCAACCGTATGTTGGAGCTTTCTTGTTCAAGGACGAGAACGAGGATGAGGATGTGATTCGAAACCCCGAAGACGTCTACGACGTTGGTGTCTTCGCTCAAATCACAAGTGCCTTCCCTATCCATGGCCAAGAAGGTGCTTTGACTGCCATTCTGTACCCTCATCGCCGTATCAAGCTGTCTAGTCTGCTACCACCCGGTGGCCAAGACACTACTAAGAAGACCGACTCCAAGACTGACACCAAGGCCGAACCTGCGCCGGAACCGATTCCCCAGAAGCCTGCTGAAGAGGAAGTTACACCCGAGAAGAAGGGGGATGTTGTCGCCAGCTTCGAGGAGAGTGCTGTTGAGAAGAAGCCTGATCAGGTTGCCGAGAAGTACGAGCCAACATCATTCCTCAAGAGATACCCTGTTAGCTTGGTCAACGTCGAGAACCTCGTCGATGAGCCCTACGACCCCAAGAGCCCCGTCATTCGCGCTGTCACCAATGAGATCGTCAACGTTTTCAAGGAGGTTGCCACAATGAACAATCTGTTCCGAGACCAAATTTCTACCTTTTCTATGAGCCAGTCTACCGGGAATGTTACATCAGAACCTGCCAAGCTTGCCGATTTTGCTGCTGCTGTGTCCTCGGGCGAGCAGAAGGAGCTCCAAGAAGTTCTTGGGTGCTTGAATGTTGAGGAGAGGATGCAGAAGGCTCTCGTTGTGCTCAAGAAAGAGCTCATGAATGCTCAGCTGCAATCCAAGATTAGCAAGGATGTGGAGAATAAGATTAGCAAGAGACAGCGAGAGTACTGGCTTATGGAGCAAATGAAGGGCATCCGCCGTGAGCTTGGCCTTGAGTCTGACGGCAAGGATAAGCTTGTCGAAAAGTTCAAGGAAAAGGCAAACAACCTTGCCATGCCCGAAGCTGTACGAAAAGTCTTTGACGAGGAGCTTAACAAGCTCGCTCATCTTGAAACCGCTGCTTCCGAGTTCAACGTGACAAGAAACTATCTTGATTGGCTCACCCAAATTCCCTGGGGAAGGAGGAGTGCCGAGAACTTTGGCATTCCTCACGCTGTTAAGATCCTGGATGAGGATCACCATGGTCTGAAGGATGTCAAGGACCGCATTTTGGAGTTCATTGCCGTTGGCAAGCTTCGAGGCACTGTTGAGGGTAAGATTCTCTGCTTTGTCGGGCCTCCTGGTGTGGGTAAGACAAGTATCGGAAAATCTATTGCTCGTGCTCTCAACCGAGAGTACTACCGATTCAGTGTTGGTGGTCTGACCGATGTCGCTGAGATCAAGGGTCACCGAAGAACCTATGTTGGTGCCCTACCTGGTCGTATGATTCAGGCTTTGAAGAAGTGCCAGACTGAGAACCCCCTGATCCTGATTGATGAGATCGACAAGATTGGCAGAGGTTACCAGGGTGATCCTTCATCCGCTCTGCTCGAGCTGCTTGACCCCGAGCAGAACAGCTCCTTCTTGGATCACTACATGGATGTGCCCGTGGACTTGTCCAAGGTTCTATTCGTGTGCACTGCCAACATGACAGACACTATCCCTCGCCCTCTTTTGGATCGAATGGAGCTTATCACCCTTTCTGGCTATGTCGCTGACGAGAAGATGGCCATTGCTCAACGCTATCTCGCTCCTGCTGCCAAGGAGACTGCTGGACTTCAGAACGCCGATGTCACTTTGAGCGAGGAGGCTGTTGAGGAACTCATCAAGTCGTACTGCCGTGAGTCTGGTGTCCGAAACCTCAAGAAGCAGATCGAGAAGGTATACCGAAAGTCTGCCCTCAAGATCGTCCAAGAGCTTGGCGAGGAAGTTCTACCTGAAGAGGAGGCTCTCACTGAGGAAGGCAAATCCGCCCTTGAGGAGGCCGAGAAAAAGAGCAAGACGGAGGCTACGGCAGAGGGCAAGGATGCCAAGGAGTCCAGCTCGAACGAGACTGGCGCAGCTACGGAGAAGCCTCGCAAGGCTCTCAAGGTTCCCGACTCCGTTCACGTCGTTATTGGCAAGGACAACCTGACTGACTACGTCGGCCCGCCTGTCTTCACTTCCGACCGTCTCTACGAGGTCAGCCCTCCTGGTGTTTCCATGGGTCTCGCCTGGACACAAATGGGCGGTGCTGCCATGTACATCGAGTCCATTCTTCAAGCTCCTCTCCGACCCTCTACACGACCTCACCTAGAGATCACCGGTAACCTTAAGAATGTCATGAAGGAATCGACCACCATCGCGTACTCTTTTGCAAAGTCCTTTATGGTTAAGCAATTCCCTGACAACCATTTCTTCGACAAGGCTAAGATGCATCTCCACGTCCCCGATGGAGCTGTTTCCAAGGATGGCCCATCGGCTGGTATTACCATGACCACTTCGCTCCTTTCACTTGCTCTTGACGCTCCTGTCAACCCTACAGTTGCCATGACTGGCGAGATCACACTCACTGGAAAGGTGTTGCGCATTGGCGGTCTTCGCGAAAAGACCGTCGCTGCTCGACGCGCTGGCTGCAAGACAATCATATTCCCCAAGGACAACATGTCTGACTGGCTAGAGCTTCCTGAGGTATGTTTATTCCAACAACTCCAGATTTATATGGAAATTTTGCTAACAACTACTTATAGAACATCAAGGAGGGCCTTGAAGGCCACGCCGTGGCTTGGTACCCTGAAGTTTTCGATCTTGTTTTCCCCAACATTGATAAGGAGCAGGCCAACAAGTGCAAGATCTGCGAGTGGAAGGCTCAGCAAAAGAAGAGTGATGCCGAGCCTGCTGAAGAGGAGGACTAATCATGAGACGCGCACAGCGTTCTCGTTGATATACTGTAGCTATGCAGCTGCTGCCTTGCACTAGATCAAAAAGAGCTGGTGTGAGGACAGCTGTAAGGCATGATTTGAGAGGCGTTTGGGCATGGGGTGAGAAATTAGATGAACGATATAAAGACTCCTACTCTTGTTATTACCAATATGTGGACATTGTACTATTAGAAGCATGCATTAGTGGTTTGTTTTGGGGGCATAAGGCAGCGTGTAGTTGACGCCTCCATGTATAATTTACATGTATGAAAGTGACGTACGTCATCCTACTTTACTATTTAGGTTGTTATTTTGTGAACTATCAAATCACTTCGTTCAAATCCGAACACAGTCAGTGCCATGACACTCACAAGCCTCATTCATGCCAGTAACAGCACGTGGGTAATATCTATTATGTTTGGGAGGTGCAGTTCGAGGCCTGCAATGTGGTTGCAGCTTGAAATGTAGGGTACTCGGAGGGTTCCAACATGCTGTGCCATAATCATATTATCGGCTAAGCATTGGACCAATGGGCCGGAGCAGAAATAAGAGGCTGTCTTCCTAGATCTTGGACTGTTTGCTTCCGGACCTAGACCCTTCCGAGTGACTTGATTCTGCCTTTCCTCGATGGCCAAGACATCACTTTTTGAGATCCGCTTCTCGGTCTATGGCGGCGCGGGATCGACGGGCCCAGGCACGGCACGAGCCTAGCCGTGTATTAATAGATATTTGGCCAAACAGAGAACAACAATCACACTACAGTCTGAAAGTTTATCTTTGTCTTTCTCGTCATCATAACCTTTGACACTATCTCAAGCGTCACGACAAAAAGAAGACACCGTACTTCGTAGGATCGACTAAAGTAAGCGATCCGAGACAAATCTGCCGGGGCAGCCACCTTGCAAGGGCCAGTTGGCACCCAACCGAAGGTCTCAAGAAATCTGGAAGGCCGTTCGTACATATGCATATGTACCGGGAGTGTGTCGCGGCCCCATTGCTTGCATGGCGAACCGACAACCTGTCAAGACTAGGTAGCCTCACTCATGAATTGCCCCAGCGGGCCATTCTGATTGATGCTGCTGTGCTGCACTAATGCCTGACCCCACGCGAGGCTCTTTGGGGATCTTGGCTGGTGGATTGGGCCTCAGTTCGCGTAAAGCTGAAAGCATCTCCAGTCCCTGTGTGACGTGACCCTTTGAACAATTGAGACGAGAGAGAAGAAAGTTGAAAGTTGAAAGTTTGACAAACCACGCAAATGGGTAAGCTTAGGTATTTCCTTCCTGGGGCAGGTGCCTGATGGTGTGCGCGGTTTGGAGGATCCGGAATGGAAGAGAGCAAAGTCGCATTGGATATCTTCATGACAGTGTAATTGGTTGATGGAACGGTCTGCTGGACTGGTGATATTGCGCATCGTGTCCTCGTTGGCGAATCGTGCAGGGGTCCATACTGGAGTTTGATACGACAATTGCTCTTCTGCGCTGCACGCTGTTCGAGTGCTTGCTGGCTGTACGATACGACCTCAAGTTTGGATGTCTAGACACGTTCTTGAATAATGCATCGCATGCGGTGCCTCGAACTCGTTGTTCTACTTATCATTCAAGTTTGCTCGACATATGCCATTCGCAAACCAAACCCAGCTAGCTGTTATCCGCCTTGAATCAGAGGCCTAGAACGTCCATCTCGCAATGGATACCATCTAGGTAGGAGTTGTCAAACAGTTATTGCGGTGTGCGACCGGTCAGCCCTTTCGTGGTGCTTATGATGATGGCGTATGCATTGGACTATTATGCGTCTTCTCGTGCGAGTTTGAAAGTCAGCAGCAAAATGACGCACGTTCATCAATGCATTCTTCGGCAAGACACGCATGCGCTTTCCTTTGAGCCAATGCCAAAATGTGTAGTTCTCGGATGTAATACTCGGTTAGTTCCTGGGATGACCCGACCCTTAGTTACCAATGGTGTGGTTGTAAATTGCAGCCGAGGGACCAGGTGTACAGTGAAGCTGTCACGATCTCTGTTTTGAGCAGGGGACTCGCTTGACAGGCGATGATGGATCATGACGAAGCCAGTTTTTGATCAGGTGGGTTTATAATGCGGAAGTGGATGTCTAAACTGCCATATTTTAACGGAGAAGGAGCTTTCGATATGCAATTTCATCCCTGCACCTTCCTTTTCACATGGCCAGTTTATTTCGTAGATTACCCAGTAGGTACCTAGTAGGCAATAGGCAAACAACTATTGCCTGGGAATCGCAAAATCCAAATTTGTCTCCGTCCGCGTGATACAGACTTTGCACTTCCAGCATACGACACCAACTCTAAATCACAATTGAACCGTGCACTCTCATTCTTTCACATCACCAGATGAAACCAGTGCCAATTATTTGGATGTCCGATCCGCTCACAGTTCGAGTCTTGAAGCCTGACCAGGACACTCACATTCTCCGTGCCTAACCTAACAATGCATCACCGCCTTCCCCTGCGCTGAAGCAAACGCAAACTCGTGTCTAGCGTCGATGGAATGGGACGAGACAAGGGCATCTGAAAGGGGCCAACTCATCGATCGTTCCCCACCAACGAGCCGTCCACCGTCACCGTATCTCTCTCGAGAGGATGACACTACAATTCGCAGACCAGCCAGGCGAGAACACAACTTGCTTGCCATGGAAGACAATGCTCGCCTAGCAGGGTCGTTTGGCTATCTAGTTTTGGAGATTGATGATGAAAGTTCCAGTGTGGTGGGATGAATGGGGGCCATCGTTACGACGCCCACGTTGAAAAAGTCATGTACAAACGTCGTCAAGTCAAGCAACGACCCCTGACAGTCCCCGGTAAGTCTGGGGCAAAGTACCACCACAGCCCTGTGCTGACATCTGGGTTTGGGCAGTGGTGGCTTTGCTTTACTTTGCAGCGTCAAGTGAAGTGAGCAGTCGCACACATGGCATGTGTCGCAGTTGATTGCATCCAGCCCCTTCACAGGGCGGTCCGGCCAGAGCGTCATCAAGGCACAAGCTTGGCCTGTACAAAAGGAATCACACGCCGTGACGGATGTTCTGTACAGGTGGTAGTGTGGCTCAGGCTCCTAAAGAGGCCCAAAGCAATCAAGGCCTAACTAGGTACTAAACCAAACGTCAGAAGCCAGCCAGCCAGCGCCTCCTCCGCCCGCTCCGCCCGTCCCCGTGTCGTCCCGCCGCGACTAAAAGCCAACTATCCACTCAGCCCACACACACACATGTCCAGTCAGAGTCTAACAGTCCACATCCACCACTATTGCCGCCGCTGCGTGCCCGTTTTAGGCTTTAGACCTCATTGTTACTGTCCATTGAATATCAACAGGGCGTCCATCGCAACTCCATCTAAACCACCTTCTGCTGCCTCAGGCTTTTTCACTACATCTTACCCGGCAAATTCTTACTCACACATCACGATAATTTCCCAATCCTTTAAAGGTTCCAACGCACTGATACTAATTACACCTCCGGCTTCGCTACCCGTGTGTTCGACCGCTCATCCAGAAGACCCGCTTCTCACCGACCGTTGCATTATCCCAGCCTCCCCGGGGCAGATATACCGACTGCAGCAACAACTTTCTTTTCTGGCTTGCTTTTGTATGGGCCAAGCATTGACAAATTTCTCATCTTGCTTTTCTGGTCTTGAATCCTCATCCTTCATTGACGAACTGGAGTCATTTCTTGGTGTACTTGGTGGTCTTTCACATTTGATGCTTGTTGCTGGCTGGCATATTTCACCGTTGCCATTTCATCGACTTCTCCTATCTACATGATTCCTGTTTTCCCATATCTTTCCTAAAAACCCTTTGTTTCTATAACGAGCACACGTTGTGAAACGATACAGCGTGGTGCATGCGTTACCAGACACCGGCTTAACATTGTGCTGCCGTCACTAAGTAACAATCGAATCATTACCGTTTCTGACACACCAGCTTGGCTTGATACCGACATCAATTATTAGTTGTGCTTGAAAGCAGAAACACTTATACAGTCGCATTGTCGCGGCCATGGCTCAGGCCGGCGTCATACCGTCCGAGCCATCGCAACCACTTCACACACCAACGCCACTATCCGGTCCCCAGGGGTTCTTTCGAAAGCTCTTTGGCAGGCAGCATGGGAGCGGAGCTCTATCAAAACCTGTAGAGCAACCCAAAGACATTCAGCATGAAGACGAATCAACTGACACCAATAAGGGCGGGCTGATCAGTCGAATGTCTCGAAGGGTTGTACCAGGATTACCTCGATCGCAGACGTTCAAACGACAAATATCAGAAAGAAGGACTAATTTATCACCGGTCCAACCAACGCCAGACGAAAGACGAGCCGTGTCTATGGACAGACGCTCTAATAGAGCACGGAGTTCATCAGCTCAACCCGCAATCAACCCCCGTCTTAGCGCCCCGAGTTTTCTTGCTTCCCCCCTGGAAGAAACCCCACGATTTGTTCCTTCAATATCCGTCGATAACGTGGCAGATGTATCCTCCCAAGACTCTACCACAGAGTCTTTGCACCGAGATGACGATGTTACACTTGCCGACGACTGTCCAGTACAGGACAGTCTCTCTACTGCAGATACTCATTCCATATCAGCATCGCAGTATGAAGCCCTCATCCACGAGGAGCTCGAAAAGACTTGGATCTTGAATCTCAGCATGCACTTCCGTGATCGATCAAGGCGGGAGAAATTCTTTGTCACGTATCGTGAACGTGATCATCTTTGGCGGCGTGTAACAATCTCTCTAGATTACCGAGATGCACCTCCGAATTCATTGGAGATGGATTTGATCCACACGCACTTCCAACGAGAGAAAAGCGCAAAGATTTACGAGGCCATCCGGGAAAGCTTGCGAGACATTCAGTTTTACGACACTGTAACAAATCTGAAGCTCCAGACCACTGACGGCAGGCTTCATGTTCACGTAGTTGAGGATGGAAATGTAGGTGAACATTGAGAAATCAACAAGAGCAGAGCTAACAGTTGTCAGGAAATCATCCAATACCCAACTGTTGCTCAGATCAAGCACCTGGGATGCCGTCGCATTCGAGAGAGGGATATTGTATTTGAATCACACATGTCTGGATTTGTCTACAAAGTCAATGTTAATGGCCACACACTCATTAAGAAGGAAATCCCAAGCCCTGACACTATAGACGAGTTTCTTTATGAGATCAACGCCCTTAACGCATTACGATTTTCACGCAATGTCATTCACTTTTACGGTGTTGTGGTGGACGATGATGATCAACATGTGAAGGGACTCCTTATCAACTATGCAGACCAGGGAGCTCTGATCGATGTTATATACGAGCATTGCAAGGATGGCGACTATGGTCTGCCGTGGAAGACAAGAGAGAGATGGGCGCGACAAATCGTGGAGGGGTTATCTGACATCCATGAATCCGGATTTGTACAGGGCGACTTTACCTTGTCAAACATCGTTATAGATGGATATGGCGATGCTAAAATCATTGACATCAACCGAAGAGGATGCCCAGTAGGATGGGAGCCTCCGGAAGCGACACCGCTCATTGAGAGCAACCAGCGCATTACGATGTATATTGGCGTTAAATCAGACCTTTACCAGCTAGGCATGGTTCTATGGGCCCTGGCAGCGCAAGAAGACGAGCCGGAAGCCCAGGGACGACCCTTGATACTCGGTCCCGAAGTGAACATTCCGGATTGGTATCGACAGATGGCTGAAGTCTGCCTGAGCGATGACCCGCGCATGCGACTTCAGGCTGCTGCATTGTTGGAAATGTTTCCTCAGCCAGGAGAGAGTGAAGGCCGTGGCCAACTCAATCCTCCG
The DNA here is from genome assembly GCA_002093855.1 of Fusarium praegraminearum. NCBI lineage: Eukaryota > Fungi > Ascomycota > Sordariomycetes > Hypocreales > Nectriaceae > Fusarium > Fusarium praegraminearum. The sequence continues at coordinate 48,325 of LXHY01000052.1, forward strand.
GAATCAGTGGCAGATGAAGGCTACACTTTACAACAGTACCTGGGTGACGGATACCATCCAAACAACCTCCCGCAGATCACGACGATGGAGCCATCCAGCGACTGGTCATATGTGAACCAGCCACGTCCGGATACAAGCCCTGCCAGGTACGAACCGTATCGCTATACGCGCGGTCGCTCCCCCCCTAGTCCCCTTCCGAGCAATTGCGATAATTACGATTCCCCTCGGGGGTCGTACGATGTTGCTGCATGGGCAGCGAATCAAAACATACCCTCGTCATACAGTGATGTAGGGCCCGATGGAACACCAGTTGATGAGACGCCTCTTGCGGACAGGACAGGACTCATCGATTATGATGCTTTGACGGCACCTGACTCGACTATGGGAAAAAGAGAGACGCCAGCCACTTCGACGACGACACCAAGCCCGACCCATAGTGTGCATGGCAAGGCCATCCCAACCATCAATAGGCAATCCTTGGTCCAGGAGCAGGAGCAGAGCATGGGCAGCGACAAGGGGAACGTAGAAGTCCCGCATCGAGAATTGGCCACCAGTGTCACAAAGCCAGGAAATATCAGCCCAGGCGACAATGATACTGTGGTTAGGGAGCACCAGCAAGATAAGAGGAAGGAAGAAAAAGCAAAGGACGATATAAAAACACAGACAAATGTTATTCCACAAGAAAAAAGAGCTGGACTTGTTGAAGGCATAGTCAAAGTGGCGCGAGCCTCGGAGCGTAATCCCCAAAAGAGCTTGGAGGATTTGCCCAAGAACGACGACAGAGTGAAGGAGCCCCAACTACCCCAAGATGGGAACAAAACAGAAAATCACAATTTGACGTCAGTAGACGAGAAAGACGTCCAAGGCGGAAAAGAAGAGGCAAAGGCGGAACAAACCACAGCAAAAAGGCAAGGGTCCACAGCACCTGGTGCCTACCAAACCACACCTGGTTGTACCAAGAAGAAAGATCTGGATGCTGGAAAAGCAGACAGAGCCCCGAAAAGAGAGGCGACTGACGACCACGTCAAGGGCTTCGGGTTCTCAAAACCAATTGAGGACCCACGTTTGATGGTTCACGATAAGCCGAGTCAACAGAAGCACACAAATTACGACAAATCCACGGGAGTGAAACCTCCACGCGGACTATAACGAATGTCCACGACACGACATGATGAAAACCTAGCCTAGTTTGTTTCTATTTTCATTGGTTTTTCATGAGAGTATATTATATTTGTTTATATTAGTGCATAATGGGTAGGCATTCTGCATGAAAGGGCGCAATTTATGTGTGTTGGTAGTTTGTAAGATTCTCTTTGTTTACTTTAGCAATTGAAGAAAGGCTGCGATGTTATTTTCAATGTATATCCTATGTAATTAGTAGTAGTTTATTGATTGCGTAACTCAATTAAATGTACTTGATATGTGCTCTGTAAAACTGTTGCCGCCATACTTGAAGTGAAACGCGGTAGCGCGTTATGAACTGGTATACACTCGACTGATGCCAGGAACGAACATTCAGACATCGGCTTTCATGTTGTCAAGAAGAGATTGTGCCTTGATTATGTGACCAGTGTGTAGCAGAAAAGTTGGCCTCCCAATCTTAGGATACAAAAATAAGTAGTCTGAGAAGCCTAGTCTAAGCAGCATAAGGCGACCTACTAATTTCGTCTCTTATGCTTGTAAAGGTCAACTTTTCTGATACCCTGAGGTGTGAATACTGGCATTGCTTCTTGACAACGTCGTCACTAACATAAACTGCTGACTAAGGGGTCTGAAAGCTAAACGCGCGCCACACAAAGGATGGAAGTGTTCTGGAAACCCATCAAGATCTGTCAAAGATGTGTCACGTGTACACTGATGGAAACGATGATATATTTCTGCCTGAGGCGAGAATGAACAACAATGGCTAGAATGGCAAACTTGGAGGCAACTGTGGAACAGATTGGCTTGGCGAATACCGATCGTTGTCAGTATTTCCCCAACAGAAACACAAAAGCTGGGGGAGACGGGAGTCCAGGGTGTCGAAATACGTATCACCCCTGCTCAGTCTCGGAACAAAGGGAGGACAGAGCGAAGCAGGGTAGGGAGCACCGTATGTACCAATGAGGAGAAACATGAACCGACAATTCCATACCGGGGACAGTAATTGTGAATACTGTAGCCGAGGGTCTAGAAATTGAAACCCCAATAACTGACCCACGGATAGTCGTGTCAGGTAATGAGTAAATGGGCCGAGGCATCGTTCGATCTGGGGTTTAGTCTAGAGGGGCTCATAGGATTTGGCACAGTATTGACCACAGGTTCGCTGTAGGGCTGGGTGAGAAACAGAGATGTGTTGAAGGATCTCCCATATTGGCAAGAGAAGGTGAGATTCAACAATTGTTCGGAAGGAAGAATATGGTCTGAGGTTTTGAATTAGATATCAAGGACTCGAGTACATGGCATGATATCATCGGGATGTGACGGCCTTGCGAAGGTAACATCAAAGAATGATGTGAGCCAAGGGATCCCTATCATTAAACAAATATTCGGTATCAAACCGAGTATGCACTGTATAATTGTAAACTGTGTAGGAGGCGGGCGTCGAGCCTAGATCTTTGAGATAAGCGTTGAAGCGTCAACGTCAAAACTTGGACGGGAATCAGTCTCGGCATGCCCGGCCAGCCGGCGTGGAAACGGTACAACTGTTGATTTACACGGGAGCAACTGCATTGGGGTCATTTTGCCACCATGATATAGTAGTCAATGCACTGAAATCGTGACCTTGACCGTTATTTTGTGAGATACATGCATGCCAATATCTACGGTGATTTAATCCATCGAATGGTAGCTTTAATTAGGTAGGTTAATGACGACCTCTATTGTTGTTATCGGACCCTTTCGATGAACAGCCATGTCAGTCTAGATACAGAAATCCACTGTAGCCAGCTCTAGCAAATAACATCATCCTGTCTGATTTCAAGAATCAGTGGAGCCAATGAATTTTTTAAGCCTCCCGAAGGAAAGAAAAAAAAAGGAAAAAAAATCGACGTCGATTCGATCCAACCACCACCATCAGTCCAAGCTTCTGGCGGCTCCGGCTCTTCTTGTGGGAGCTTCCCCTGCAAGGCACGACCGGCTTCCCTTGAGCGCCTTGCCTCTTGCAGACTTGCAAGGCTAGATGTGAGGGACAGAGTGAAAATGTACTCTTCCACATAATAACAGTGCGAGAGTACATATTCAAAAAGTAGAGCCAGTCAAGGTTTGCCTGAAAGGGCATCTAGCCGAGCCCCACAACCAATTGGAGCCGCCAAAAAGTTGTTGGGGAAAGGGTGGGTACTGATCTTGAAATGGAAGCAACGAGGAAAAACGTGTTGAGGCGAAGGAAGGAAGGCAGGAAGTTGTGTTCGACGTCGACCTACGAGACCCAGGCCTCAGTCACAGTCACAGTCCCAGTCTTTCGTGTTAGTGCGACTTTCGAATGATGAATTTGGATGTCCAAGCAACAAGCGACGAGGCGACGTCGCCCATTGATTGTCGAATACGCTGCAGCGAAATGGTCAACACAACAAATTTCTATCATGGGCTGATTTAATGGCATCATTGTTTTCGTCAAGGGGTCAGGGCGTGTGAAAGATCTCGGTATTTATCTTAGATGCGAGCGGGGGATGCATATAGCATATCGTAAGGTATTGTATTGTATGTATCTGTAATCTGATATGCAGTGGCTGTTAAACGCTGTAGCACTCACTTACAGCTGAGGACTGTATGCAGGCAGTCAGTGACTTGGAGAGACGACTTATCAGCACTGGAATTAAGAGGTGTAAAAGTACTCTGTATGTACTGTCTCGCTTTATCTGATGACCAAAAGTACTGATGATCGTCAAATTCCCCATGGTATTCGTATGCGTGAATGCCAACAAAACGAACCCTTGGATATGTGCAGTATTTCCTTTATTCATGATACATGCCTCACTCTCACTCTCGCTCTCACGAGACGGGATGGATCGTTACTAGGAAGCTATCGGAACGGAAAGACGGGACTGGCCTATACCAACCTTGGACTGGCATTGTCGGTCCCGTCGGTTAGGTCGTGATGTGAAGTGAAGTGCAGTTGCCTTTTTTTTTTCTTTTCCGCCCGTCCATATCCCCAATGGATTTCCCCCCCTTGTCACTAAACTTACGGTGGGGTGTGCCACATACGCAATATTCAACCTCAAACCTTCACACTCACGTCAAAGAATGTCAACGTCCAGGCATATGCCTCTGATAAGGAATATGTGCCATTCATTCTCATCAATCTTCACAAGCAAAGAGCTTTGATGCAATTGAAGCGCCGAGGTTTGCAACAAATCGTGTCAATATTGCATCATGATCTTAGACAAGACCGGATTGTGCCTATCAGTAAACTTCAACAGATTGCAAGCTTGCCCCAACATCAAACCCAAAGCCTCCGGATCAAAGCATGAAGCACTCACAGTCTTAGTACCTATCGCCCATCGTCTGATCTTGTCTTGTCGCTCCATTGTGATAGACACCGGCAAACACCTGCCCTGCCCTGCCCTTGGCTGTCTGAAGCTCAATTTGCCTCCAGACTTCAGGGTCGTCAATTCACAAACCCCAGCTCTTCTGTTCGTGCCTCCCCCAACCTTGAATTTGCCGCTGCGACAAGGCTTATCCGCCAAAGCTCCACCTTGAACCTGGAACTGGACTCGTCTTTTCTTTGCCTCCTCACTGAAAGGTGCTGACTCTCCACCTGTCCCTCCACTTTGTCTCACATCTCACACCTCACACCCACACAATCGACACCCACGCCCCTCCCCAGTCCCTACCGCCGCTTCCTATCCTCTTCGCCCAGCTCCGGCGAGGGTCTGATAGTATAAAGCCCTTTTAGAGTCCACCACTTCAACCCGACCTGAATTCTTTCCCTCGAACAACTTCCTTCAATCCTTATTCCTCTTCACCTTTTGTTTAGGATACCCATTATCCTAAAAAGGTTCATTCTTCCCCTTCACTCGTTCGAGTAACCATCAACCTTTGGTTCTCGTGTGTTGGGACTTTATAATCGAGTCGACGATATTTGCCATCGCCAACGTCAATAAATTATCGGCAACTCAATCGATATGGCGACAGCTACTGCTGCGGGCAAGAATGCCTCGCCATTCCCTGATGGCACCAAGGACTATGTCCCTCTCCGAGCCGGCGCTCCCAAGAAGGACACCAACAAGCCTCACATCTCCGATACTCCCATGACCTGGAGCAACTGGCCCCAGCACATTAACTGGCTCAACACAACACTTGTTGTTTTCGTTCCCTTGATGGGCTTCATCTCCGCCTACTGGGTTCCTCTCCAGCTCAAGACAGCTCTCTGGGCTGTCTTTTACTATGTCCACACTGGTCTCGGTATCACTGCTGGTAAGTTCAATCGCTGAGAGATTGGAAAAGCCGCGAACTTGAAACTCACGTACTCCAGGTTACCACCGAATGTGGTCTCACTCCGCCTACAAGGGCACTACTCCTCTTAAGATCTACCTCGCTGCCGTCGGCGCCGGCGCCGTCCAGGGCTCCATCCGATGGTGGTCGTATGGCCACCGAGTTCACCACCGATACACCGATACCGACAAGGACCCCTACTCCGTTCGCAAGGGTCTCATGTACTCTCACATGGGCTGGATGGTTCTCAAGCAGAACCCCAAGCGACAGGGCCGAACTGACATCACCGATCTCAACGAGGATGCCGTCGTCGTCTGGCAGCACAAGAACTACATCAAGTGCGTTCTCTTCATGGCTCTTGCTTTCCCTGCTATCGTTGCTGGCCTTGGCTGGGGTGACTGGTGGGGTGGCCTCGTCTATGCCGGTATCCTTCGTGTTTGCTTCGTCCAGCAGGCTACCTTCTGTGTCAACTCTCTTGCCCACTGGCTCGGCGACCAGCCTTTCGATGACCGCAACTCCCCTCGTGACCACGTTATCACTGCTCTTGTCACCCTTGGCGAGGGTTACCACAACTTCCACCACGAGTTCCCTTCCGATTACCGCAACGCTATTGAGTGGTGGCAGTACGACCCTACCAAGTGGAGCATCTGGCTCTGGAAGCAGCTTGGTCTTGCCTATGAGCTGAAGGAGTTCCGCGCCAACGAGATTGAGAAGGGCCGTGTCCAGCAGCTCCAGAAGAAGCTTGACCAGAAGCGTGCCACTCTTGACTGGGGTATTCCTCTTGAGCAGCTTCCCGTTGTTGATTGGGACGACTTCGTTGCTCAGTCCAAGGCTGGAAAGGGTCTCGTTGCTATTGCCGGTGTTATCCACGATGTTACCGATTTCATCAAGGACCACCCTGGTGGCAAGGCCCTCATCAACTCCGCAATCGGAAAGGATGCCACTGCTATCTTCAACGGTGGTGTTTACCTCCACTCCAACGCTGCCCACAACCTTCTGTCTACCATGCGTGTTGGTGTCCTCCGCGGTGGCTGCGAGGTTGAGATCTGGAAGCGTGCTCAGTTCGAGAACAAGGACATCACCTACATGAACGACTCTGCTGGCCAGCGCATCATCCGTGCTGGTTCTCAGGCCACCAAGATTGTCCAGCCTGCCGCCAGCGCTGATGCTGCTTAAGTAGCAGGACAATTACCATAACGACAAAAGGATGAAGAAGATAATTAGGGGATGTGCGATATCAGGGATATGAGATGCGTCATGTCATCTACAGACATGTCGTTGAAAGGGTGTGGGGATACAGTCAGCCACTGTCACATGTCAGAGACATGGACTGGTTGACGCCACACCCATCCTGGCGAGAAGGATACGAAAAGCACAAGACGTTTTTAAACGTGAAATCATAAATTCGACTCATGACTGGCGTTGGGGGGTTTCATTGTTTCTTTTTTTAAAGACTGCTAAACTTGCAAGGAATACCAAGATAAGATGGTCAAAACAAACGAACGAGAGCATATGGACCAGGAACCGGTTCAGAAGAAAGTATGACTACTCGAAAATACAAAATTTTGAATATTACCAAGTCTCCCATGATGAAATGTGATTAATTTTCTTTTGCTTCATTAAAGTATCTTCTGAAAGATAATTGGCTGCCTCTAGTCTTGCAAACAAATATGCCATGTCATAGCACTTGTCATTTTCAACGTGACGAAAATATACTTGGTAGCTTTTCACGATTTCCAAAGTCCAATACTAATTTATATTTCTGGAGGAGAATTGGTAAGATCACCACTCTTTTGCCTTAGGTACATATTCGTAGTGCATTTTCTTTTACTAACTAACCTATCTATATATACAAGTATATGTGTTTCCATCCTCACAAGAATTCCCCTCTTAAATGACATTCAAACATACATACCTACCTATACCAAAAACGATTAACTCGAGTCAAAACTAGCACATGTTGGAATACCAGCAAGAAATGTATACTCTCTAGTACTCTTCAACTCTTGAAATTAACTTCAAATGTTATCTACCACTGTAGTTGTTGTCGGAGTAGTATACTTTGCAGAAGAGTTCAAAATAAATCGGATTGTTAAAAAGGAAACCACCATGACGAGAAGTGGGCTCGGCTAGGTTTGCTTGGAGGTTACCCAGAACATTTGTCAGCGAGCATGAGTGATGGAATATTTACTCGGTACGATCATAACCACAGGGAGATATCCCGTGCGGGCACTATCCACTGCTTCTGAACGACACCGGTGGCAACTTGGCCAACCGGCGAATGGGCTGTGTTGCTTGCTATTGCTGTGCATAAATGTGTTTTGCAGTTGGAGCTGGAGTCGGCGAGTAGCGGATAGCAGTTGTTCGGGCATCATATTTCTCCAATGCGTCGGACGCAACCAGAGAAAACGAGAGCACTTCTGGCACTAGGTGAAGGCACGAATTCCTTAGCTACCCAGTGGCATGATTGAGGGATTGAAGGAGGAGCACCACACTAGGACCGGGTCTCAGGTGCTGTGATCGCTAGAGAACCATGTTGTTTGATCTGTGTGCTAGTCCAAGAAGTTGAGATTGCGTCTTTTGATAACGACAGGCTCAAGGTGTGGCCATGCGTGCCTTCTGCACCGCCAACTCTGAGCTCTTGGCCCATGCGCCATTGGGCGTCTGGCGATAGCACAGCAGTCGTCCATCGTCACCAGTGCTGCCCAAGATATGGCCATCGTCGTCAAAGCCAACGCGCCACACTGGTGTGCGATGGTTGTCAAGCTTTGATATCTCTGCGAACTTGTGCTTGACCTGGCCCGGCTGACCCGACCATTGTCGATCATTATGAGAGCCAGACTTTGCGAGGCTTGCGCTGAGACTGGAGTTGTGATGTTGGTGATAACTATGGGAGGGCTGAAGTTGTGGTGTCGTTGCCTGTTTCTCCGTCGGTGTCGCTGTTCCATTGGTTCTCAATTGGGGTGTAGACTCTCTTGTTGATAAGTGAGGGGCAGACCGCAGAAGATCAGCTGCTGACCATGATTTCCCATCGTCGTCCGAGTAGGGTGTCTCGATGCGGAAGACACGTGCATAACCGTCTTGACAAGCTGTTGCTACAACATCGTAGCCTCTAATGTTTCCAGCTGCCCACGCTACATCCCGCACTAAGCCTCGATGACCGGACAATTCTACCGCAAGATAGAATTCCTTCTGGGTTTGCTGAACACCCATGGATGATGCGACGACATCCCGCGATCGGTACACCTTGACAGTATCCATTGCAGCGACTACAAGGCCGAGGGAGTCTGAAGGTACACCTGCTCGCAGAGCTGTATAGCACGGCTCTGGATTTGGGTCGAAACGAACACGGAATGCTAGCTCCTCTCCTCTATTAGGCTTTGTCGCAACACTGAACTCGTCGATAGACGTATACTCGGAAAGATTTTCAGGCTGTTCGTTTTCGTATACTGATAGACGGCCATCAGTCGCAAGAAGAGCAAGGTATGTATGCCGTGTCTCTTCGTTGTGCTTCATTGAGAAAGATCGGTACGGCGCTTTGTTAGATCGCGTATCAAACGCTGGCTTTCCATTGCCAGCACGTCCAGTGCAGAATCTCCGACCAGGTGCAGCGGAAGGGTCCTCGGCCCAGAGTCGGAACCAGCCCTCAATGCCGAGAGAGGCGATCAAGTTGGGATACACAGTAGCAGGAAGCCATTGAATCTGGAAATTAGAGAAACAAGAGGTCAGCATGCATGTGCGACAGGATGACACAGAGAACAGAGAATATTTGGAGACAAGGGGCTTTTTTTTACTCTCTTTGAAAGGGGGGCTGCGTTACCTCTAGAATCTCTCCGCCATGCGCAGTCCAGGTATCGCAAAGACGCCATGTGCCATCCTTGTGGCGGTTGAAGACACGGATCTTGCCATCTACAGAGCCGGTTGCGCAGCGATCGCCATAAGTGTTGAATGCGACGGCCTGGACGAGATCTTTATGGCCATGCTGAAGGTTGAGGTCGAATGCTGGTGTTTCCTCGCCTGGTGAGGGGGGGATAGAAACGCTCATTGTGTATGGAGTGCGGAGGTTTGAGGACTCCAGGTGGTCGAGAAGAAGTGGCTAGTGGTTGATTATGCTGTGCCTCGTACTATGAAGCAATGTCCGGTCCGATATCGTCGTGTGGTGTCAGGTGTTGAGGTCGGTGGTGTTGTGTTGTGTTGTTGACATAGCTCCACAGCGGCTCAATTGAATTGAAGCTTAGTTTCGGTACGTACCGAAGCTGTCCTGTCAAAATCCATGCAATGCAGGTTCCCCGCGTGCCTGATCTAGAGGACGATCCAATCATTATGAAGCATTTAGATGTGCTGACATTGTGATATTTAGCAGGTAGACGGGATGATCAAGTTGGATTTCTTGTTCTAGTAATAAGAAGACCTTTTTGATTGATGCCTAGATATAAATGGCTTTACTCTAATATTGTCCTACCCACGATTTCGATGACCTCGTCGATTATCTTATCTTGCATGTGACAGCTCGAGAGTGAGACTTTATTGAGGATACCAATAAATAATTGTTGATTAGAGTTGGGCCACTTCCACCACTGAGAGTCAACTGATCGTTTAGCTTTTGTTTAACCACCAAAGCCCTCGTGAGTGGGATCATAGGCGATGCCATGATGGCATTATAGATGTCTTAGTAGGTCGCAGGTCGTTCATCATGCTCAACAGTGGAAGGCATAGTTTACTTTTGAGGCAACTCAGTACAGTAAGTTTAGCAATAATACTTCTGTAACTTTCGAAAAACGCCGCCTCGTACTGTTATAGCCGGCATGGAAAGTTATCATGAGCACTGCGGCACTGTAGCTCCAGGTGCAGGTACAGGGATCCTCCACACTGATTTGTCCCCTAGCGGCTCCACAAGCATAAGGGATTGTAGAGCTTCTCAGCCTCGCCAAACTTCAACGTAAACCTTCCTTCTTCATAACATCGCGTTCGATCAACTTGTGACATATCAAAAAGAGGATAATACACAATGGCTCATCTATTAAACCCCCTTGCAACACCATCTCAGCTATATCATAAATCGTCTTTCTCATCTCTGCCACAAGATCTTCAAGACACAATCTTCATCACTTCACAATGCCTCACACAAGCTGCTGGTCAGCTTCTAGAGCTCCCTCAGTCTGTTACAGCGCATGCAAACGTCATTTTGGCACGCTACTGGCTTGTCGATTCTCCAATGGCCAATGAGTTCAGTGTAAGTTCTCAACCCGTAAAGCCTCTCTATAAGTGTCTGGCGATGCTGACTCGTGCTTCAAGGACACATCTGCTGCTGCTCTTTATCTGGTTGCCAAGATGGGACCTCAACCTCGGTCATCACGCGACATATCTAATGTTTACGCTTACCTCTTATCTGAGAACTCATCCTTCTTGCACATCCAAAGCAGTCCAAAGAATGATCCCAGGTCCTATTACGTGCCCGAGGCCGACTATCACAGCTTTCAGACTCGCATCCTTGCCATTGAAGCTCGGATTCTCTATACGCTTTCATTCGACACACACGTCTCATTGCCTCACCCGCTTGCAATCACTTACCTGCAGACACTAGACTTTCTCGCGCAGCCCAAGTCCATCATATCTCTGCGCACAATTCAATATTTAAACACGGCTCTCCTCTCGCCTCAGATGCTGTATCTCACCCACCAACCTCATGCGCTTGCTACTGCTGCCATTTACAACGCAGCTCGAGATGTGGGCGCCAAAATGCCGGAATGCGAATGGTGGGAAGTTTTTGATGTTGACCGGGAAGAGCTCGGCTTCCTTGTTGTGGGAATGCGAAGCGTGGAGAACTATCTACGCAAGTTCAAGGAGGAAATTCCCGATCTCAGCACGAGCATGCCTACGCGAAAATTGATAGATACGGAGCTTCAGAAGAGGGGCATGGGAAGTGGGAATGGTACTGGTGCAGTCGATGAAGAGCAGGAACTCATGAATATGATGGACAGCAAATGATTCTGCTTTCATCTGACGAGTCCTTTCCCCGGTACCGCATCCGGTCCTGCTGCAGCAAAGCACAAGGAGGTACCGCCAGTTAGCAGGTCGCGTGTCAGCCAAGACATGCCAATGAGCTGATGTATTATTGGTGTGATTTTGCATATTCAATGTCGAACCTGTGAGCATCAGGCCATTATTTCCAAGTGTGGCGGCTGAAGTCAGCTCGGGGCAACGGCAGTGACAGGTCAAATCCTGTTTTATGGATCGAACCGTTCAAGTGCGGCATATCAGATCCTCAAAATGGTCTTTTACAGAAAACTTGCAGAGATCTGGAACTCGCCACGAGCGAGCAGATGATGGAAGATGGGACGATGCAACAAGGAAACAGATACAGAAGATATAACGACATATGGTGTGCTTGTGGAAAGATGAACTCTTGGGAGACGTCCTCGACACCCTTCATGAATTGATGTTTATGCATGGCGCTTTGTCGGCTCCGGTAGGTCGTGTTGCTATTACCAACTCTTGTGATTAAACAGACGGTATGCAAGACAATCACGATGAGACGATAGCAGGGTAGAACAGTGATCTGGTCTTTCCTTCTACGGCCCGTTTTATGGTTCTGTATCCCCATGTGACAGTTTACTTTTTACTTCCACCCCACGATGCACAATATAAAGCGCCAGAAGCGGTTATCCGACAGATGCCCACATGGTCAAAATCCAGAGCGAGATCCTCAATCAAACTTGCATACCTAGCCAATTCCAGGGCTACAAAGAAGGTTCCTCTGGCCCAATCAATAGTGTTAGTGACATGCGGTGAAGAAAGGGTCAGGCTGGGACTCAGAGTCTGAACCCCAATCACCCTTGAGGGTATCGTGGAGATGAATGCGGGGATAAAGAACTAAGGCGCTAACCCACGCTGGCGTCTGTTGGGATTTACTCTCAACGTTACAAGATAGTCTCGTGAAAACCGACTATGATGTAACTTGCAATGCTGTCGGAGAGTAAGGCGCAAATAACCGGGGCAAAATACCCCAGGCTGACCAGCCAGTTCAGCCTTGGATATCTGAACCGGATACTTAGATCAGTGACAGATGTGCATGCACAGTATGCGGAGTGACCGTGCTTGCTGATCAATAACTCCTCTACGAATTCAGGGAAGAAACCGGGAGCCGATCATGGTCTCATGTTAGACTAGATATCTACAGTATCACAGAAAGCCATGGCCGAAGAGCCTCTCAAAATTTCAACAGTTTGTGGCGTCCCAGCGGTAACACCGACATGAGGAAGCGGCCAACTCGATCCGACGTAGCGTCGAAAAGCTTATCTTTTTCCCATCGGGGAAGCTTGCTAGTCCATGAATGAAAATTCTCTCTCGATATCCAACTACCTATTCAGGCTCAAGGCGATGCCGGTCAAGACGGAGCGCGATGATATCCGGTCCATGGCCAATGGAAGAGCATCCCACAAAGTCATCCATGTTTCCCATTGGAGCGAGAGATGATCGGCAAAGGACAGTCGCGGCTTTTTATTTGTCTCCTGGCACGACATCTTGGGGCGAGTGGGTGATTGGACAACCGGAACCAAACCTGGAAATGCGAGGAAGCTCCAGTTGGTTTTCTAGAACAACACTCACTGCTACGCCCTCTTCCGTCTTAGCCGGGAGATTTGCCTGCACTCTTTCTCGGGTCTCGGAGACTGATGGATGTGAGAGATCTATGGCTACCTACTGAAGGCCCGGTTGAAAGTTAGGTACATGGTATCAAACAGGATGGATGAAAAGCCCTCAGTTTCACAGTAAACATATGAATGTCTACAACTCCGGACCAGCCAGATTGTCGCCGTTACTCCAGTCCAGGCTGTCTTAGTAGTGTACCCCCATCTTTTATGTACGTACATAAACTACGGAGACAACGGAGACAGGGATGCGCTAGTTTAGCTATCGTGTTGCCGTCTTTGGTGCACCTTCACATCGTGGGGCAAGCTGAGGGTGTTGCACACACAGTGACTTGCTGCTACTGATGCCCCGGTCCAGGTCCAGGTCATGCAAAGAAAATGGCTCACTTTATTTAGTTCCGTGGACCTTGATCAAACGTATCTTGACTGAGATGACGAGATACGTATAGTCATTCGCAAAAGGTATATTAGGGCTGCTCGTCCTCCTCCTCTCGGTCTCCTACTCTTCTCATTCCATCCATCTTGTCTACACATCTCTTCTCTACCAAACCACTTCTTCACCTACACCAAAACCCTCTTCAAAATGCCTGAGACCACCACTCCCCAGGTTCCTGCCTCCCTCGGCGAGAACAGAGGTATCAAGTTCACCTTCAAGACTGGCAATGCCCGTTACCAGTGCGTTCTCCAGGACCGCTCCGTCTAGTAAGTAGATCTCGCTTCAACAACTACCATGATTTCAAAATAGAGGCTTACCAGCTGTTCAGTGAGCGCAAGAAGGCTTCCCGCCAGAACTCTTCCGACTCTGTCTCCTCTACCGACTCTACCCAGACTGAGAAGTCTTCCCACTAAATTCGAGTTGGGAAATTACGGCATCATAACACCTTGACCAACATCAACCCTCAATCAAGCCTGTCTATAACTAGGCTTCGAAGGGAGCAATGGTGACCAAAGCAAACAAAAATGGGGGGAGTTTATTATACCACAATTATCAGGCATTAGCGACGGTTTTACAGAGACATTTGGCGTCTTTATGAATCAAAACAATATTTTTTATCGTTACCATTTTTTAGTCTGTTGCTTATTGAACGTACATTGCATGCTGATATGAATTGGGAGCCAGTATTTCACTCAGCATCGAATTGACGTGCTATTAGTCTGATCGCCCAGACATCAGGAACATTTTTCCATCTCTGGGCACAATGTTTGTGTGCCCAGTTAGAGCAACCAAATGACAGATTGACAAGTGGATTTTCCTGTTCCTGTTCCATCGGCTGCAAGACCCGATTGCCAAGGCTTTTTCCCTGGTCGCTCACCAATATCTCCATGGAGAAGAAACAACGGGGCGATACGTACATATGGATCGTATCTTTCTCGGTGTCTCGCCTTTTCACCTGGATGGGTCCTTAGGTCCTTCACCTAGATACTCCACAGCCCCAGGATCCTCTTTGCCTCTGGCCTGGCTCTGTCGGCATCAGGAGCAGGATCAGGATCAAATGTCCGGGCTTCTTTCTTATCCACAACGGAATTCGAGATTATGGAACGTCGGTGATCGGTGGTTTGGAGTTCCGGCAATTGTGGCGATCGAGGTCGGAGGAGTTGAACGTGCTCCGTCAGGTTCAATTGTTTCCTGAAGGGTCGGCGGAGCCGGTCAATTACAGTATTACTGGATGTCTTAAGCGATAGCGGCCGGTACCTTCGGATGTATCGTTCTTGTCTCACCTCCGCGGCTTTCTAGGGAGATGCATGGATATACAGAATCAGTTGCAGACCGACTATTGTTTTTAGCTGTTCTTCAGAAACATCAACTTCTTTCACTTCTGCCTGACGGAAGTGGAATTAAGTCAGAAAAGTCGTACGCCATGTACGACAACATCCCACTAGGCGTCGTCATGTCGTGCCTGGCTAACAAGCCCAACGGTTGAGCCATGTTCGGCCAGGCGGCGGGCTGACTCGAGTAGACGATACCTACGGTCCGACAATCGGTGCCGCGCCAGCAATTGATACTCATCATCAAAAATTGATACGTACATAGTACTCGTAGCAACATATAATCGTTTGTATTGAGAAGCTAAGAATACAATGACGTCCTTCGAATAGGCAGACAAAAAGAGTTTCAGGGGCTTGTCAGCGCCTCTTACTGTACCACGCTCAATGCAATTTAAGTTTCTCTCTCTGACAGTGGATGACAGAAAAGGTAAGATTCTTCAAAGGCGCGCGTTGTGTACATACGGGCTTGTTACGGTCGAATGCTTGGCTGTGAGCTGTTAGCTGTGCATAACTATCACACACATCACATCGCACACGTCACGCGCTCTCATCTCCATCCGCAAGCGGCGGTCGAGGATTTGGGCTTACTTTGTTATAGAATAAGTAGACAAGAGTGAATTGGGTCAAGAACAATAGAATCTATATCGTTTTGTATGGAGGTCTATTATGGTCAAAGAAACTACTGCATGGTTGTGTCTCATTGTATGCATCTCGCTATCAACCAAGTAAACATTGGCACAGCCTGATAGGGTACATCGTGTAATGTCATGTAAGAGTTGGTTAGTCCGAGTCTGATCTGAATCGTAATCGTAGTTGATATTTGACTTGGGCTGGGCTGGGCTGAGTTTGAGCTTGAGCTTGAGCTTGTTTAAATCCTCTCGCTTCTTTTTTAACCCACCACCTTCTTGGTTTCTGTTTCTGTTTCTTTTCTTCTTCTGGTAACTTTCCTTTACCCTCACTCATTGCCATTGCTTCTGTTCTGGTGTAGTATCTACAGCATCTTGTCAACAGTACCTACTATTACGTGCCATTCGTCTTCGCAACGTGCTCAATCATTTCTGTCCACAATCAAGGGTGGTCCAGGGCAGAGCTTGGGGATAGTGATGCCTCACCCTGTGGTAGTTGGAGGTATGTAAAGAATCCCCAGTGCCCATCTATCATCTTTTTCGTTTGTTCCCTCGCAGCCAAAAAGTCGTCGTCACATCACGGGCTCAAGCCCAGCCCAGCCCATGTCTAGTCCATGCCATGTGCTACTCTTTCTGGACTACCCCGCGTCGGAGCTTGCGAATCATAGCGCACGTCTGCCTGAGAGAAGTCGCCTGAGCCACAGTCCCGAGGCTGCCTCTGTGGCAAAATGCCTTTCATCTTAGTAGAGCTGGGCTTCCAGGACTACGCAAGCTCAAACTTCCCCTTGAATTTGCCCCCAAATTCTCAATTTATTGCATCTTGTTTAATTTATTTTGAACTTCTGGCAAGCTTTCTTCCTTTTCCACTTTCCACTTTCCACTTTCTTTTCCCTGCTTTGCGAAAAAGCAAGATTTGTTGTCTTCTTTTCGTTTGCTCGCTTACACAAACTCTCCCCACTCCATTTACGCCTCACCTGCTTTCTTTCTCTCTCTTACATCCTTAGTCTCTCTCGATAGAGCAGACTCTATTTTACAGTATAACAATGCCTAACCATGTTATTCTGGCATCAGGTGCCGTAGTTGCCGTCTCGGTCGCTGTCGCTACCGCCTATGCCATTTTCGAGTCGCCTGAAGTGCGGCGATACGCCGATGATGTTCGCCGCAGAATAGCCATGGCCTTACATTCTATGGGCGAAGGCATCGACCCACCCTATCGTGAGCCAAGATTCAACAGACCAGAGGATGCCGATGGCTTCCTCCAGACCCGTGGCGGTGCTGAAGCTGGCGTCGACGCCGACGAGGAAACTCGCCGAAGACAACGTGAGGAACTACTCTATTGGAACTCGGTCATGTTGGAAAAGCAAGAGAAGGATCAAAAAGAGAGAGGCGAGACAAGCCCATCTGTGGCAGACTCACAACGACGAGGTTCTTCTTTCGACGATTTCCTCCGTCAAGATGATGGCGCCGAGCAAGGAACATATGTTTACAACACTGGAGCTGATACCCGAGGAATGGATGAGGGCCTGCGACGTCGCGGCGATGGTCCCCGCGGTTTCACCCCTCTCTACACCAACCCTTTTGCCGACGAACACCATATCGACCATGACGAGATGAACGACGAGCCAGAGCAAACCCGTCAAATTTCCCCTGCTGCCGACGAAATCTCCGATATCTACAGCGCCACCACCCAGGATAAAGACGAGAAGCCCACTTCTGCCGTTCTTATTGATGCCGACCCCACCCCCGCCCGCTCCGAGTCTGCCTCCACCGCTACCCTCGAGCGAGAGATCGGCGTTGATGAGTACATCACTGCTGGCCAGGAAAACCGTGATGAGGCCTACGCATCCATTCAGGCTTGGGCGCAAAACACCAGCACCGACTTTTACTCACCACTTCCCGTCACTCCTACCGCCCCCATGTCCGAGCCTGAGATCATCAGCGACGACGGCATGATGACTCCCACCGACTCTGTTTCCCTTGTTGGTTCGGGTGAGGATGTTGCCAACGATGCCCAATCGTCCCGAGCAGACGAGAACGGCCGCTACTATGATGTTATGAGCGAGAGCTCCGGCATGGATACACCCGCTAGTTGGTCCGAGATTGGCAGCGTCATCAGTGAGAGTGATGCCCCTGTCCCTGTGCGCCGATAAAGTATCGAATGAAGGCTTTCCAAGATGTTTCGTACTTGGCATGATTGTAGAAAACGCCGCTGAAATATGTGGCAGACTTGGTCCTTGAAATTACAGACTATGTTATGGGAGATAGTTTTCTTGGATTTGTTCTTTTGTCTTGGAGTCGGAGTTCGGGTTTCGGCACACTTATTATATCCTTAGCATCTGGCTAATCTCGTTTCCTCAATCAAATTTATCACCCATATTTGCCTCCATGCTCTCGTGTATGTGTATGAACGATATATGCATGTGTACATCCCGTTGCCTAATATTCTAGTTTCTCTTTGTAATCACCCCAGAGCTGCTCAACTGGTCGCCCAACTAGCTCGGTCCAGAATGGCTTCTCTTCGTATTTTTGGATCCTTAACTTCTCATTCAGGCGGCGGATCGTTCCCTTGCCGAAACGCTCCTCCAAGTATTCCAAAAAGTAGGCCGTCTGTTGATAGCCTGCGTCCCACTTCCCGCCGCTTTCGCGTTTCCAGTGTGGAGGACTAAGAAGACAATGAAGTCGCACCCAGTCAGCAACACCCTCGATCAGACCGCCAGGACAGTGACCATGGCCATTGTACTGAAGACAGTGAACGAGCTCGTGAGTGAGTACACCATTGATTTCGTCACTACGGCGGGAGATAGGATGGATGTTCGAAATGTAATCTGTAGAGAAGTGAATCTCCTTGTGATCGCTGTCGAGCTCAGACCCAGTTGTGTAAGCTACTCCTGACATGCTACGGAGAATAACTGTAACGGATCGCGTTGTTGGGATGGTGGTAGTGGGACACGTAGGCGATTCATAGAGTAGCGCAAGGACATGCTGCACTGCTTTGGCAAGACATTCTGCTGCGTTCACGGAGCTCAGGAAGACGGCAGATCCAGGGTGCGCGAGGTCGCGAACCTCGAGACGTAGCTTAATGGCCTTGAACTTTCCAGCTCCGGGAATATCGGGGCCGTCCCGTAGACCGGAGTGAGTGGGTATTTGAATGGCGGGGGTCATGGCCGGAGCTTGGGAGAAGACTGAAGCGGCGGTTGGGGCGGGAGTGATTGGAGGGAGATGAGGCATGTAAAGGCTTGGGGCTGAAGAGGGGGGCGATATATAAGAATAACAGAGCGTTCTGGTCTTTAAGGGGGTCAACCAGAGTTACTCTCAGGGTTTCAGTTGCAGATTGGATGATGGCTTGTTATTGAACGAAAGTGAATGGAATGGAGCCGAGGGATAAATATGTGCTAGGAAGGAGGCTTGAGTGAGTTTGATGAAAACGGATACAGAGAGACAAAAGAGCACTTTTCGAGTTCTGGTCACAAGGTAGAATTCAATGGATGAGCGGAAAAAATACAGCGCATCGGTGTCTTGGAAAGCGTCACAAGAAGTGAAATGAAGAGGTGATGGCTATGATGGATGAGGAGGACCCTGGGGTTGAATGGAGCCCTGTAGAGCTTGGGCCATAGCGGGCAGGTCCAGTTTCAATGACTCCTGGCGGGGCAATGGGAAGCTTAGGTGCCCGCTCTTGCTTGCATGCTTATTGCACATGCATGGCTCCATGGTTCTTTCTGCTTCTTCGCCGGGGCAACTGCGCCTAACATTGACACCCAAGCAAATGACAACAACCCACTAAACCCAGTCTAGTCGCCCAGGCACTTGGTACCACAACCACAACATTAGATTACAACTCAAGCCACCACAACAACATACGTACAACAACAAAGAGCTTTCCCACGCTCTCAATGCGCACTTTTACTAACACGTTCTTGTCGTTCCGTTCCGTCGCCCACGAACTGTCTCACAATTAAGTTCACAGGTATGTTACAAGCTTGCGTCTTCCCCCTTGTTCAATCTCCAATTTCCCGACAAACACCACGAATGCGCATCACCATGATATTTACCTATTTCCTCACGCTGTGACCACAGAGGGGAAAGCTGGTACCTCTCTCCATCCCACTTCGCGCCGCGCGCACGTATCACCTTGGTCCCTCTGATATTGTCGAATCTCTCTACTTTGCTTGCGACTAATGCGACCTCGATCTTTAGATTCGTCACTAATAACCCATGGCCGACACAAAACTTACCGACCAGCAGGTCGCTGACCTCAACACCATACTGCGCAGCGATTCGCCTCTCGATGCAAAGGTCCAATATGTCACAATCATCAAGTCTGGTATCAAGCAGCACAATGTCCCCGAATCAAGCGTCGCTCAGCTATTTGAGGGCCTCCGCACTGCCACCACTTCACAGCACGCGGCTCTGGTGAATGCTGGGTTTACTGCGCTCAACCACCTCCTCACGCGCCTTTCCCGTCAAGATCCCAAGCTGCTATCCAAAGAAGCAGCTCGAACTCTGCCCCTTGTGGTTGACAAGCTTGGCGACCAAAAGGACAAGTTCCGCTCCCTGGCCTCACACTCGCTCGTTACTCTGTTTTCCGTTGCGCCAGCCGATGTTGAAAAATATGTTCGGAACACAGCTATGGTGGGGAAGAATCCCAGAGCAAAGGAAACTTCAATGCATTGGCTATTACAGGTATGTCGTGGCGACTCTGGTGCAAATGCAACTCTGTGCATGTACTAATGGTGTGCAGATGCACAATGAGAACGGCCTCCCCTTTCGAACTTACGTTCCCGTGCTCATGGAACTACTCGAAGATGCCGATGGAATGGTGCGAGATGCTGCGAAGAACACCGTCATCGAGCTTTTCCGATCTGCACCGAATGCTGCCAAGTCCGACCTGAAAAGACAACTCAAGACCTTCAAAGTACGGCCTGCAATCGAGCAGGCCATCGTCAAAGAACTGATACCAACATCCAGTCGCCCTGAGACACCTGCTGCGCCCTCCGAGCCCACACCGGAACCAGCACCCCGCAAAACATTCTCCGCCAGCACATCTTCAGCTGCTGAGCGTCCCATCACTCCGGGAATCGACACAAAGCCTGAGGTTCTGGAGCCGTTGTACGTCAACACCAATCGAGAACTCGACGACATGATTAAGGAAATGGCGTGGTTTTTTGAAGGGAAGGAGACGGAACACAACTGGTTGAAGCGAGAGAATTCCGTCCATAAACTTCGAAGGCTCATTGCGGGCAATGTTACTGATTTTCCCGATACATTCCTTGCCGGAGTTAAGAGCATCTTGGACGGCATTATCAAGGTAATAACCTCTTTGAGAACCAGTCTCTGCAAAGAGGGCTGTGGTCTGATTCAGGAGATTGCCTACACATTTGGCCCTGCAATGGACCCTTTGGTTGAACAGCTTATGCAATGTTTTGTCAAGCTGTCTGCAGGAACGAAGAAGATCAGCTCACAACTCGCCAATGTGACAGTCAATACGATTCTGAGCCAGGTCACATATACTCCTCGGTTGATGCAGCATATCTGGTTTGCTTGTCAAGACAAGAATGTTGCACCCAGGACTTATGCTACGGAGTGGCTGAAGACCATTTTGAAAAAGGAGGGTCATCATAAGCACCATCTTGAACACACTGGTGGTGTTGACATAGTCGAGAAGTGTCTGAAAAAGGGCTTGGTTGATGCTAACCCTGCTGTGAGAGAAAAGACAAGATCAACCTTCTGGTTTTTCTGGGGAATATGGCCTGCCAAAGCAGACGCGTAAGTCAACTCAAATGTGTTCAATGACTTTTGAACTGACATAACATAGCATCATGGCCGATCTGGATGGCACTGCGCAGAAACTCCTGAATAAAGACCCTAGCAATCCCAACTCCTCAAAGGCAGCCGAACCAGTAGCACGACCTGGCTTGGGGCTTTCCAAAAGTACCATGGGCACTAGCAAGCCGAGCAGCATTCGGGAGGCTATGATGGCTCAACGCAAGGCAAATGCAGCAAAGAATCTTCCAGCCCGTCCGGGTTCAGCCATGGCCCAGCTATCACCTGAAAAGATCACTACTACTGCGTCGAGCGCATCGGGCAAATCTTCAGGGACCCGATCACGGCCAGAAACTGGTGGTATGTCAGGGGCTCCAATGCGGCCGAGCAGGAAACGGCCCGAGATGGCGGCGCGTCCTGCGACGGCTGGTCCATATTCCGTCCGCGACATGGACCCTGGAAGTCCTGAGAGCGTCAGGTCCAAGACGCCAAAGCCCCGAGAGACTACTCCTAAGAGGACCGTTCCTCGACCACGACCCGGGCACGCTTCACATGCCAGCGAGTCAAGTATAGCATCACCTTCTTCTGTAAGAAATGGTCAAAAGTCAGCAGCATCTCCCCGAGCGAGCCCCACCAAGCTGAAGCAATCACAATCTACCATGTTGTCCATGAGCAGTCCTTCGAGAGCTGATGAGGACTTCACTATGCTGGTTCCCAGCATGGCCAACTTCAGAACTGCGCAAAGACCTGCACCACCGCCTCAAAGGGCAGCCTCAGTACCACCGGAGGCCCCGGAGGAGTTGTCCACGCCGGTGACGGAGATTGCACCACAGATCATTCCACGGGCCGCGGCCGAGCCTACACCTGAGCCAACATTGGAGCCGGTGGAGGAGCCTAAACCCGAGCCAGATGCAATCCCTGCACCAGTGGTTGAGCCAGTGGCCGAGGCTGCAGACCAAACTATGGATGAGGCTGTCAAGCCAGAGGAGCCTGTTCATATCATTCCCGAGCCCGTTGCTGAGCCTGTTGTCGAGCCCACTCCTGAGCCATCGGCACCTATGCAGGTTGACCAGGTTCCAGCAGCCTCAGCTCCCACTCTTCAGGTCTACGAAGACCCTTTCACTGATGAACAAACAAACTCAAAGCCGACATTCAATCTCCCTGTGCTGGAAGACAAGCCTGTCAATGCCGACACGGCCAGTCTACCCAGTGCTCATGCTCAATCTTCCGTAACACAAAACGTAGAGGCCCCTGACAGAGCCAAGCAGAGTTTACGGCTTCTAGAAAGTGGCATCAAAAGAATCAAGGCAAAAACTCTTGATGTGCATGGCTTCCGAAAGTTGCAGTCTCTCTTGCGCGACAGCAAGGGCATCTTTGCCGATGATAAATTTGAAGCTCTTTTGATTGGTCTTTTCCAATATCTTGAGGATCCCTTGAGTGGTACGAGCCCTGAGAAAGCCCAGGATATCAAGGCTCAAATTCTTGCTACGATAAGGTTACTCCTGAAAAAGGAGCGCGACAATTTCCAGCCTCATGTTTCAAGAGGTCTTGAATCGCTCCTTGAGACGCGCAGTGCATATGACATCCGTGCCCACATTGTCAGCGGTGTCGAAGTGCTCGCTGACGAGCTCGTTACTATTGGTGATGGGTCCGAGATCGTGGTTGTTCTCACAAAGCGCCTTCAGAATGTTGATAGTTCTACCACTGAGGGTAGCCGCATTCTCAGCACTGGCATGCACGTGTTGCGAACCATGCTGGATAAGAGACCCAACTTTATGCCTACTGGCACCGAGCTTGGCCAGTTGGCTGCTCTTGCTGGCCGATGTCTTGCCTCTGCAGACTCTGGTGTTCGCATGGATGCCGTTCAGCTTTGTGTTGCTCTTCACTCAAGGGTAGGTGAGCAGACCTTTTGGGACGCTCTCAAGGATGTTCAGGACGACCCCAAGAGCTTGATCACGTATTATATTGTTAAGAGACAACGTGAGCAAGCTCCTACAATTGCTGCCTAGTTCCAACGAAGGAAGGTTATCAAGCGGAGTTCGGAAACACTATCGGTTTGGCGTTAGTCGACGGAGTTTGGCTATTTGGTTAGGATCGGGTCGGTATATTGGGATTACCCTCGGCGGAAACAGTGACGAGCAAAAAAAGGCGCCGAGTTTCCACTTCGATAATGCACTGGTGCAGAAATGATGTTTATTGATTTTGCATTCTCGAGCTGTGGCTATTGAATAGTTGCGCTGTTTATTTATAAAGGCCTTGACTATCGTGAACCTACTTAGCTTGTTGTAATTTGGTACGTTTATACAAAACGTATTAGCAGACGAGGAAGATACTACATTTCCACACAAGTGTCTCACATTGATCATGTAGAATGTAATCAGCACGTTTTCGTATCTAGTTGTTCGCAACACTAAGTTCTGCTGTTATTGTCAGTCCTTGACGACTTAATCAAGAAGTTGTTTGATACGTAACTGACTTCTTACCATCATCTAGCTCAGTTGTTAGTCTTCTTGTTGGAGAGTTCAAGGCAATGGTACAGGGTAGGCACCATGAGAGTGCGATGGCAATGACAATGTTATTGTACCTATATATAGGTATTACCACTTATAAATGAGGAAACATTTCGACCCATGCAGGCGATACATAAATGCCATAGTCAGCAGTTCCGATGCTGTAAAAGGACTCAAAAACAACAAAGACTCTTGCAGCCATATATGTGATCAGTGCGAGCCAATACGCAACCAAAGTGAATAACCACGTCGCATAACCAGATTGAGCCCGGTAAGACCCAAGTCCGCGATCAACCATTGACATCATGAAGTATATTACCAGTGCGCTTGCGATGTAGAGGCAACTGATAATCCATATATTTCTGTCCAGGTCGCTTGGAAAGGTCCAGTGCCAAGCTACAAGATGAACGCCGCCATAGATGCTTGACAATGCCAAGAATAGGCCAGCTAACCAGGGAAATTCCTTAAAGAACCCCAAGAGACCAAAGACGTTGTCATTCTCCGTAAAAAAACTGAAGTTAATATCCAAGTTTCTCTTCCCTTCGCCGAAAGGCATAGTTCTATAAGCACGGTCTAGGACAGGTCTGAACTCCGGTAGTCGCGCCAGAAAGAGGTCTTGGCCATTCTGAGGTCCCGGATCATCGTTTGGGTCTATCAGCTCGAAGTAACGTGTAACTTGGTTCACTTTGATAAAATTGGCTGTTGCAGCCAGGTAATCACGGTCGTGGAACGGGAAAGTTGAGAGGATGGCATCCCAGCGACAGAGAAATTCTTTCGATAGCAAGAGGGGAAGGTGAACATATTCAGAATGGTATAGGAGGCCAGAAGGGAGGATGTCCCCTGGCCACATCTCCAGCCCTGGCTCTGGCTTTATCCAAGGCCCTGACCGTGACTTAGCCCATGTGTTGTCTGAATGCTTGTAAGCACTAGATATCTCTGGTTCTTTCGACTGGGACAATTCAATCCAGGTCTGTGAAGATTTATGTGTATCCTGACGTGGGAGAAACTCTTCGGTCTCTTGGGCATCATCAGAGCTTGGTTTGGATGACCCAGGCGTGACCCAGTCGGGCTGCATCAAGCTGCCTCTTCTAGTCGGTGGTGGCTGATCAGGACCCTCTTGAGGAGGGAAGAGGGCCAACTTGGTCGACATGTTTGGATAGAATTGGCGTTGCAATAAGATTGCTATCTCTCCTTTGAAAGGCCCTGGCTGGATAATTTCTGGTTGGTGAATATCAAGAGGTTTCTAAAAACAGTCAGCAAGAAAGCCAGACTCTAGTCCACTCTCTAAACCCACCCTGAACCAACACAAGCAGAGAAAGATGGCGCATACAACATGAACCATGGTGTGAACCTCTAGCAGACTAAGGGGCAAGTTCTTGATCTTTCGCATAATACATTGCATCACCATCCATATTACCTGGATCAACACGAGCAGTTTCTGAAGGTAGTCGGCCTTACTCTTATCATCAATCTTCTTCTTCGAAATTGGTATCCAGTGCCCTCTTTCAGCCAGCCATATTACGGTCTGAGGGCCCAGTCGGACTGAATATGGATGGTTCGCCGAATTGAAGTAACGAAAAGCCTTGTCGTGAAGGTCGGGGAGAGATAACATATCGTCAACTTTCACTCGCACGCCGCCCATGACGATAAAGAAGGCATAGGCTAGGTCAACCTCGATCTAGAAAGATGTATGTGTTAATTTAGTCGGATTGTATTGCTTTGCTTTAGGTTAAACATACATGCTCCTTGTCTGAAGAGCACCTTGTCTGCAGGGCACAAAGTTTGGATTTGAGATTCCATGCCTGTTGAAGTTGGTCTGCCGCCATGTAAAGTGAGATCTCAGGAGCAAAGAGGGTAATGGCTGTCCACTTGAGCTTATAGAGGAGTAGCTCGTGCCAGGCTGTCTTGATGGGAACGTCGAGATGCAAAGCCGTGTATATACAGGCAATAAGCGTTAATATGCAACTCTGAAGGATATCGAAGGTACCCCGGATGGTAGGCGAGTTGACCCACGTCCAGGTGGGAACTGTTGTGTTGGAGTCATCATGGACTACTATATTCCATGGTTGTTCAGCCATGATTGACCAATATCGTCAGAAGGACGAGCAGATTGCGGATGGAGAACGAGAGGACAGAGTCCATTTTACAGGGAAGAAGGGTATTTAAGATACCAAGATCAGTCTCAAGAATAGAATTCGTGAAGTACGTACCGAATCGGGCTGAGGCTGAATATGCAGTGTTCAAAGAGTGAAACGTTGGCTGGATCCAAGGAGAATGGTGCTGCTCCCCCCCTCACTTTAGTCGTTGGGTAACTAGGTAGGTAGCCACTTCCTCAAGGCAAGATAGATACGAGATCGGCAGTACCCTTCTTCCTCAGAGTTGAGTTGAGCAAGTGTAGGGGTTCGGATATGGATAACGATAGGGTGTGATACAAATTTTGTGAGTGGACAAACGTTGACTCAACGACATGACATTTACTGATACCGCCCTGGCTGAATACCTAAGTTGGCAATATATGCGTATGCTCAATGATGCAAGTCTCGCGTCAACGAGGCGTGAAAAAAGATATAGCCCATACCTCTTAGAGTAAAAACAGTCATCCTAGCGAAACACCTTTCTTTCATCAACGTACACAAAGTAACCAATACTCCTTTCCCCCCTCCTGTTCATCAAACCACCATGGTCAATAATGCACCGAAAACAATGGCCAAAAAGCCACGGCCAGAAGAACAAAACAGGCAAGCAGGCGAGAAAAGAATTGGATATCATTAAATGTCCTGGCACAAAAACGCCTTGTGGGTTGGATGACACATGCAAGCAAACCACCGTAGACGCTATCAAATCCAATAAGTGCCCGAATAATTTTCATTTTTTCCTTTTTCTTGACGACCCTTGTCAGATCGCGTCTCTGTAAGAGTAGCCCAAGAATCCACAACTTGAAGGCCTCGGTCTCGATCTCGCAAAAGAGGGGATACGGTGTTCATAAGTCCTGTTCGTATAGATATTTCGAGCTCTCTAAGCATCCTCGAAAATCGTATTACTGTTCTCAATGACAAACTGTATCGCAAGATTCTTGGCATGCATATCCGTCATTTCGCGTTCAAGACTTGTGTCGCGCATGATGGTGGGTGCAAAAACAACGGCCAGGTTCTTGGGTGACATCTAAAGGGGCGTGTTAGCTTTCAATAACAACATGTATGGCGATGAATGTTACATACCAAGTTCTCAGGTTCACGCTGAGCAACGCGTGCAAGATGGAACATGAGGAACTCGAGACAATCGCGATGACTTTGGGGCATCGAAGCAAACGTCTTACGTAGGTGATCACTTCGTTCGTCTTCATCAACAATGGCTATTGGCTGTTAGCATTTCATCATCCCCTTCAATAACAGGGTACCAAACTCACCAATCGACTCAAGAACGCGCTCGTAGACGTCAAACGTCAGCAGGGGTATCGGCAGCTTGCGGAAGTATTGCTTCAGCACACTAGTGACGGCCGTGATATCCAGGTCAGGGTCCGAGATGTCAAAGTTCTCGTCTTTGCTGAAGCCGTCCTTGATCATGTTGACTTGTGAATTTCCACCAGTCTTTCGGTAAATACCCTCTTGATCCATGCCCCTGAGTTCAACCTCTTCGATACATCTCGTCACCACACTGGGAATCTGTCGGCGTTCGTGGTCAGCCCGCTCAGCGAGATCGGACCCAAAGAGAACTGTCGGAGGCTCAGCTGCTTCGACGTTGTTCATGGTGCCCGCGGAACCAGACTTGGGCATCGCGTTCTTCTTTCCGAAGAAGCCAAAGCCTTGGCGCTCGCGCTCGCGCTCTTCCTGCCTCCTAGCTTGGGCTCCAGCCGCACCATGCTTCTCGTGCGTGACGTGGCCGTTAGAAGGAAGGCCGGCCGGCGCTTCAACCTGGGCCACTGTCATATTGTAAGGCATGCCAATGTTCTCTCCGCTCAGCCCGCCCTGTTGCTGCATTCTCTCACGATCATTCTGGAAGGCAACAACAGCTCTGTTGACGCCCTTGGCAACACCCTGGGCCAATCCCTTGGAACCCTTCTTCCAGTTGAACTTCTTGGCCTGTCCCTTCCTGACCTGTACGACAGTAGGGCCAGCTTCGACAATAGTGTCCTCGTCGGCAGGGACCAGAGTGGCTCCCGTTGATAAGCTAGCAGCGTCAAGGTTAATTGACGAGGCGTTGAGACCCTTGCCAGCATATATGCCAAGTGCACCAGGAGACTTGATATCACCTCCAATCTGTGACTTGAAGCGTTCTTGAATCTGATGTGTTAGATCGTTGTTCATATCAGCAAGCTGTGCGTTCTTGGACGACAGCTGCTCAAATTCAAGGAGGGCGCGGTCTCGATCCGCAATGGCTTGATCTTTCTCTTCGCACAACAGGTCCCGCTCTTCATGAAGCTGCTCGATAGTGGCAGACATGGCCGACTTCACCTTGTCGAGCTTCTGAACAAACTCTTTGATAGCCGACTCCTCCAAATCTCGAGGGTCTACGGGCGTCTTTGTTTCCTTGGCTCGTTCGACATATCCGGCCAACACTTCCAGCTGTCGAATCATAATCTCAGTCTGTGTGTCGAGAACAGAAACAGTCTTTCGCTTCTCCACAAGCTTCTTGTTAAGGCTCTTGAGATCTTTCTCGGTAGTAAACTGCCTCTCAAGCTCCGCAACTCGCTGCTCCGAATTTCGTAGTTGTCGTTTGAGGAAAGCAGGGTCGTCGCCTGCTGTCAGTGACATAGGGCTGCTGATATCCTGCGCATGGTAATCATCAGCGACGGGTGTCCTGGGCCAGCGGGGTGATCCAGTAGCTCGTGTAGTTTCACTGATGCTCCTGGTGTGCCTGTTCCCTGGATGCATCTGATGTGGTGACTCCACGCTGCCGGTGCGACCATGTCTTACCGCGTTAGAAACTCTGCGGAGTATCGAGGATGAGCCTTCGTCAGTGCCTAGTATCCGTGCCATGTCCTCGTCCATGTTCAAGTCCCCGCCGCTGCTCCATCTAGGTAGCTTTGGCGAGACCTTTGGCGAGCTACCATCATCCTTGGAACCCTCCTTTCCTGCGGCATGACCCCTGTTCGGAGGTGCAGGCGCAGAACGTGGTTGCATGTAGGTGTCGGTCTTCTTGTGCTCCGAAATGCTTCGGGAGGGGGTTTGGCGCGTGGGCGTGGAATCTTCAGGGGATTCCTGTCGGCTTTGTTGTCGGCTGCTGCCGTTCGCTATCCTTTCTGTCAGTGCCTGTGAGTATTTACGGGACTCAGACGAATAGTTACCAGTTCTGCTAGAGGAAGCGGGAACATCCTTTCGAGTAAGGGGCTTTGCGTTCTCTGGTCTGGAAGATGTTCTTGTCGAAGAGTCCATCGATGCACGAAGCTCGTCCTCATCCAGGTACCTCGACTCCAGCGATGAACGGGAGGCGGGCGTGGTTGCGTTGCTATCAGAGTGCGGCAGACCGCTGTGACCAGCCTTACCTGGTTGTCCGTTGCTGGTTCTCACGGAACTTGTCTCTGCAGGTACACCTGATGACTGTGAACTGCTCCTCGAAAGCAGCTTCTTGCTCTTGGGGGCCTCTTGAAGCTTAAAATCCTCGGTAGGCGGGCGGCGACCGCTTGTCTTCTGTGTCTTTTCATCGACGGTGGGTGACGGTTTCATAGATTCCGGTCGTGGGGGCTTGGAATGCTTTCTATCAGGCAGCTTGGGCGGAATGTCGTGCTCCGAAGCAGATGGCTGACGACCCTTCTCCTGGAAAGCGATATGTGGGGTAGAGGTACGGGAGTCGCTCTTCTTCTCAGAAGGAGGCTTTGCTGAACCGAAATAGTCTCGGTCCTTCGATTTACCCTCAGTCATGTTGTCGGACGTCGACTTTGGTGTTGGGTGCGGACTTGGGTCTAAGGCGACAGAGATGAGGAAGCCATCGTCGTTGGAGTTTTCCGTCCGAGACATCATGGTTGAGTTACGGTTGCTCCGATACGTTGTGGCGGGCAAATTTAAACCGTCTGGCTTTCGCTCAGGAGAACGAGCTGGCCGTGAGCTACTGCGAGATGAAGACTCATGGCGAGTGTGATTCCGAGGCCTTGGAGAGAGCTCAGTGGCAGTATCTGAATCAGGATCTACCCGGTCGTTGGAGAAGGCGTTTGGTGGGATGGCGTTCGCGGGTAGAGCGGGCAGCGACTTTTCTGTGATCATGGGTGAATGCTCTTTTTCTCTCGCTTTTGCAGCGGCTGCAGCTTTTGACTTTTTCCTACGCCTAGCCATGAGCGTTTCGTGACAGCCCATGCAAAATATGCCTTGGGAAGTGCGTGCGTATCGAAGGTTTTCGATTTTGCGTTTACAGTTGCGACAACGGAAACATGTGGCACAAAACGCCTGCTCCCCAGTAAGGATGGCCAGGTCTTCAATCTTATTGCCGCAGGCGCTGCAGCTGTATGTGCAGTTGTTGCAGATGAGAGACCCATCGCCAAGGAGTAGAAGGTTCGCGTCAGAGTCGAGAAGTGTGCCGCAGGTGTTACATCGGAAGCAATCAAGATGCCATCGGTTTCCGGCTGTTGGGAATGTCAGCTTGCTGTATCATACGTGGGAATCTGATTTGTAATTCTTGCGGTGAAGTGCTGGTAATCGTGCGAAATCACCAGATCACATCACGAGAAGCCTGCTCTCGTTCAATCTTTCACATACCTAATTCGAAAGCTTTGCCTTCTTCGAGAATCTTTCCAGCTTGTTAGCAACTCATCCCCAAGTTTCCCACAGAAAGAGCAGAACATACATCTCCGCAGCCTTTACAAGGAAAGACATCGTCGGTCTCCTGTTCCATCCCAGGACTCTCCAGATAATCTTCCACGATACCAGCCATGGCGGGCAATGTGTTGGGGTAAGAGTGAAACTCGGTATCGTAATTTGGGACGAAGCGATCGAAATTTGGTGTCTAGCTAGAGTGAATGTGGCATTCGGACACGGAATCGTTGCAGCCCAAGGTAGCAAGCAACACGACGCAGCTAAAGGGCAGGCGTCATGGACGAGGTCGTAATGGGTAGCAAAGGAGTCGGACCAGGGATTGCGGCGGGAGCAGGTCGTCGAGGAATCGGTGCGAGAAGGAAGTTGTTGAGGCGGTCGGCAGGTGTTTGATCGAACGGGGTAGCAATATTTGTTGATAGCGTCGCACGGTAGTACCCCTACTGAGAGGGAGACTGACAAGAACTTGAATGGGGTCCAAATTCAGGAAGTAGTGGACAGCTCAGTTAAAGTCAGGGTAATAAGTCAAAGTCGACGCCTAAAGCGAAAGCGAAAGCCAGCAGCAAGCAGCAAGCAGACGGAACCAAACCAAACCAGGGGGCGTGTGGAGGGTTTGATGAGGACAAGGGCCCAGGTTGAGAAACGGACAAGGGGTGTCCAACGATGGAGTCGCTAGAAGAAGGTCGACTGGGTCTGGAGTATGCAGAATGTTGTACTTGTAGATTTGACTCGACTTAGGAGGCAATGAAAGCGAAGAAATCTCTACGAGAGAGAAGCTAAGCTAAGCGATGTGTGATGGGCGATGTTATGGGGGGAAATGTCCCAGTCGATATCGCTACTGCAGGACGGATCGGCGTACAACGGAATGGACGGTGGCTGTATATGTAAGATGGATGAGGTAGTCTAGTCTAGCAAGTGGGAAATTCGACCCAGGGCATAGAAAGACGACGACGACAAGGACGTAATAAGATCAAAGGGATGATGTATGATGAGGGACATTGGCTATGTCTGCAATATGAAGGCAAGAATAGAAAGAGCGGATGGATTGGATTGGATTGGATCCGGATATGTCGTGGTCCTGGAGAGACAGAGAAGAAGGATCCATGGATTGGAATGAATGGAGACGTCTTGTGGGATCCGAATGTGGATGGGATGAACAGCCACTGGAGGGGGTGCTCCAGTCCAGCTCAGACGGGCGGGACTCAGAGCTGGACGTTCCTGTCTAAAGGGGGGGTTCCTTGGGGGCCCAGGGGATCACCCACTAAGCCTGGGACATTGAACAGCGAGAGGGGTCAAGCCTCAGGGGACCAGCGCGCTAAACGGCTCCTAACCGTTCCAGGCCTGGGCTGGCAGGTGCTATGGAGGTATCCAGTCTCACCAAGGTATCCATCTTTAACAGACTGTCATTCAATAAGAGATGTCGAGTGCTTTGAGCGGTCGGGCTTTTTTCCTCAGAGGCGCAGGGATTACATAGTAGTTAGTAGTACAAACATCAGGGGCTACAATGTTTTCGCGCAATTGATCTTGGTGATTTGTTGTCTCGTATGGGGGATACGATCGATACTCCGTACATGCCGTGGAATACTGTCCGTTGTTTGGCCCTATAAGGTGCGGCAAACCTTGACTCGATTAAGGACAAAACATACATAGGCTGATTGGATGTTTAATATAAACTTCCACCCTTCAGCCTATTCGATATTCACATACGGCTACTGGGATGTGATGTTACTACGGTCAACCACCCAACGATCCAACGTCGGCCACAGTAGGGAGGCTTGTATTAGAATGATATTGACCCACGTCGCGGAAGAATTGAATACCCCTCGATGGGAGCATACATACAGAAGAAGAGTAGGATACTTGATCATAACTCTTTCACGTGCTGGCGAATAAGCTCTGATGCGTTGCTACGGCATAGTCTAAGTGGCTAGGGAAACCTTGAGCTGAGCTGAGCTGAGCTGCATAAGGGGGCGCTGCATGATTATTCATAGACTATGAAGCTGTCGACATCAATCAAGTTGAACGAGAACTGACTCAAGACGGTAATTTCTGCCAAGATGCCACGTTGTTGCTAGACGTAAACGTCAACTGTCTTCTAGACTGACGGGCGATGCAACAGCAGAGAGCCGAATATAGCTTTGATTAACAATCTTGCACGCTCAAACCTATCATGGTAGCTGGTCCTACAATCAATCTCCTTCCCACCTCCATCAAAGAGACGGTCCTGAGACTAACAATGCACTTAAAAGAAACAGTCAAACGCGATGCCTGGCTAGCGCATGCCACTAGATGCAAAGTCAAAGGGGGCAACCTTGGGCAGAGGCTGCAGCATGGGGGACGCACAAGATACATCAGGTCAAGTCAAGCTTTGATCAAAGAAAGGCAGAATTCTTGAGATTCATGTTGGAAGAACAGGAACAGGCAATGCAGTGTAATGCAATGCAGCAAAAGAGGCGCTTGTGGCGGCCGCGGCTGGGTCACGGACAGGTACGGATACAGCACCGTACCTAGAGATGGAGGGGGATCGAGCTTCTTCTTTGCAGCGTCGATCCGATGGCAGCTTAGACCCCCGCGGCTGGAGGGGATAAGATCACTAACGAAACATTGCTTTTGCAGAGATGCAATACTCAATGAACGTTGCCATTGCAGCAGTGGTTCTAGGGGAGTTGTCAAAGAAAGGGATGGGAACTTGGAGGTTGGGTATGGGACCATATATGCAAAGGAATGAAGTCCAATGTAGAGTGACCCAGTGGCAAACCAACCTCCCAGGAGAGCTTCGGAGCCATCAATTGTCAATTGGTACCTACTAGACTACCTAACCTACCATCCAGTACTCTACAGTTGTACAAACTCTTATCCAAGACGGATACCCGCCTAACACGATGGAACCAAATGCAAGCAGCCATATAAATTAGGTTCAGTGCATATGTATGTCTCTAAGGGCATTGCTTTTTAATTCCTAATTGAAGATCAACGACGAGCAAAAGCAAAAGCAAAGAGATGCATGGAAAATCAAAAAGTCGGTAAGCTACCGGCACAGACGGGGGACAAAAGAAAAGTTGTACGTATTGTGTGTGCTTCAAGTTCCGCTGTTTCAGACAAATTGGTTGGGTTTCTTTCTGTATACGTACATTTTGCGGACCTGTGCTGGACTCACAATGCATTGACGAAACGCACATCATGAAACGTGGATGGATGGACACAGAGGATCTTGTCCCTTGCGTCGGTAGAACACCGTATAATGTTAGAGTGATCCAATGGTAAGGCATCACGCAAGTAGAAAAATACATTGTTTATCTCTCTGTCTCTCGCTCACTCTCCATTTGAAAAGTAACCCTATCAGCCCAAAACTCAGGATCGGATGATCTCTACTCTAAATTTCACTGCGTATTTCCTCTTTCTCAAGTTGGCCGATGGTCCAACCATCATGAAACCAACGACCCTGAAAAGATATTCAATGCAAGTGTGAGAAAGGGGCATAGTCGGGTGGGCATGGCTGCATGGATCGGTTTCGAAAGCAGGGGTCCCGATGGCTTCCACTGGAGCTTGTCACGACCACGTCCCTGGAACTTCAATTTCCCTCGAATATGAGCATCAAACAGTCTGATCTTTAACTTGTCAGCACGTTTTATGTGCAGAGTAGCACTTTGGAAACCAATCTGCGGGCTGACATTAACTGCATTTCCTTGTCAAATGTCAAGTGTCACTATTACTCACTGCCTGTGTCAGCTTATAGTCAAACCAAATATCACACTTGGCTAGTCGTGAGCTCGTATCTCTTGCAACCATCACGATGCTGTACACAGCCTTGCTCGTTGTAGACGTGCTCACTAAGCCAGATGATCGCGGCACGTCCGGCTTCATCTTTTCATTACACTGAGGTGATCACTTCCTTTGGCAGCCCAGCGAGGCATATCTTGAAACTCCAACTACATCACTATTGCATGTTTCAAGTTGTCTTTTCATAAAGTATGGAGCTCTTCTTTTCTTCTTTTCTTTCCCGTTACTATATCCCGATGCGGCTATTTTCCCAATTGTGGATGAGTCTGGGACGCAGATCGATATAACATCTGACCTCTTAAGGCTGTTGAGCCGATGTCACCAAGTTTCATGTTTGAGTTTTCCAGCCAGCGGCAGTTTGACAAGTATCAGCCCTTCATGTCTTGCTCCCCTGATCTGCCACGAGCAAGCGCGCCTGCAACTTACACTGGATCTTCAAATTGGATCTCGTGGATATAACACCTGCAGCCAAGCTTAACAGTGGTGCTAAGTGGTGGCAGGTATATGATCACTTTTATATGGACTAAACCTGACAAGCTTTTTACCCTAAAACCCCATGCTCGTGGTGAATTTCCCAATGGAGTGTCTGATGGAAATAACGATACATGTCTCGATTGACGGCTATCGGTGCTCAATATGTTTAGGTTTTGGATTCTCGCAAGCTAGTACTTGTTGAAGCCATGGTATTAATAGATGCTGGGCGGCTGAGTAGATTAAGTCACGGATTTAATACCTGGTAGGTTTTAGTTGAAGTGCCTCGGTTTGTCTTCGAATGACAGTTCATATGAGCTGGCGAGTGTTAGACGTCAAGTGAAGGGCTTCGTCCCAATTAGACTTACATGAGCATGCTGTCACAGAATGTACCGAGTCGATACAAACTACTCAAGCTAAAACGAATATGGCGAATGCAAACGCCTCATATGAAGCATCTTGAAACGAGATCTCAGACTTGTCGTGGCGCTTACAGATATTCATTCTCATGAGCACAGATTTTGTGACAATTGCTGCCACTGACACGTCTCACATCACGATTATCATGGACAGTGTGAACTCAAATAATCATCTGGCCTTGAATTGATGTGATTATAGCGGCCGTTTGGTATCAAACTTGTGTGTCAACTTTTGTCTAACCCAATAATAAATCTCTCGAACGCCCTCTCATTCTCTTTCATGCGCAAGCCAAACCAAATCAGACCAAAACCGTATTGCTCGGTCTCTTTACTTCTTCTCAGCAACCATCTTTCTGACCTTGTCGAGCAGTAACGAACTCTCTCTGCCAAGTTTCTTGTTGCCGTTGCGATCCCGAGTCTTGGCCATGGCCTTCTTGTAGCGGTCTCTCTCGGCCATCTTTTGCTCGCGCTCTTCGCGTCTGCGCTGAAACTCAGCTTGCCGCGCCTCTTGTTCCTGGCGAAGTTGTGCCGCCTTGCCAAGTTGCTTTTCGTAGTAGCCAGGTCGTCGAGTGCGCCGTCTGTTGCCATCACTAGTGGGCTCACCAACCAAGTTCTCTTGGGCCTTTGCCTCGTCTGCCAACATGAGATGTCGCGTGGGATGCATCTTCTCGCCCTCCTCTTCTGGTTGCTCGTCCTCGCCGGCGCCCTCTACTGGAGCCTCATCATGAGCAGGCTCACTTGTCTTTGCCGGTTGCGCATTTTCTTGTTCACGGGCCTTAATCTTCGCATACGCCTTCTTCACCTTTGCCTTGTGAATCAACTCCTTCTTGACTTTGGTAACTATGCGATAAAGTGTGAGTATGCGACGTGAATGAAAATTTTCCCGGAGTGAAAAATAGGACAATGCGACAAACCTTTTCTTCGCCAAGGACCGTCTGGCAAATTCTCTGGACCGACTCTGAAGCCATGCTTGGGCTTCTTGGCTTCTGAAGCGGCATCAGTGCCCTCGTTTTGATGTTTAGCAGCCATATTTGGGTATGGTTTTGTGAGTTCTCTATGAGAGGTGTAACTGTAGTTGATGAGAATTAGGAAGGAACTTATGGGTCCACTTTATCCTCGGTGAGTGTCCAATGTGAGTTAGAGTTCGCTTCACCTTGCATGCGCCGACCGACACAGTACCTGAGCGGCAATTATAGTGGGGGTACGCTGTAATCGTTCCCAGACTGCTTTAGACAAAAGCATCAGTTTGGTCAATTTGGTCAATTTGGTCGCTATTAACAGGTATTCATTCTGTCAACCAAGATTCAGTTCAGAACCTCACTGTACTCTATGTACTCTCCAACTGTGTTAGAAAGTTAAGCTGGTTGAGTCGGGCTGTTTGAGAAACTGCCGGTACAACTCTTTCGGGTTGAGGATGCATTGCCATGTCACACAAACAAAGGTCCGTCTGTAGTTGAACAGCTGTTGATGCTTAACGGAGGCACAGTATCCGTGCCATTATCGTTATTTATTGGCTGTTCCTGGTTCAGCTTGCTTCTTTGGCTGTCTTATTGCCCGCTCAACTTACACGTCAAGACTGCATCACACACGGCACAGCAGAAGCAAAATGCCCGCTGTATCCGTATATCAGGGTTCATTCCCAACCGCGCTAATCGTCAGGTATCCGCAAGGGACTTGGTCTCTGACTGTAGCTTAGCATTAGCGCTGTAAAAAGTTTCCTCTTTTGCCGTGTCTTGTGAGTCGCAAAATGGAGTTCACTTGAGATGCTTCATCCTAGACCAAACCAGAAACGTCATTAGTAGGTCGTGGCATATCTGGGGCCAGGGATGTTGACTCCACCTCATGACTGTGAGTAACTGTAATGTCAAGTCATGCAGGGAATGCAGAATGCACATGCACCGCGAGTTCTTGGTGTTTGGAGGCAATGAGAATATCAATCGTTATCATCAGGTCGGGCGTATGAGTTCTACTCTCTTCAAGGTGTAGATAGACTGTCCCTACCATCCAGTACCCAGCTCTAGACGGGTAGCTACAGCACCTAGACTGGTCTTGTAAGGGATTGAACCTAGGTATGATACACCTATTCACCGCCATCGGCCCCAGTTGGTGATGGCCCGTA
The DNA here is from genome assembly GCA_002093855.1 of Fusarium praegraminearum. NCBI lineage: Eukaryota > Fungi > Ascomycota > Sordariomycetes > Hypocreales > Nectriaceae > Fusarium > Fusarium praegraminearum. The sequence continues at coordinate 85,578 of LXHY01000052.1, forward strand.
TTAACATCCTGTCGTATCATTTACTGGACCCTGCCGTTTCTGCCCGCTCCCTTCCTCTTACAGCTCACCTTAGCAATCTTTTAACACGACCAACTGCGAATCGCGTGATCATTTCTTGCTTCTACTCTAATACAACTTCATTTCTCTCTTTCTCATCGTACTTTCTTGTCTCCATTGCACTCTTTTGGCCTCTCCTGGGAAAGACGGGACCGACTCCAATCCAGACTCTCCATCGTCGTTGTTTCTAACTGTCGTCATATCGGCGGATGACGTCCCACGATCCCAGATTCCCCATATTGAGATTCGCTTTTTCTCAACCACCTTGTTGACCCACGCCGTGCTAGACACTTCTTCATGTATGGCTTGCATGGCATGATATATCTATCATATCCACTCCGTCCAACTTTGCTGTACCAGCTTCAAAATCCTGGCGAGCTCTTACAGTACAATAATTGATTTGATCTGATCTGCAAGGACCCCAGCCTCAATATCGGCAACCAACGCCTACATTAATGACAATTACCTTGTAAAAACCACCACCTTCTAACTCTTTTCCCTCGCGTGTTCATGACAGGTTTTGCTCAGAAACTACGCGGCTGCTGTTACAGCTTCCAAATATCGCCGTCATGCCTATCTTCCAAGCCGATTTAGACAATCACGAACCTGAGCCCGAACCCGAACCCGAACATATCGAGCCATCCCCAATCAACCTGCCTTACTCTGGGCTGAGACGCCTTTCAGAAGAAAGCATCCGTACTGAATTATGCGAAGGGCTCGTCCCAGACAGTCCTCCACGATCCAAAACTGCCCAAGAAGTCGAGGGCGCCGAGAACGCGATATCGGATCGAGCTTCGCTAATCGAAAGACTCAAGAGAGCACAATCCCCTCCAATATGTATCCCAAGTCGACATGTGAGTTGGTAATTTATATTTTGTACCCAAGTCTTCTTGCTAATTCTTTGTTTGCAGCTTGAGTCTGTCATCCACCACCAAACTTCCGGTATCGAGACAAAGCACCCTCAGACACCCACCGAGCCTTCAACGTTGCTTGCGCCAGCCCAGATAACACCCGAAAAGACTGATGCACACTCCGATTTCGACAGCAGATTACGCGATGGCCTCAGTATTGAGAGACCGAGATCGGCACTGCACAGCGGTAACTTCTCTGAGGAGGAAGCAGTGGCCAAGGATCATACTACACCAGTCGCTAGAGCGCACAATGGCCGATTTCCTGCACCAGCAGAGACTCCATGGATCGCAACTTCCCCTCCTCGGCATTTCACGCCATTTCAGCATGACAAAGGAGTCCCATTTCCAGCGAGTGCCGAGAGTTTCCGATCAACCAACTCGCCTCTATCTTCGTCTTTATCTTCCAGCTTCATATACAAGCCGCCTACTAGCCCTCTAGTACAAGCTCAGAGCTCTGAAGAGCACGACATGTCTCTGCCAAGAGATCCATTTAGTTTCGCCGGATACGTTGGAGCAAGTCACTACACACCAAGGTCTACAGCTTCATCACCATGGATGTCTCCCTCGCCAAGATACTCACTACCTCAACGTATGTCATCGCATCGACGAGAAGCTTTTCCATATCAGGCACACCAACCTCGAAGATCATTGACTTCGACTCCAAGTTTCATGCAACCTGGCGCATCACCGCCAACACCAGCACTTTTTCGACCGCGCAGGTCATCCGTAGCAGCAGAGGCATCGCCACTGCAGCATGCATCCATGGTTGGCTCTTATGAAGAGAGTATTCTCCGAGGCCGCATGTCTACGACTCCTTCCAAGCCGCTGGATTTTGTCGCACAAATCGGTGTTCTGGGTAAGGGCAAATGCAAGTCCAGTTTGAAGTGCCCACCTCACGTCAGTCTCTCATTTCCCGCTGTATACTACAGCTATAGCAGCACGTCACATGGGCGTTCCAATTCGGATGATGGCCCGAGCCCGTATGTTGGTCAAATCGACCTTGAGAATGGACTTTCCAACCCAGATGATGATCATCGGGCAAAGAAAAAGGCACAGAGCCGTTATGCTGAAAGACGGCCCGCCGAAGATATGATGGATATTGGCCTCGAGAATCAAGCTTCTGAGAATATTTCACGTCGAAACTCTCGAGCCAGTCGCCGGTCCGGATCTGGATCTGCAAAAGCCCCTCCAGGTGGAAGCTATCGGATACCAGAGAAGGGACAAATTCAGATCATCATCAAAAATCCTAACAAAACTGCGGTCAAGCTATTCCTGGTCCCATATGATCTGACAGGCATGGAGCCAGGAACAAAGACGTTTGTGCGCCAGCGCAGCTACTCAGCCGGACCCATCATCGACAACGTCCCTGCCACAGCTGAGGCAAACACTGATGACCGTCCTATTCTAAGATATTTGGCTCACCTTCACATTTGCTGTCCTGCTAAAGGTCGATATTATCTTTACAAGAGCATCCGAATTGTCTTTGCAAACCGCGTCCCTGATGGCAAGGAGAAACTCAGAAACGAGACAACGTGGCCGGAGCCTCGATATACCCCTTATAAACCTATTCGCGTGATGCATCCACCCTTACCTACGCAGTCTGGCCCTGCTGCTATGCTAGCAGCGGACAAAGCTTCGCGCAGACGAAGCGTGGGATTCTTTCCAGGTTCATCTCACAATTTCGATGTCATGGACAACATGTTTCGCACCAACGATTCTCCTTCTGGAGGTTCTGCTGGAGGCAATACTTTGCCCGTAGATCCTATTCCCTTCTATCTTCCTGGCCATGCTCGTTCGAACAGTGATGTCAGCAATAGCACAAACACTACTGCTGCTCTTGGCAACGATGCTCGTTTCCCCGGCGAGCCTCAAGGTAGCCGTCCTTCGGCCAAGGATTCAAACAATGATCAGTCAGCGGGACCCGCGCTCTATGAGAAACTCAACAAAGGCGAGCCGGGATATGGCGGCAATGCCTTTGCTCTTAATAGACCGGGTTCACTTAGCGGTGCAGAGGGCTTGCTCTCTCAGCGCTTGCGTTCACTGGGGGTCAAGCAGCCTTCGCCCCCGGAAACACCTCGTCAGGATGATATGCCTCCTTAGACAAAAGCTGCTACACGTTTCACCAATCACTGCATGGTTAAACATGCTTTACTACACATTGACACCGTCACGGCACGGAGTCATTTTCACACTGTTTGATGTTTTTATTTTGAGATATAGACCAGAGCATTGACTGCTCTGAAAGGCGTTATCACTATTTGTCAGGCTGGACCGAACACATTATTTGGGCTTGAATAAGGAGTTGAAGTGTTTTCATGGTGTTTGGCGTATCTCTATACCAGGCCGGGTACTTTGTAACCAATAACCGAGTTTTAAATAGGCAATTGAAGTTTTACAACAAACATGAGGCCCTTGAATTCCAGTGATTGCATAGTTTCTCGGACATTAGGATCACAAGGCATTTCTTTTGAGACAAGATTGTAGAGTAGTTGAGTCATATTTAACATATATCATGCAAGTTGTTTATACATAGGTAGTCTAGTAGTGTACATTCTCAGTTATCGTAAGTGTTCCGTCCACCGCGGTTATTTCGCCACTCTCGTATCTTTTGCGCTTCCAAAGGATTCTTTCTGTGGTATCCTGAAGGACGGGCCGGCTGCTTCGGCACAAAGCCATGCCTGCGCTGGTCATAACGATCCCAGAACTCGTTCCAGTAAGCGAATTGCTCGCGAGCTGCTCGATGGTCTGCGTCCTCTTGCCCCATCTCTTTTGCTTCGATGCTGATGACGGCTCCCGTGGAATCGAATCCACGTAGGTTTGTCAACTGCTCATCGTAGGCCTTCTTGCGCGCAGAGAACCACATTTTAGAGTATCGGTGAACCTTGTCGTGCAGCATTTTCTTCCACTCTGCCTTGTCCACGGTTTCTTTGGGGGTTCCCAGGCTCCTCTCGATCCTCCTTTGCTTTTCTAGATCTCGCTTCAGGCTCTCCTTGACCTTCAGCAGCGACTGATAAGGCAGACCCTGTAGTACACCGTCGAGCTCGCCAGCTGAAATCTCTTTGCCGTTGACGGAGTACGTTGTAGGCATAGATTCAATCTCCGAGGTGGTGAAGGCATGGTACAGACGGGGGTACTTCTCCTCCACCGTGGACAGGAGACGGGAGACATCTGGAGACCAGGCCGCCATCTTGCGCATCTCGAGCCATTTTTGCTGTAGACGCAAGACGAGTTTATGGGGTGGTGACAACAATCGAGTGTTTCGCCTCTTGGCTGGGATGTCACGTTTGTAGGCCCAGCCCTCCCAGCCGGGCATTAGGAGTGTCTCACACCAGTACATGGCGCGCTCCCATCTACCCAGCTCGGAAAGGTTGCGAATTATGATTACCCAGTTTTGCCGAGTGAGCTTGAAGCCTGCTGCAATGACCTTGTCGATAGTATTGCTCAAGCCTTTTCCATCTTCCTTCTCCGCATATGCCCTTGCCATTACGTCCACGACACGGCACAAATCGTATTCGGTACCACCAGCAATACCATCGCCTGAACGTTTCCGGCTAGACTCGTAGACATCTTGCCATGTCTTCTCCCAGAGTTCCAGAACCTTGTCATAATTTTCGTCCGCGTAATGTGCATGCATCAAAGCAGACATTATCTCAGGCGGGAACCGCTGACTGGTCTTATACTGAGGGAAGATCTGGACAAACAAGCTCATCAGCTCTTCAATCGAGCCAAATTCTCGAAGTTCGACAAGCAAAGCAATTGCTCGCCCGATTTCAGGAGTAGAAAGCTTGAGGGCCGCGACGTTGCCCGCATCTGCGAAGTCGCCAGAAGGAGCTTTGCCAGACTTGGCAGCCTCGGCCGCCTGGCGGAAGTATTCGACGAATTCATTTGCCAAGCCCCTCGTTCGGTCAGCGCCGGGCTTCTTGTTGGCGGCAGAAGTGACCAGAGCAACCAAAGCGTTGAAAGTTACAGGCAGCTCTGATTTCTGAAGTTGATGGAAGAGATTCTCCACGAGCTGGGGTTCCCCGAGGCGCGCGCCTGTAGCCATGACGATGGCATAATGCTCTGGAGTGACCTGGAACAAGCGTTCATCGACAGCACGCTTCAAGAGATTGTACGCAGGGTGAATCCGGTTGACCCTGACGAGAGCTTGAAGGAGAAATTGGTAGGTCTGGTCGTCCCATTCAACGCCAAGTTCTTTCATGCGCCGGAGTAATTCATACACCTTGTCGATCTTTCCCTCAACACCGTTGAAGTTGAGTAGCTGGTTCCATATGGCTTGGGAAGCAATCTTGCGGTGAGTCATTTCGATACACAAGCTTTCCGCCTCGAGAAGTTGACCATTTCGACCGTATGCCACTACCAAGGCCAGCCCCATTTCTCTTGTGATGGGTACACCAGCTTGCTGAGATTTAGTGAAGTACTCCAGAGTTGTGTCTAGATCGCCCTTCTTGGAGCTCATTGCCATAACGTGGGCATACGTGTACGAATCTGGCTCGTGTCGACTTGAGATTTGATCAAATAGATCCAAAACACCGTCATAGTCATTGGTTCTCATGTAGGCCTTGAGCAGCATGTTCCAGTGGTCGAGCTCCGGTTGGACGTTATACTGATTGTCCATTCTGTCTAGCACCGCCTTGACACCCTCAACGTCTCCTACTTGAGCATGTACGTTGATCAAACTGTTGAATCCTCGTGACTCCCTAAGTAGCTCTGGGTAGGCTTCTGTGAACTGACCCCAGAGCTTCTCAACCGATGGCACGTCGCCCCTTGATGCATAGTACTTGAGAAACTTTTCGTAGCCCCATTGGTTCAAGCCGCCTTTGAATCGAACCCAGTCATGGTGCAATTCTTCCAGTCTAGCTTTATTATTTGGGAAGTTTACCTTGAACAGACCGCGATACACAGGCATAGCAGGTGATGCATCTGGCAGTTCCCGTTGGTTCTGGTAGATGGGGGGAAGCTGTTCCATGGTGGAACGGTCTTCTAATTTATCATACCAGCGATTAAACATAGTATTCAAATATGTGTTGTATTCATTGTTGTCGCAAAGAGCCTCGAGAATGATACTTGCTTGAGCCGGCGGGCATGGCTCTCGCAGCGCCAAAATGGCAAAAAATCTCCTTAGAGTAGAAAGAGCTCTCTTGGCAACACTGTCCTGCTGAATTTCCTTGTGTTGATCTTTACCTTCGCCAACCAGGTAAGCTCTGAAATCGAAGTAGAGGTCTCCCTTTTGAGCAAGAGTCCCAAGCTGTTGCAATCGTTCCAGCTTCGGTCTTGCGTGGGGATACTTTGCGACCTCGCTTTTGTAATATGAAGTCCAAACATCCAGAGCTACGGACCAATTCTTTGAATTGATGGTGTCAGCCATCAGAAACTCGACACCACTGTTCAGCCCTCTACCGTTCTTCAATCCTGTTTTGAAAGCCTCCGCAGCTGCTGGTAGGTCCCCGGATCGCAAAAGGAGGAGGATTCCTGAAGACAGTAGTTGATTGGACCACTCGGCGGCAGGTACTTGGCGAAAGATAGAGAGGGCCCGTCCTGTCTCGACAATGCTGTGGGATTGAGAGAGATAGCTGACTAGGGAATTGCGCACAGCACGTCGTTCATGAGCTTCCAACCCAGAATATAGGTCCCAAGCTTGCTGAAAGTGGCGGCCTTTTGTATTCATGATTCCCTTGAGCAATTCCAAGTTTGTTTGACCTTTGCTTGGTATCATGGTCTCCGTCTCAATCTGTATACTCGCGCCCTCCTCAGGTTGCGGCTCGTGAGATTTCGAGTCACTGTCAGGTGAAACGGCTTGATCCGTTGCTTCCTCTTCCTCATTTGGAGGTGGAGGTGGAGGTGTTATCGAAGAGTAAGCTCGCCTACTAGGAACAATTGCTGTTCGCTGCGCATGTTGAGAATTGGGTAGGTCATGGTGTATGCGGCGAAGGGAAGGCAAAGTCGAGTTCGGATATAAGAAGTCGACCATCAAGACCGAGGCAAACAAATTCGCCTGGAGCTGTTTCGTTTCCGGCTCTGGAGTCGCAGCGTCGACGGCCCTTGCTGAGCCCGGCAAAGAGCCGGAGAGGTCAAGAGCGGCGGCGCCATGTTGCCAGAACCCTGCGTGCAGCCGTCGAGATGGATTGGAGGAGTTGTGAATTATTCGATACAGACTGCGCGACTCTAAAGCCGCGATTGTTCGTTCAATCATTCGTAACAAGCGACGAGTGTAGGTTACGCTGTAAAGCCGATGGTGCAAATAGACTTGCTTGGTGGCAAGCAAACAGAGTCGAGATCAACGGATGCAGATCGAACTGAAGGGAATGTCGATTGAAGAATGAATGAGCGCGAAAACATACACAGAGAAAAGCCGTAAAATATATAGAGGGTATTTAAAAGAATGCAGGAATACCTCAAGACACTTAAACTCTCCAGTCCGTATGGCAAACCAGATGAAAAAAAAAGTTAAGTTGGGCTGGATCCTCTAACAGAGATGCATGTCGTTAACATCAGTCCACTGTCAAAAAGTGCTTAGGGTAGTAACTACCCAATCGTAGAGCTCCAATTGAGACGATATAGCGGAGCCGATCCTTTCGCCTCATGTTCCCAACATCATCGATTTTTGCCTATAATTTTCCTGGCGGTCAAATTTGCAAAAGCGGTCAATTTCTTTAATTATAAGGTACTTGATAGTAAACATGGGCATGTGTTTTTGATAATTAATGGAAAATACAAGCTATGATCCTGAGATATTACTATCTTCATGGCTGAATAAAGCTGGTATGCGAGCTAGTGTGTTTAGTCACATAGACATCGAAGAGATCAAAATTAAAATAAACTCTCTTCATAGGATCAAATTCGAACAATTCATCAATTTGTTTAATTGGATGAAATATCAGGGTATATATCTCTTTCTCTTTAAACCGCGTCGTACATGGTAGAATATCTCATCCAATTCTTCCCAACACCGTCTTATTCATAAGTAGTTAGATATGTAAAGTAGAGAAAAGTAAAGCAAAGTCAAGAGGTCCCAATTTCTTGATCACAAATGAAAACTCCATATGCAGCCAATTCGATATCAAAACACAATCTTGTGAATGCGAGATAACCAGCTCTCAACGCAACGTAAAAGGAAATAAAGAAACAAACAGACATCCAGTCATCGTACAACAGGGATTAGGTATATGGGTATCGGTCTGGTTTCCGGTTTTCGTCTTCATACATCTGATCGTGGGGCAAGGAAAGGGTGCCAAAATCCAAAGTGGAACATGGTCGTCCAAAGTAGGCGTATTATCGATTTCAATTAAGCATCCGACTTGGCTTCGTCGACCGTGTCAGACGACGAGGCTCGGACCTCGTTCCGCAGTCCAGAAAAGCCATCGGTGTGCTGCTGGGAGCCGAGCTCCATCTCCAACCGAGGACCCCGGCTCTGGCTCCGGGTTCGCTGCCTTCGACGAACGGGCCGGTGCTGTTGCTGGAGCTGCTGCTCAATGGGGGACGCAACACGAGAAGGACAGTGCTCTCTTCGAAGACGGGCATGGAGCAGACGGCGTCGAGTTGGAGAAGGTACTCTTCTGGGAGAGGAGGGTCGAGATGTGTAGCTGAGAGCTGGAGAAGCGGCACGTCGACGAGAGCGGCCTCGGAGGTTGCTCGACTCGTCTGCTGGTGCGGCTCTGAATGTGCGGACGCTACCACGGGTCATGCTTCGCTCTCTCTTGCGGCCTCGGAGGACATCGTGGTCGGCAGTTGAAGACATGGTAGTAGATGACTCTGTGTAGGATGAGGAGCCAGGTGCGACTCGAGCAGTCATGTCGTGCTTTCGTTCTATGGCAGGACTAAGAAGAGAAAGATATGGTGGATGGTTGTGAAACCGCAAGCAAGTATTTTATAGTCAGGACTAAGAAGAGCAACAATAATAAAATAGACGGTAGGCAGGCAAAGGATTTAAACGAGCCGGTAGCAAGGAACCTTCTGGGATCTGGGATCAATGATCACTTGAGCAACGGCTGGGTAGTAGACGTGGCGGTGGTACCGTAGCATATAAGTTCAAGATAGCTCGGGTGTTTTCCTTGGTTTGCAGTTTTCCAAGAGGACGAGCAAGTGGAGGGCTTCGCTCGGCATTTATATAAATAGGCACGGAAAGACAAAGGACAAAAAGTCGAACAAAAAAGGGGAACAAAACAACTGGGAATGGATACGGCAGTAGGCCAAGGGATTGAAACCTTGAAGGGAGAAACTGAGGAGAGACTCCATGACACTAGGTGACCTTACAGGGAGATGGTGGATGCTAGGCTACCTAGTTCCAGGTAGGAAGTTAGTGGAGGGGTGCGTGTGCGGCATTGACATCCCGGGGGGTAGAGATGGGGTCCATGCCTGTTCGACATGGATCGATCCATGCCTTCCATTGCCTTTAGAAGCAACAGTCCTAGGCAGTTTTTGTTTTATTTGAAGCGTCTCATCTCATGTTTGTTGAATCAATCAGATGATGGATGGCATGGTCACTGCTCATATTCTGTCCACCTTTACCAGGTCGCTGGCTCAGTTATTGGACAAATATGCCTTGGTCTGATTGATCCCCTGGATGTGGTTGTTTATCTGTTGCTGCATTCACTACCACTCAATATCATCCATGCTATCATCAACCAACACAGATAAAAGATAATACTGTACATACGATATCCGTCATGGAAAGGCAAAGTGATCGGCTCTCTGCCGGCGCTGAACTCTGTTTCATTAGCCTCCCAACACAGGATCGAACCTTGAAGAGCAGCATCTCACACGGCGTCAAAGTCTCTACCATCCAATACAACTCAACGCATCCCATCACATTTCTTCTTCCCCGCGCCGCTACACGGAGGGGGCCGTTGGACAACCACATCTACGCTGCACCGTCCCTCAGTATGACTGCAAGTCTGCAACTATGACTGACTTCGTCTTGGCTCTGCCCGTGTCACAACCTCCAAGACAAGTTCATTAGCAAGAGAAAAGGTCGCCCCCCAGACCCAGAGCTGGTATGAAGAGGCTTGAGCTTTCGACAAACCAGCACGCCTACCCCAGACTGACAACGACTCTTGATCTCCAGACGATCCTAACCAAACTAGAGCTGACGAAACATGACGATGCATGCCATGACGCAGAAGCTAGCGTATCAGCCTCCACGAAACGTGCTCGTCGTGTCTTTTGTGCCTGTAAATCATGGTTTGAAAGACGAGGTAGCTTTGAGAAACACAAAACCCCTGTGAATCAGCAAGATTGATTGCTTGTCAAGAAACATGCATTCATATCAGGAAAACAGACGTTACAACAACTACAATTGATTTCCTTTTCAATTGTTTGTAACCGTCATCATCAGCATCTTTTGCGCCGGACAATAATGCTATGTATGTGCCGAATCTTTGGCGTCGGGTGCTTGCTTGATTTCTTGACTGCCAACCTGCATTTGGAGTCCCTCCAAAACAGTTGCACGCGATCAGAGGATTTTGTTAGCGCCCAGGGCACTTGAGATGCAACCCTTGTTGGTTCAGCCCTGGTCCAATACCGTATATTTGTTAGTCTTGTCTTGAGTTGGTTGGTTGGTTCGTAGCGCCCTTTGAAGATTCCCATTCCCGTTTGTTCGTTCATCTGGGGAGAAAGCATGGAAGGAAACAATGTAGACTTTGTCCGAGAGTTTCCAGCAACATGTAAACCTTGGCTTGTTCCGAGTGCACTGCAGACACAAAATCTGCAGTGTGATGTAACACAAAGGGCCGAGACTCGTTGATCTGATGTTGTCCAACGCTCTTCCATAGCGGAATGATCCTAAACGCTACTCCAAAGTTAAAAGGCAACAGACCAACGAGAAAAGTCAAAAGAAATGCGCTTATGCTGCCACACAGGAAATGGAATGGGAATTGCAAAGCATGCGATATGGGATTGTCAATCTGCTCATGATATAAAGTTTGCTTGATGACCGATAGCAACGAACTGAACCAACCATTAGAAAGAGCTCGTAATAGTGGTTGGTCTGTTCCTCTTAGCGGACACGATTGTCCGGACCTCCGTCTGTTCCGTGTCCTCATCCGGAGCTGTCGGGGCCGGGAGGGGGACCACCAGGGCCACTTACAGGGCCTGTCTTAGTAGGACTGGCAATTGATAGTGCGCTAGAGAGTGAAAAGAGGAAAGGCATGAATAAGCCAATTTCAAAAGCATAAAGTCGTGCCCGCATTTGTTCATATTTGGAGCTGTTAAGTTCCAGAAGAAAAGATCAACCAATTGATTTCCTAATAATAGTAGTTCTAAAGCCAATAGGTCTCCCTTGTTCGTCAATTGTTGTTGTTGTTTTTACCCCTTCCAACATTAGTTCTGGTTTCCAGTTCCTGTTCCGGGGCTTTCTTAGGGGCGACTAGGGGACTCAGGGGTACGTATCCACCAATCAAGCCTGGTGGCCCCAGTCCCAAGTCGCGGAGGCTGCACTCAAGTGGAGGAAAGCTTTTTGGCCTGTCACAAGCTTGAAAGCATGACAACTTCAAACTGGCACCATCGTCATCCTGCAACCGGCTTCCTTTTGGTTGTCACTGTCTAACGAGAGCGCGATATCTTGTTGTTGACGTGTTTTTTCTTCTTCTCATCCTAATTCCTTCTTCTTCTTCTTGTCATTCCTCATTCTCCCTTCTTTATTACCTAACTACCTATATTACTCCTTTTCTTCTGGTCCAAGAATACAAACTACCGCCTACGTCCGTTTGGTATCACATATTTCTTCAGACCCTCTCGACTAAGAACGACGCGCGTTTCAACCGAAAGAACTGTATAAAAAAAACATCCGCCGCATCACTCGACACCACGAATACACGTACCCTATAGCGTCGGATGGCTTTGTCGACATTATAAACTTACTCCTTATCATATCCCTTACATCGCCAATATGCCTCGTTCGCGACCCGCAACAACAGGCTATGAACGCCTCGCGCAGGCCGACGACTTCAGCGACGACTCCGATGAGGATCCTCTTGCCCAATCCTACGCATCTCTCCAACCAGCAGCCGCTCCGCGATATGGTCCTGTTTCACAGCCGCGCCATCGATCTGGCATGGCCAGTCCCAAGTCTCTGACCTCATCTTCTCAACCCAAATTCCGTCACCGCTCAGGAAGTAGCGCCGGTGTCGATCTGAAGGCTATCAATGCTCGGCTTGAGCGGTGGGCCGACGAGATTGCGTCACGCTTCAAGCGCAAGGGCAAGAACCAGCAGGGCGAAGAGGAACGTCTTGAAATACACTATTCTGTCTTTCAACCTCCTGAGGGTATCCGACCTGTAACTGCCGAAAGCACTGCTATACCACACGAGGGTGTCATGTCGAAGGCAGAATTTGAGACTATTGTAGAAAGTGTTCGGAGTGCTATTCGACAAGAAGTTCATCCCAGCATGATCTCGCAGGGTAGTTCCGGCAGTTACTTTGCTCGGAATCCAGACGGCAAAATCGTGGGTGTTTTCAAGCCCAAAGATGAGGAGCCTTATGCCGCAGGAAATCCCAAATGGAACAAGTGGATTCACAGAAACCTCTTTCCATGCTGTTTTGGGCGAGCTTGGTGTGTACTTCTCAGGTCCCTGGCTGAGTTCTATTACTGACAAATTTGCAGTCTTATCCCTAACCTTTCGTATGTAAGCGAAGCAGCTGCATATGTGCTCGATTGCCAACTAAGAACGCACCTCGTTCCGTACACCGACGTTGTCTGGCTTGCCTCCAAGTCTTTCCACTACCCCTTCTGGGATCGCCGCAAATTCCATCGCAAGAAGACACCTCTCCCTGCCAAGCCGGGCAGTTTCCAGGTTTTCCTTAAGGGGTTCAAGGATGCCAATGTTTTCCTACGAGAGCATCCTTGGCCCGATCAGTACTGGTCGGGCTTCCGAACAAATGATAATCAGAATAAAAAGAAGAAGAGATGGACCGAGAGTTGCCGCCCTTCGGGAAACGCCACTCCAAATGATGGTTACAACAGCGATGACGAAGAAGCTGCCCAAGGCGCAAACCTCTTGGGCCCTGATAATTTCATTTGGACCGAGAGCCTCAAAGAGTCGTTGCGTGAGGAACTTGAGAAACTAGTTATTCTAGACTATATAATGCGAAACACAGACCGAGGGTTGGATAACTGGATGATCAAGGTCGATTGGGAGACAGGCAAAGCCTCAATAGTTTCTGATCCCATTCAGTTGAACATGGAGCCAGTCGCGGAAGAGGAGGGCCCTCGACCTGTTGACCTCTCACAACAAGGACCTCGCGCTACGAGAGCATCATACCCTTATAAGACACAGCGACCGATGAGTGCTTCGAGCCGAAAGCATGTGGGAAACGAGCCGGCCATCACCGTTGGTGCCATCGATAACTCATTATCATGGCCCTGGAAGCACCCTGATGCTTGGAGAAGGTAAGCAGCGAGCACTGACAAACCACGAACATATTACCAGGGACCATACTAACAGTTAATCCAGTTTCCCCTTTGGATGGCTTTTCCTGCCTGTCGATCTTATTGGGCGTCCATTCTCCCAAAAGACAAGAGATCACTTCCTTCCTCTACTAACATCTACCTCATGGTGGACGCAAACAGTGCTCTCGTTGAAGAGAGTATTCCAGATGGATTGCGATTTCCAGGAGCGCATGTTTGCGAAGCAGGTCGCCGTCATGAAGGGCCAGGCCTGGAATGTCGTCGAAACACTCAAAACTCCAGACCATGGCCCCCTTGAACTTACCCGCAGAGCGCGAGTTTGCGTCTGGGACGATTTGGTCGATGTGCCTGTTGCGGTTCCTATGCGTAACACGTCTTCAGAAGTCCGCCGCAACCCTCACGTTCGTCAATCCATGGACGAGGCCGACATTGCGAGCTCAGCTCCTGCTAGTAACCCTCCAATTGAGGACCTTCTCGGCCTCGCCAGTGCGCCCGCAGATATGCCTCACCCAGGTCGGTTCGAGCTCTCATCTCCGACCGAGGAGACAGCCCCGTCATTAGGCGAGCAACCGTCCGGTGAAGCCAATTTCCTGGCATCAACAGGGCTGCAGCAACATAGCGGAGACGTGACTGAGCGTCCAGCCGCTCGGCCAGCTGGTGTTAGGAACAGTTACCAAGGACCAGTCCGCGCACTCAACATGTATGAGCCCGCACGCCAGCATACATCGCGGCAACAACGGAGATATTCATTTGCTAACGCCGCTGCTCGTCATAACAGCAACTCTATCGCACAGCAGTACTACGGTGACACTGATCACTACACGGACGACCTCGAAGGTGATCTGGGATATGCTGCAGCCGAGGGGCAGATGGGTAATCAACGCAAGGTCATTGTTGAACGACTCGAAGCGGTCAAAAGTAGGAACCCTGTTTTTGAGTGCTGGTGAGGGCCTCAAACTTTGGTTGCAGACGTTGGCCTTGACTCGCTTTGACGATGCGAACTACCAATTGTCTTGCGATGCTTGCAGGTGCTAGGTACCTACCACGGACTCTCCGCTGTACATCATACCGTAGCTATTCTGGCCCTTGAGCACATGACGCTACAGTCCATGCTAGGGTCATCTCAGTCTTACCCATTCAGGGGTAAATAGGATACATCTGCACGGCATCAACCTCTACTACATAAGCAGTTTGTTCGGATGTTTCGTTGGGCGTTGACTGGTTTGGGGTTCATGTGCATGACAATGTTTGGTGAGGACATCATTGGGAAGTGAGCCAGCGAGGGGGATATGCTCTTGATTTGATATGCTTGTTTCAGTGGAAGTCAATGCATCTTTATCACGGGGGGAGGAAGACTAGAAAGGGCGCGAGCACACCGATGGTGCATGCAACTAGGCCGACCAGAGGACCCAAGCTGACATGCATGAGGAATCAGTGGCAACCAGCAGACCGTGATGTGATGTGCGCAAACGGCGCGGGGCCAAGAGACACCATCTGATTGTTTGTGCACAGTGCATTCTAGTATCGTGGTCTTTGCTTTTTCTTGTTCTGCCTTGGTTTTGCTGGATGAGGGTTCATACGCATTATGAAGGTTGAAAACAAGACGTCGTTACGACAGCACTGGGCTTCAAGAACTACTCTTGGTGCACGATTTTGGTAGCATTCATTACAGCCCTCGCTTTTCAGGATAGGTTGTATTGGATTAGAGCATATGTAGCAAGTGCCATATTACAGCAAAACAACTTCACAAGGAAAAATGACCTGTGTGATGTCTTGATTCTGCGACATGTACGTACTGTGCAACCAAAGCAAACAACCCACCATTTCCCGGCTCTCTGGTCAAATCCCGAGAGTCTGGGTCGGCAAGCTATGGCTCGAACATGGCTCCCCTGTCTTGTGGTAGGCAGTTCTAGCGTAGCGTGCTGGCCTTTCTTTATTGGTGAGCAAGCTAAAATGGTTGCGAAGTGTCTCTGTCCTCGCTTGTGAGTCTTTGTCCCATTTTTCTCCAAGTCCACCGCAGTTGAGCTTATCCGTCTGGAAGAGATTGCCTTGTGATGCTTTACCACGTCGTCGAGGTGGCATCCAGTTGAGACCTTCTGAAGCGAATGCTTCACAAGGTGGCTGCTCTCCCCACAGACTCCATGCTGGCGGCCCGCACTCAAAGTCTGGCTGCGGATACCCCTGATACCGTACATTATTAGTAGTCCTAACAGCCACTAGACTTCTCTAGAGCCAACCTATGTGGGATGATGGAGATGTTTTCAGTCTTGCGACAGCCTGCCCGGCTATCACTTTGGGCACAATCGCACGGTATTCTCGATTTTTCGAACAAACCTGGAAGCTGGAGAACTGGGTCGTATTGATTCTCTTGTCGCTTTTCTCTCCTACGTGTGACTAGCCGACCTGCAACTCTTAGCCGTCAAGGTACGGGCGCAGTACCCAATATGCGGGTCAAGACTTATAAAGAACCTTCCCTCTGTCGACATATTTCCACCCTGCCAGAGGAGGGGAGGGCCCCCTTGGTATCCACTCGGACTCCAAGTCTCTTGTAATATTTGATGGTTCGCCTCGACTCACGCCAGATATGGTAAGTCTAATTACCCCTGTCATGGGCTATGTGAGTGCGGTGGTATTGTTGTAGAATCGACAATGGTCTCCCAATGGCCTTTCTCTGCGTGTTAGGCTAGATAATGACTTCGGTTCCCTCATCTTGCCACTTGCAGCAAGGCAACCTGCAGCGGCCCGTTCATAAGTACAGATCAGGCGAACGAGGTATTGGTTGCTGTTCTCCCTCGGCTGGCACGTCGCGCGAAATTCGGCAGGTCGTATGATAACGGCAGGCCGAGAGAAGGGATCAACCAAAGAGGGTCTAAAGTGCGCATCAGCCGCGAGAAACATCTCAATGCAACTCGGCGGCCCATTGCCAGCATCTATGCGACATGGAGACCTCCTTCGTGCGGACCTCTACCACTAGGACTCCCCTGTATCCACGCTTTGCATGTCCTGCGCCTGGCCGAGCTTCTTAATTTTCTTTTGGTTGTGGACACATCAAGCGGTGAGATGAATCTTTCGGAGCCTGGTTCAAGGGTTATCTTTGTTTGGTCTTTGAAGTTCTAGTGCTCCAAGTGTGGATCATTCCCATTATCGCTGAGGCCTGTCGAAATATGTTTTTGGTGATACGGAGGTCCTCCGGCTGTGGGTGCATTTGCGCAACAAACCCTTGCATTCCAAGATTCCCTCTGTAGAAAGAATAGGTTATATCAGCAAGGTGTCTCACTCACTGTCCAGACGTCCATGCCAACAATAACACCTTTAGCCAACACCATTCTTTGGTGAAGCGAATAAACTCTTGTGTACAGTTGCACGGTCAGCTTAGGGGCCCGTTTCCTGAAGGGGGGTCCCATGCCCACGTCCTCGGTATCAGCATGGCTGCCATTGGATTGTGCACTCAGAGGCTTTTTGTGTGACTATAATCCTTCTTTTTTCTTCTTTTTCGGAAATGCTGTAACGCGCATGATGGGATATCGCCCCTCGGCATTCTCTTCGCCTGGTGATCACAGCTGCCAGCATTTGGGTAGGACAGCCTCACCATCGGCATAAGACGGTTCACAGCTGTTGGATGCCATCCTCCACAGCGGATATAGTCTTAAGCCATACGGGGTCTGCAGAAGTCCCGACAGCCGGGTGCCTGACTTTTGAGATGGTGGGAAGGTTATATCAAGCCGGACACGGGTCCGCAATTGGCTCTACAAGAGCTGCATCTGCATGGAGTTGATTGTGGTTGACTGCAATCATGTCTGAACATGCGGCAGTCCAGCCCCTCCACTTCAAGTGGAACGTGTGTCATCGAGCAAAGCATGGAACCATAGAATAAGATGGCGATGTGGCAATCAAAGGCTTCACAACTAGATCGTCGACTCTATGTTTGCCCACTGGGAACATTTCCATGTCTGAGATCAATAACACGCCACAGCGGCCCAAGCACACATTGGCCATTGAAGGTTCAAATGCAATGTCTGAGTGTCGTCAAAAGGCAGAAAAGCCAGCCTTGTACCGTTTTGCCCAGATGCCGGCAAGCCCCAGTCGACTTCCGCACTGGACCCTTGTCTTTGTTCCTATGATCAATGGTACGGATGGAACCCCCATGGTAAGCCCGCTGTACTATAATCCTGCTTGGCTTAACGCAAACAACAAGTCAGAGCCCCAGGGCGTGAGGATCGGCACTGGAAGCTTCAAGGGAGTATTTATTTGCCGGTGCATGTCTCGCCTGTCCACCAGATCATCTCCGCAATCTTCGAGAAGCCCCTTGACGTTTGTAATGCCGCTAGATGCAAGGCCATCATGGTAAATACCTTTTGGGCCTGACATCCTGGTACCATGGTGGCTCTTATACGTCGGACTAGGGCCATGCTTTAGGTACCACATGTTTCTCCAATGATCGATAGTAGTCTGAAATTCTTTTTTCGATAAAGGAGCCCAGCTCATCTTGCTATTATCTTTTGGGCATTCATTAGCATATCTGTACTTCTCAGACTATCGGGCCCGAAAGTCAATTCAGAAAACGATGGAAGCCGAGTAAGACTGCCAAAAATCCTATACATGGAGGTTTTGCTAAGTTCCCACGCAAAGAGATGGAACCGTGCCTCTAGATGAGACTTTTACTGAGATAGTCGAGCATTGTGGACGCACTTACCAACAGTACTCCCTGAAGAACGATACATATTTTGCGCCGATCGATGAGGTAGGAGTGAAGACGCTTCCAATATCACGACCGTCAGTAGAAAGTAACATATCTTGCCAGGATGAAATCTCGCGTCTTGAGGTGATGCATGGAGTCCTCAGCGGTCTCTTCGACAGGCGTCTTATATTCCCTCCTATCAGATCTCCACGAAGAGTACTTGATTGCGGTTGTGGTACTGGAGATTGGGCGATGGAGGTCGCTACACAATACCCTGATTCGGAGGTACGTTCGTTGCGGATTTCTAGCGAGCCTTTTCTTTGGTGAACAGTTGATGTACACCGTTTTGAAAAGGGAGAGAAGTTTGCTGTCGTTTTCGCATCATCATCCAACTGTTGAGAACGGACTTGAGTCCTGCCATTGTTTCCACCTCTGCGGAACATAATTGCGTTTGATCTTGCAAGACATGAACCCTGTGGCCCAACCCCTATGTTATCGAGTATGGGAGGCCAAAATGAGAAAAACGAATCTGACTGATTGGCTGTATTGTGTAGGTTCTTGGCATCGATATAAGCCCGCACATGATACCAGAAAACCCCCCCGATAATATGGAGCTTCAGGTTGATGACTTGAACGGGAGGTAAGCCATTTGGCATTTGCTCCTTGAATGACTACTGACGAAAACTGATCGCAGATTCACATTCAAGCCCAACCACTTTGATCTAGTCCATAGTCAGATGCTAGCAGGAGGAATCCATGCAAATCGCTGGAGAAGTTATATTCGAGATATCTTCCGCGTCTTGAAGCCTGGTGGCTGGTGTCAAATGGTCGAGATATACTTCAATGCCCAATCTGATAATGGCACATTGACACCCGGTAAGTTGGATATCTTCCTTGGCTTAGTGGGCTATTCGTTTTGACCATGCCAGGTAGACCATGCTTTGTCGCAGTGGTCAAGACAATATCTGGAAAGCCAAGAACCGCACCACGACCCGCGGGCACCATTGCAAATGGCGAGCTGGATGAGAAGTGCGGGCTTTACCGAAGTCGAATCGAGACTCATGACATTACCGATGTGCGGTTGGTCGAGCAGTATGATGGAATGATGTTTTATTCGTGTGTTTCGAAGCTGATAGATGAGCAGTTCCCCGAGATTACGAGATTGGTGTGTCGAATAGGGATAACGTGAGTCAGCTGTTGTCTTCGTTGGCTCTGTACCCCTTCACACAAATTCTTGGGTATGTTGATCGGAGTCTTTTGACGAATATCGTGTCACTAAACTTGGATAGGATGTCTTTCACGGACTTCCAACTTTTAGTAGCTCAAGCGAGGAGCGAAGCAAGCAACCCGGCTTTCAAGGTGAGTTTCGACTTTCTTCTGTTGTGAGACCGCCTTTTTGGTTAGCGATCTAACTTGGGTGGTTTGATGATGGTTATAGGCATACTTTCCGCTGTGAGTTGATCATATTATTAGGCAATTGTTCTTTATTCTAACAAGTGACATGACAGTTATGTTTGCATTGGCAAAAAACCGCGTCGATAGGAGGTTACACTGCCATGTTGTTGAAACAGGGTTTTGTTGGCTGGCAAGGCAAGTGGTAGTGGCGCGCCATCGAGTGGATAATCGAGGAAGGTTGGATGCAAATCCATAGATTGATGACAAACAAGGCAAGAGCACACAAATTCTGGTAGGAATTTGAGGGAAGGCGCCAGGGAAGGGAAAGTGCAGGTCCTCAGACTAAAGAAGGGGCAGAATCGACTCCTTAACTCCCAACGACCCATCCCTTGTTGTCAATGAATGCCTAAGGAGTGACTCGACGTAAACGACTGGTAAATGGACACTCGGTACCGACAGTTTGGGACCGATGTGTAAGAGACTTGTCACTTGCGGCTGCAACCTTGGTTCTTGGTCAGAGAGGCCCTGCAATGCTAAGGCATAGGTGGAAGATGGGAGAAGAAACAGGCTGGCTTCAACATCCAGAAATAAAGAAAGGTTTACTTGGCTTAGGAGCTTCTCCCGTAAGCTTGACATGCAAGCAAAACTTGGATATATCTAGCAACCAACGCTCATTTGGTCGCAAGGTCGGTACTCATTTCCCGGTCGACTCCTCTGTCTGAACTGCCGATGTATTCATCTCCACCAACAACGCAACCAGGATGAAAGATCTAGATGACTTGCTGGGCAGCTCCAAAGTAAGAAGTAGTCATTCCCATCTCAGATACCTATTTTCCAGTCCTAGCATCTTCTGATCGATTGGAGCTTTTATGAAGATTATCAATCATATCCGTAGATCTACGTTAACAATTGGATAACCGGCGTTCAAGCCGCTCCTTGGTCTGTTCCTCGTCCACCAGAGCTAGTGTGCAATCCTACACACCCAACTTACAGCCCGCAGGGGTAACAAATGTCAAGTCAGTACATCGCCACTGTGGATTATCTATATAAATCGATATCAATAAATCTTCACATATATTCTCTTAAATAATAATAATACTATTAGAAATTTCCTCTCTTTAGAATATACCTGTATAATAGTAGTTATCTATTTATGCCTTTATACTATATTCTTATAAATATTTGAAGTCTTTATTGAAAGATACGTAGCTACGAGAAAAAAAGTGGAAATTCACATTTGTTACCCCTGCGGGCT